>CAJNOP010000001.1:3100524-3498178 GCA_905250075.1 Rotaria sp. Silwood1
CACCCGCGCCCACACCTACACCCACACCCACACCCACACCCACACCCACACCCTCAAGTATCTCCACCCACCTACGCCTATTGGACTGTGCATGTAAGCATGGTCTGTTATCATTTAACTATGTTTCTTATTTTTATCATTTCGAATATATTCACATGGATAATTGAGTGGCTGATAGTATGTTGTTCACAGCTTGTCGTTTACGAATCCGTCGAGTTCAAAATTGTGCGTTCTTCCTTTTTCGATATTTTCCATGTTTCAAAAGCAAACTAAACATCAAATAAAAGTCTTCACGCCTTGACAAGGAGAATCAGAGTAAGTGATGAGCAAAAACGAATTGCTATGATCTGTTTTGATCCGGGGTGTGGGTGTGGATGTGGACGCTTGTTTCTCTGTATCCCCACATCCCACATCGCACACCCACACCCGCAATGATGAGTCTGATTCCGAGCGAGTTTGTGCGTGGGGATGGGTACGAGTAGTGAGGGTGTCGGTGCGGGTGAGGGTGTCTCTTCTCTCACAGACACATCCACATCCACAGACTCAGACCCATGCCCTCGTTCTTTCACGATCTAATAAAAGAAACTTGACCTCCATTTATCGACGACTGTTGACATCAAGTAAAAATATCACGTAAGATAGATCATATTGTCTTGAGAAGACAACATGAAAAGTCAATTGAAACGAAAGAATAGACCTGCTAAAGGAATTAAAGAGACTAAAGGGATTAAAGGGACTAAGAGTATTAAAAGGACTAAAGCGACTAAAGGGATTAAGGGGATTAAAAGGACTAAAGAGATTAAAGGCTGTTTATAACTTTAGAAGAAAGTTAGACCAGGATAACTTTAATTTTTTGTAGACCCCTCATTACCGTGTCTTTAAAATGCAGGGTGTCTGGAAAGTAGCTTCCTATTTTAAATTCTTTTTTCTCTTTAATAAGCATAGATATTGTATTACTTTTTTTCACTATTTTGAAGCATGTTTTATAAGGTTTTGTTTTACATAAGAAAGAATGTTAATGAATTGACTATGTAAGATCAAACGCAAATTTCATCTGAAAAGTGCTTGAAAAATAACTTCTTATTTTTCATCGTTTATTACTTTTATACAAAGCAGAGGTGTGCACCGCTCTTGCGGTCCGTCCGTTCCGCTCTGAAGAGTATAACTTATATGAGTGCGGCCGCACCGCTTCCAAATTTTGCGAGCGGGACTAGTGCGGAGCGGCCGTCCGCGTCTCATTTACCGCCTGAGCGGCCGCTTTATCTTAATTTGACCATTTTACAAGGGAATATCTCCTGAAGTTGAAATCGACAAACCTAAGCTGCTATTAATATCGTGCAGCAATATTGGTGTCCTGTTTCTCATAAATAACAATGGTAAATGACGAAGCATTGACTTCGTAGTCATATTTAATATAAAGGTCATTTTTAAATTCTATGTTACCCAAGCAGACGCTAAAATGCATGCGATTGGCTCGACGACTGCTCGAAAATGTGAAATGTTTTTTTTTCTCGTTCTGTTTTATTAGTGAGCCCTCGATAGCCACCAAATTTTCGAGTACTCGGATAGCGCCCTATCGGAGACTTAGTTTCAACTCCTCGACAGTTCTTCAATTCATTGATAGTTATCGAAATTTCGAGTACTCGACCAAAAAAAGTATAATCTTAAGCGTTCAAGCTAATTTTGAGTTGGTAAATTTTACTTAAAACTAGAGTAATAAATGTTATATATTCATTGGGTTATCTTAAACGGAAACTATAAAGGGTGTTCCATAATAACTGACGATAAATTGTTATTCATATTTTTCATACTTTTTCTTGACATAGAGGGCTGAAATTTTTATCACATATATATCTAATGAAGATCTTCTGTTTCTGAAAGTTTCAGGTCTCTAGCTATAACTACTGGTGAAATACATCAACAACATTCAAAGATATAAATTTTCGAAATCGATTTTTCAATACTTTTTATTGTGAAAATGTTGCAGGATATTTTCATGAGTAGTTAACCAAAAAATCACAAACTGTTCGGAAAATTTTTTTTCGTATTAGAATTTGTAGAGCTTTTCCCGCTGATCATTTTGGTAAAAAAACTTTTCCAATTTCATTGAGAAATGACGATGTTATAGGCAAAATACTAAACACTTTAAAATAGGTTAAAGCGTAAGGAAGTCGATTCGTATATCTCAAAATGTGGCTATATTCTGGAGAAATGTGACTTAGTAGGTTTTGTAGAGGAAACCTTGCTCTACAAGATCCTATAGTCCGTTTCTGAAATATAAGCAAATAGGATGAATAATTCTCGATTGAACATTGTATGCGATATTTCTATGAAAAAAATCTGACATCTTCTATTTTTTGCGATAACTATTTTAACTATAACATCGTCATTTCTCAATGAAATTCGAAACATGATTTTACCAAAATGATCAGCAGAAAAAGCTCTACAAATTCTGATATGAAAGAAAATTTTCTGAATACTTTGTGAGTTTTTGGTTAACTATCTATGTAACTGCCCCGCTAAGTCGATTACGAAAATTCATGTATTCAAATGTTGTCGATGTATTTCACCAATAGTTATAGCTAGAGATCTGAAACTTTCAGAAACAGAAGATCTTCATTAGGTATATATGTGATAAAAATTTCAGCCCTCTATGTCAAGAAAAAGTATGAAAAATATGAATAACAATTTATCGTCAGTTATTATGGAACACCCTTTATAGCTTGCATTATTTGCTGACCTTTGTAATTTTCTAAAAAAAATTGTATCAAATGGATGAAAAATCAAAAACGTAAAATCGTAAAAAAAGGTTCCTTCCAGACTTAAAAATAAATAATTAAGTTTTTATCTTAACCGATTAATTTTTCTTTATCTTTTTTCGAAAAAATTCGCCGTTAAATTATCAATTTTTGAATCCTAACAAAGACTATTAATTTAGCTTTAGAAAAAACATCGTATCTAAAAAAAAAAGAATTTGAAAAATTTAAATCCATAATAAATTGTTTAAAAACGATTGTTTAATTTACAAAAATTTTAAATTTCTGAAATTTGATTTTAAATTCTTTTAAAAGAAAATGATGTCCCTAAATATTTTTCATTTGAGAATTTGAATAACTTAAAAAACAAGTTTACAAAAAGAAATACAATTCATATTTGGTTTAGATGTTCGACGACTTGTAACCGTAAGTATCCATGTTCTAATGTGATTCTTTGCACTTATTCGATGGTTCTCGATCGGTCGAAATTGAGCCACCTATCAAAAAACTCTTTTCTATTTTGAACTCTCGATTGAAACCATTCGAGTGATCGACAAATCACTGATTTCTTGACCCATCGACCAGCTCTCGACCTATCGAAAAGTGAGAATCTGAGCGCTCCGTTTGGAAATTTCGATGGGCACAACGCCCTCAAATTGACGAGTCGAAATGGCTATCGAATGACCATTTTGGTGGATGGATTTCGATTCTCAAAATATGTTTGTATTATACTAGGTGTTCTATGATACTATGTATACATTTTTTCCTTTCGTTACACATGCTAGATAGATAGGCTGTTGAGTTCAACTTTTTCTTTTTCCATTATATTTTACCATTTTATTTTTATAACTTATTTGTACTATATCTCCCTCTTTACTGTAAATTTACTCTGTGGCTGTATTGCTTTAATTATGGTCTTCTTTTCTTTATAGTATTCGTGTTGTGTCCATCCTTCTTTCATAAAATTACCTACTGTAATTTCCATCATTATCATTATTCTGTAAAAGCTATCGTCTTCTATGCTATTGTTGCAATATTTTCTAATAAACTTTCCATCGCATCGATCTACTTCTAGACTTATTGATTACATTGAAACGGGCTTATGGGATCAATAAATTACCCAGTATTTATTTAAAAAATTGTAATAAGCCTACGAAACAAATAATGACAAACAACTTCAGTAAGCCCCGAGCGGCCGCTAGGTGGTTATCGGACGGCCGCTCGACGGAGCGGCCGCACCGTAGGATCCTTTAAACGAGGGATGGTGCGGCCGCTCCGCTCGACAAAAAGGCTTACGGAGCAGTCCGTACCGCCGTCACTTTTTGAAAGTATGACTCATATTTTCCGCCGCCGTTGGTCGATTTTTAGGTGTGGTGCACACCTCTGATACAAAGCATATAACCCCTGTTGCAAAAGTCTTGAAACAAAATGTTTATTGATTTTTCAGTCGCCTAAACGTCATTAGTGAGAATCAAAAGTAGTTAGCTAAAATCAGTTTTTTGTGCTCTTTCCGAATATGTGATCAGAATATTTCTCTGACTGATTATTGATTAAGGATAAGCTAAATGTTTGACAATGCCGAAAATGATATTTGTATAAAAAGTCTTTCTACTAATGTTTGTTCATTTTTCAGCCACTAAAATTATTTGGTACGAACCAAAAGTAGCTTGTTAGAATCAATCTTATTTGCTCTTCTCTAATATGTGTTCAGAATATCTCCTTGGTTTAAGATTGGTTAGCTGTAAATTAATACTGGAAAGAGGCGAAGAATAACATCTCGACGAAGAGAACACATGTTTTCCCACTATTCATCACTTGTGTAGGTTGGATTTTGAAGCAGTTCTAAATTTGCAATTTGTAGAGCATTCAATTCTCTATAAAACCATATATTACAATAGGCTTCAACTCAAATGAATAAAAGGTTATAGACGTTTTTCTGAGAACTGATTGGTATGTAAAATAAAATCCTGTCAGAAAGTCAGTTTTCCAGAATCTTCTATTTATAATACAAAAGATTTCATGTCGTTGCTTCGAGATAGAAAACCAAAGTAAATAGCATAGTTTGTAGAGCAAACTTCGCTCTATAAAATTGACTGATGCAAATATCTTTCATATTTTGCGTGGAGTAGGTATTCATCAAAACACAAAAATACATCCAATAAAATTCTGTACAAACATCATTTTCGACATTGTCAAACATTTAGCTTATCCCTAATTAATAATCAGTCAGAGAAATATTCTGATCACATATTCGGAAAGAGCACAAAAAACTGATTTTAACTAACTACTTTTGATTCTCACTAATGACGTTTAGGCGACTGAAAAATCAATAAACATTTTGTCTCAAGACTTTTGCAACAGGGGTTATATGCTTTGTATAAAAGTAATAAACTATGAAAAATAAGAAGTTTTTTTTCAAGCACTTTTCAGATGAAATTTGCATTTGATCTTACATAGTCAATTCATTAACATTCTTTCTTATGTAAAACAAAGCCTTATAAAGCATGCTTCAAAATAGTAAAAAAAAGTAATACAATATCTATTCTTATTAAAGAGAAAAAAGAATTTAAAATAGGAAGCTACTTTCCAGACATCCTATAGTATTAACAGAGTATTTTGATCAGTTTTGAAAAAATAGTTTGATTGCATACATCCATTATATTAGTGGTACTGAAATATTTAAAGTATTAGACCTGATTTGGACTTCTATTTATGTTGATTGTGTAGATAGGCGTGAGTGTCTGTCTGTCTGTGTACGGATTATGGTCTTTTCTACAGCACCACCTAAATCCATACTTACATACGTATACTGAAACTCATACTTTATATTGATTTATTGGAAAAAAAATGAAAAAGCGTGCTGGTGAGTTATTATGATTGGAGAAGTAAAATTATTGGGTTGGCAAGAATGTTTTGCGTCTTTTTTTATTATCTTAATAATAAAAAAAAGACGCAAAACTTTCTTGCCAACCCAACAGTTCGAGATTTAATCAATGATTTGAGTTAGAAGTTTGATTTTCAGTTTCCAATTGACTATAATCTTATACAAATTTTCGTATCAATGTTACAATTGAATGTCTATTTGATTTATAGTCAAAAATAAAACAAATCTTTAATTGATTCGAATGTTATTGTTTAGAATAAATAGATGAATACTGTTTGTTTTTTTATCTCATTCTCATATTCATTTGTTAAAATAATAAATTACATTGGTAATCAATGTTGGTTTAAGATTTCCCTCATAATAAATCGATCGAATTCAGAACTTAATAAATTTATTTGTAATGACCATAATATTTAACTTAAGCTTCAACTTAAACTTAGGTAAATTTAACGAAAAAAAAAATATAGTATTTCTCAACTTTATATTGTTGTATGCAGGTAAGTGCTCAAAAAAATGAAATATTGCTTTCAAGAAATATTATACTTAGGCATCTACCAAACCCAAACCCAAACTCAAACTGTTTGGGAGTTTGGGTTTGGGTATTGAGTTTGGGTTTGGATTTGGGTATTGAGTATTGAGTTTGAGTTTGGGTTTGGGTATGAGTATGAGTTTGAGTTTGAGTTTGAGTTTGGTCAACAGTCGTATATTAAAAGCTTAGATACATGGGCCATAATCAAATTTAAACCCAAACTCATACCCAAACCCTACCCCAACCCAAACCCAAAACTCACTACCCAAACTCACTAAACCCAAACCGTTTGGGTTTGGTGCATGGCTAATTATACTCTAACAAATATGAAAAAAAAATTTCTTTAGTTAAAATTAGACACGAAGCTGCTAAGCTTGTGGTCAAAAAAGACTTTAGGACAGAGGTTTCTCTTCGCATCGCTTCTACCTAGCGTTTTTTTATGCATAGTGTACATCTCTGATGGTGAAATGTTAAAAATCAATGTCAAATAAAATTTCAATATTCAGATGACATAGATAAACCTCTATTAAAAAAAGAAACATGATATTGATTTTAAATGATTATATAATGTAAAAATAATTATTGAAAAAAATACACAGTTATTTTATTTATAAACTAGAATATCAATTTTAACTGAATTATCAAATATCTGTTTATTTTTTGAATGTGAACTAAATTGATTAGATCTACAAATAAAATAACTGAATAATAAAAAGAAAAGAATTCAAAATATTTCAAAGATAAAATTTATCAATTAAAATTATTAGATATTAATATTAAATTCAATTATTTCAAACAAATTCAAAATTAATTAAATATAATCAATGATTAATTATTGATATTTTCTATAATAAATGATCAAAATCAAATATTGAATGGAATAAAGTATATCATAAATTAATTAAAGTATAAACCTATACAAATATCAATTGACAATACATGTCAAATTGATTCTAATTTATATGAAATAACGTTTAAAAATGATTATGGATAAGATCAAAGAAGTGATATTATTGAAATACTTGATAGACCAAGTAAATCAAAAAATTTAATTCTGTAGCTATTCAATATTGGTCAATGTGCACTAATATAGAAAAAAATAGATTATAGTGGTGATTTATCATTAATTGGTTATTGTTTGAAAAATATGAAGAATAACGAGCTATATTATCAGATGAATCAAGCTAAATATCGTTTACATGTTTGTGCAGAAAAAAAATATGATCGATCATAACCATACAAAGCTATTGAATCAATACTTATTAACAATCAATTTATTAAAATATTATTTTTACAAAAATATAAAATTTTCTTTTTGTTTTTATATTTATGAATTAAAGAAAAAAAGAAAAAGATAAATCATATCATCGAATGATTCATTCAGAAAAAACCAAAAAGCAACAACTTTTCATCTTTAACAGTGAATGAAGACGCTTAAAAAATGTAATGTTTGCATCTGGAAAATGTCGAAACATTTTTTGTTCACAACATTTTTCATATTCATCATGCATAACAAAAAATCGTTTTTAATCTACAAAATACGTCAATGTATTGCAGAAAAAAGTTTTGTATGTTTTATAGATACAAAAATTGCCTTTTTTAAATGTCTTTATGCACCTTTGATGACGAAAGTAGCTTGTTTTGGTGTCTTCTAAATGGATATGAAAGCATTTAAATGCGTTTTCAGAAATTCTTGTCTGCATGAGAAATGTTCTTAATCATAAATATAAACAATATAAATTTATGTGAATAATTAACTTTTCTTTCGGGACTTGTGCTTTAAATGAAATTCACCATTGAGACTTCGATTTATATCAAAAAAAAAGCTTAGTTAACTCGTTTAGTCTTGAAAATGTTCGATGTCTTACATTTAGACAATACAAAAAAAATAACTTTAAACTATTTTAATTAAATTGATACTATTCCTTGAGAAAATTTCTTTGTTCTTTAATTGTTTAGAATGTGAGTATGAGCATGGGTTGATGTGGATCTTATGTTCACACTCACATCCACATCCCATTGATAAGAAGCTTAGAAACCAAATAATTTTACATAGTGCTTTATATTCAGAGTGCATAGAGAATAATATTTATTTTTTCTTTAGCATTCGTAAGAATATTTGCATATGCCCACGTATAGTCCTTTGAATAAAACCTTCGCGTGTCGAAACTGAAAAAAGGCATTATTAAAAATGATTACATTTCTACTAAGTCTTGTTGCTGTGTTCTCTTTGAGATTCACAACTGCTGAACAACAATGCATTATTGGATACCGCTGCAGTCATAATTCCAGTGTCAATATCGATTGTGATCCGGTTATGGGCCATTCAGCTGTGAATCAAGACGGATATGAAACCTGTATTCCGGATGAAAGAGACAAGAACGTATTTGGTAACGATGATCGGATTCAAGTCACCTCAAGAGATTATCCGTGGTGTGCAATTGGATACTTAAATGTCGGATGTACTGGAGCGCTAATAGGACGAGATCTAGTATTAACGGCTGCTCACTGTGTGATCGATCCGAATACCCAACAGCTCAACCACATAGAAACTTTCTACCCGAACAGAATCGGTGGAAGTGCAGAAGACTCATCCTCAATCACCTATGTATGGGTGGGTACAACGACTCCAGAAATTGACCGTGGAAGTGATTGGGCCTTGTTACGTCTTTCTAAGCCACTAGGAGATAAATATGGCTACTTCGGATTCGTGACTCTGGATGACAGTTCGATGTTAGCTACAGCTGGCACATTAGTTGGATATTCGGCGAATTTTCAAAATGGACAGACGGCAGGAGCACATATCGGATGTCATATACAGAAGAAACTACGTCATAACTTCTATCTACATGATTGTGACTCGGGTCGTGGATCCAGTGGTGGTCCGATTTTTGCATGGTGGGATGATGGGCCGTATATCTATGCCTTGAATGTGGCTGAACTTAGAAACGATGGTTCGGTGAGCTTGTGGCTGCCATATTACGTAGAAAAAAATGCTAATATTGCCATATGGTCACAAGAACTACACAACAAAATTTTTGAACTCAGAAATTCGTAGAAGTTTTCTGTAAGAGATTTGAATATACCAAAAACAAAGAGTTTGGTAAAAGCAAAACACTAACGAGACAACAAAATAAATTGGCTTTCCATTTCTGACGGAGATTTGTCGAACGAATGTATAGATAGATGAAAGCAAGTTTCATACTCTATCACGACAGGCTAAGTTTGATGCAATTCCGACAAGGACGGTCTTCTTTTCATGTTCAAAACAGACGCTAACATTCAAACATACAGACCATCACTTCTTTTGCATATCAGTCACACACACACACTCAAGAAATTGCTGTAAGGAGATTGTTTAGGTCTCGATTTAATGGTAAGTCATCATAGAAGGATATGTTTTTGTTTCACGAATCAGTCAATAACACTTCGGACTTCTTGTCAAAGAATAGTTGTGTCTTGATAGAAATTGACAAGATGATAGATTCGCTTATCCTGAGAAGAATAGCCATCGAATGAAAAGTAAGAGTTTTCAATTATGTCAAAGTTCGAACCGACCATTGGCGAAAGGTTAAGTATCGAACTGAGATTTGTCTGATTGATTAATATGTGGCATGAAGAAATTCGTCTTAGTTGAATCAGATGAATGTTGACAAGAAATAAACATTGATATTGTTGAAAGATAATCAATGCTTCAATGTTTTGTTTCTCGTTGATCCGAATGAGAATAACAGCGTCAGATGACGTATGCAACAACGGGTGAATTAAATCGGGCTTTACTGGTTTAATTTTAATTCAATACAACTTTGTCTTGGAAAAATTAATTTGGATTCAGCTCGGTTCAAGTAATCATAATTCTCTCCAATAAAAGAGTGAATAATACGTTAAAACTTCATTTTCGAATGACTAAATTATTATATAAGAGTTGTTATAGTGAGTCCAACATATCATAATCCAGATTTCGACCGATAACACGAATAGTGCACCCGAGATAATTGCTTCTACAACATTTGCTTTCCGATGTCACTTTGTATTGAGCTATGCTTCTATTTTGTGGGTGTGGGCGTGGGTGTGGGTGTGGGGTGTGGGTGTGGGTGTGGGTGTGGGTGCGGGGTGTGGGGTGCGGGGTGTGGGGTGTGAGGGTGGGGGTGGGGTGTGGGTATGGGTGGGTGTGGGTGTGGGTATGGATGTATGGGTCTGGGTAATTCATTGAAACTAATACCCACCCACACCCACACCCTCCATGAGTCGATAATAGAAAAACTAGTTCAATTTCATTTAATAATCAACTGATGGTAACTGGGTTTATTCGAATTGTTCATCCAAAAGAAGATAAAACTCTTTTCTTTTGTATGGTCATAGTACCTTTTCTTTGTACAAATGTGTTTTTTTTTATATACTATACTTCATATTAAAAAGACTAGTGCTAGTTGAATTCCATTGTATTTTTCACTTATTTTACTCTCTTTATTGCCTTAGATAGATCACAGTTTATTTTCAAAAAAAATAAAATAAAACAGGCAGGTAATGCTTTAATAATGATCTTCTAATGAAAATAAAAAAGGCAAGAATAGAAAATAGGAGCATCAATGAATATACAAGGATGGATGACGAAAATAATCATTGAATATCACATTCGTATTCTGGTGATCACATGATTGTACGCAACGAAGTACAAAACTAGACGAACGTGCAAAACAGACAAAATGGAAACGTTAAACAAACAAAAGCTACTGATTCATTTTGATTGTAGACTATTACAAATGTTTTCTTAAAAAACAAATTGCAATCACTACCAAATGTAAAATTCACGAAGAGATTACCCAATAAGTAAGTCTGTATATTATTTTTCGTCTGTCAATAACTACAAATGATAGGATTCAGTAGACTCTAATAATAATCATAGTTTAGATTCTATGAAAAATAAATAATGTATGTCAATTCAACATTTTGGTTGATTGAAAGAATTTAAAAAATATATATGATTAATAGATTAGTCTTATTGAGGGTGATTGCACTCCAGAATATACAACACTTTATCATACAAAACCAATTCGTGATATTCAATTACATAGTGATATCTTTTATTATCTTGTGCTTAGGATAAAACAATGCGTATATTCGATTATACACGAAATACATTTAATCTTTTGTAAGTTAATTTCTTTTAGTTTTATTAAAATTTATTATTTTTTTAATTTGTAAATGGAAAAGATGTGAATGTGCGTCTCAACTATGGAGTTGCATATGGAATCTTGATGATCCAAATATAATTTATGCAGGATTAAACAATGGTCCTATACAAGTATTTGATAGACAACAAGTTCAAACAGGTGAAACAACATTATCAACAAGTATTGAAACATTAAGTTTATCAACAACATCACCAATTGTTAGTCTTCAATATATACAACGAAATTCAAATTTTCAATCAAGTGGACTACTTGTTGCAAGTAATGATAAAAGTGGCTTTTATGAACATGTACCAAATAATGAATATCGATATCATGCATTACCTATTGATAGTAAATTTTGATACTTTTTTCTTTATAAAAATTCAAATTTTAATTTAATTTATAGAAAATTTATCAAGTCTTCACTATGATTCAATAACAAATCGTTTATTAGCATAATTTCGTCCACAATCAAGTTCAGCACGACATGAATTATATGAATTAGTAACACGACCTATTGAAGATTCTGAACAATCATTTATTGTTTCTTTACAATTAATTCAAACATTTATTGGTTCAAGTATTAATATTGTTCTATCAAGATCGAAAATTCTTCATAAGAATTTTGAAACGTATATTGTCGCATCAGATAATAATGGATCACATGGCGTAAGTTTTATTTTATTTTCAGTATGATATATGATATTTAAATAAAATCAGTGTCATTACAGAAACTATCTTGAAATCTCATTTTCTTTCCATTTTATTCAAAAAAAAATACTTATAAATGATTATTAATTTATAGTGTATCGAAGATCTTTCTCTGTTTTTATTAATAAACTAGTTAATAGAATTCGACGACTGATGAGTGAATTCAACAAAATTGAATATAATAAAAGTCATCACGATTGAAACTAAAATTCATTGAAAAAAAACAGAACTTCAGTGTTCTCTATGCCATGAAGAGAGATGCAGGAATAAGATGATATATCTTTAACCTTTCTTACAGATTCTATTCACTTTTTCATACGTTCAAATCGTACAATGAACACCAAAAATATAGATTAAAATTTGACAGATTTGTAAGATGCGTTATAATTATTTCATCCGAATTATTTTCTCCAGACAGATAAATATCTATTTTTTGGAGAAGTGTAGACAATTACATATACTACAACAACTACAAAGCATGGAATAATCTATTTAATCTTCGAAAAAATACTGACTTCCTGTTTCTAGGATTATCCATATTTTCTAAGGTTAAAACAAATTGAAAATTCCGCAGAAAGTACTTCTATTCTCACAGAGTTAGAAGTGACGATAAACAATGGGAAGGACGAAAAATGAAGCTCATCGTGCTTGACTATGTACACAACAGGTTACTTGCTTAGATCTTCAAAATCTTATGAGTCTGATAACGATGATATCTACCTTTTTTTTATTTTATTTTCTGAACGAGAAAAATGAACATTGTATTTCAACATCTTTTATCTGCCGAAAACTACCCTAAAATATTAAGAGTTTTCGCATAAAACTGAACAGTTTAGAAGACGTCACTTGGTCAAACTTTCGAAACCAGTAATTTTTCTTGATCTCGATGCTGGATAAAACATTATCTGTTCTTCCTACCAGACATTGGACCAGTACCAGTACAAGTACTGTGTACTTAAAAATTGTACTTTGTACTTTTACTTAAGTACATTGTACTTAGTACAATGTACTTAAGTAAACGTACAAGTCTCGCTTCGCTGCATATTTTTCTACCGACAAAAATCACTTTCGTAATCAAATGACATCTGTATTAAAAAGAAGATGAAAGTTTACATGAGTATTGGGGAGTGCTCGCATATTATCCCAGGTGATTCGATCCGACTGTCGGATTACGTCGTATTATATCGGATTATATCGGAAAAATTACCGGATTTTAACGGATCCGACGGGAACTCGTCGGAAGTTGTCGGCGTCCTAGCCACAGGATTCCGACAGGAGGTTCCGGATGTCGGAATAATCAGGATCCTGCGAAATCCCTGAAACTCCGACACTTTCCGACATCCAGAACCACTTGTCGGAATCCTGTGGTTAGGATTCCGACAAATTCCGGCGAATTTCTATCGGATTCGACAGGGTGAATTCGACCTGGGATATGTCGTCATTTCTCTGTTAATTTCATACATGCATCATGCTATGTCGCGGCTTTTCATGTTAGAATCCTTTCTGCTCTCTAATTTGCCATCAAGTGATGTGATTGTGGTAATTTCTGGACTGTGTGTCAAGTATTAACTATCAATATTCTTGCACTGCGCACAACAAGTTCCTGAAACCGTGAGGTTTATCCTTGTTCTTTTCATTTGAAGCGGGAAACATCGTTTTAAAGTGTGTGTGTGTAATGACAGGAATGTGACGGATGGTGAGAGCAGGAGTTCTCCCACTTTTTGAAAACTTGCATATTTTACAGTTAGAATTACAGCTTTTTTAAAAAGATCTCAAAAAGAAGAAAAGAGATTTCGCTTCTTCGCTATATTCAGAAAGTAGTATATTTATCTTTCAAAATTGAAAGAGGTTCCTGACACTCTTCAAATGTCTCATTCATTTTTCTTCGTCACATCACTATGTACTACTTAATTAGAACATCTGCACCCATAAGCATCCTCTTCTTCGTGGTGGTGATTTTCCGTCACTCTTTGAGGATCCATTACACTTCCTTGGTGATATAGTATGTGAACGACCTTTTATTAGACTTTTATATCTTTTGGTATCAAAATCAATATAATTTCCAGTTTTGTAACCTATAATGAGTAACGGTAAATTGGTAAAAGAGATATCAGAAACACATCTACAATCTGTTTGGTTACAATGGATGCGGGTGTAGGTGTGGATGCGTGTATTGTCTTCACACGCAGTACACCCACAGCCACACCCGATCCACACCTACACCCACACCCACACACCCATCCACACCCAAAGGACATGTGCACTGCACATTCGAGCCTCGAAGAGATTGTGCTGACAACTTTTTGTTTAGGTTGAGCTTAGTTTCAGACTACTAAAATGTAAAGCAGATAGCTCTGAAAAGTAAAGATGCTATATATGGAAGTCTTTGTGGATTCGAGTTTAGATACTTTTTTCTCAAGTCTTTTTCAGTTCTAGCCAGTACGATGAGAACTGGAAAAATGTCTCAAACATTTCCACTGCATTTTCTTTAGTTTTAATATGAATTCCGGCGACTAAGATTGGTTCACGAAGCAATGGAAAAAAACCATTTCTATAAAACCTCTTCTTTTTACAGAGAAGAAACACTTATAATCGTATGAAACGAAAAAGTAATCAAAATGAGAAACCCACCAAGTAATGTTCTCGAAAATGGTAGACAGAGAGCAGCGGTACTAAGTACAAATGTACTGTAGTACGGTGTACTTAGTACATTGTACTTAAGTACAAGTCAGAGATGTCCATCGCGGCTGAAAATCTGCCGCTGCCGCGCCGCGACGGTTTATAAAAAAATGTTGCCGCGACGCTGCCGCACCGCGATGACTTATAAAAGAAACGCTGCCGCTATGAATTATAAAATAAACGTGCCGCCACCGCGCCGCTGCCGCGACGGTTTTCAAAAAAGTGTTTCTAATTTCACTGCTGTGACTATATTTGACCAGAGATATGGGTACTAGTCCATCAGATTTATTCAATATCAGGGCGTTTCATTTGTAAATCCTGAAATTCTATTAAATTCATACAGTTTTTCAATGTTCTCCAAAAAAACCCTGCCGCTGCCGCGCCGCTGCCGCGATGGTTTTTTAAAACAGCTGCCGCTACCGCGCCGGTGCCGCGATGACTTTTTAAAAAATCTGCCGCTACCGCGCCGCTGCCGCGGTGATTTTTTTAAAAAACCTGCCGCTGCCGCGATGGACATCTCTGGTACAAGTACAAAGTACAATTTTTAAGTAAAAAGTACATGTACTTTTACTTCAAAAAACGTACTGGTACTTAAGATTTCCGCGTACTAAGTACGACAAGTACTAAATATTGTACTAGGTATCCAATGTCTGTGATACACCACAAGATGTGTTACAACAAACCCATATCTCTAAACCGTCTTTATTTGAACATCGCTTTCTGTACTTTTGGCTTTTATATATAAATGCTCTTGCACCTCGATTAGTTTGTGTCCATTCTATATTCGATTCTATGTTATTATAACAAGCAGATGATATGATGAAGCTTAGAAAAAAAGCTTATGACATTCATAGCAACACCGCATTAAATATAAATTATGAAAGCCACTATTTAGCGAACTCTATGAATTGCAGTTTATTAGCAAGAAAAAAATAACGGTTGTTTCGCGAACTCTGCATATTACAGCTAATTCAATGCAAATAGTGACACCCAATTTTGAACGAACTCTATAAATGACAGACAGTTATCAGTAATACTAAAGATAGCAGTTCTATTAAAGTTCTTCTCAATAAAATTTTAGTAGTTTAAAAACAAAAGTTTAAAATTTTTGATTTAATTATCGAAAACCTCTTTTTAAATTAATCTGATTAACTTTTTAAAAATTTAGAAAACGAAAAGTTGAAACTTAAAGATTATTTTCAATTGAAATAGTTTCAATTATAAGGATTAATTTCAATTTTAAAGCTTTTAAATTTCGATTGTATGTTTGCAAATGAGAGGACACGTCCTAAACAATAGTCAAAAGACGTAGGATTCGAAGAGAAAACAATGTTTGTCATCTTATTCGATGACTAATATAGCATTATTTGGTCATCAGTTGCCTTCGGAAATATCAATGAATCTCATTTAATGTCATGATGAATGTTTAAAAGGAATAGTCAAAAACTTACACAAGACCATGATCAATAAGAAATGACAAGCAACGTTCATCGACATTGAATGTCGATTCACTTGGCCCTAGACTGACGAAATGATGGCAATGATGTCCTTATAGTTTTAAATAAAAATGAATTCTGTATCATGATGAGTTTAGGAGAAATTATTGATCTTTCGAACATATTCTATATTACATTCTATAGATATATACAAACACTTCAGATAAAATATTGAAATATGCTAATGTATATGATAAAGTTTATGCTTTAATTAATTATAACGACTAAAAATTGTGATCTATGCCAAAGTAATGGCCGTTTCTAATACGGAAATGGCCAATTGCGACACAGACGTGCTCATTTGAGCCATAAGAATGGTCAACTGTGCCATAGAAATTGTTGAATTTGCCGTGGAAATGGCGAACTGAACCACAGAAACGATCATTTGTATAATGAAAATGGCCAATTGTGTCAAATAAATCGTCGCCTGTACCACCAAAGTGGTACTTTTGTACCATAGAAATGGTCACTTGTGCCACGACTATGGAACTTTGTACCACAACTATGGTACTTTGTACCACAAAAATGGTCATTTATACCAACTGTTACAGACAGACACAGGTGAATTTCCATTTCTAGACCCTAGCCTTTCAGTCTAGGGAATATAAAAGCCACATATGAAAGATACTGTGCTTGATTTTTCCCAACAAGAGAACTCTTAATGATGACACATCCATAATACATGGCCTACCTACCCTCTTCAAGCTTTTGTTTGTCCCATCGTCGAATAGATAACCTTGATACATACCCAGTTTCTACAAATTTAGCTAAAGCAACAACCAAAGAGTTCAATTCGATGTTTGTCCTCGAATATCAAAATATATTCCATAAATGGATTGACAGATTGAAACTTTGTACCAACCGTAAGGAACGCTACTTCGAATATGTGGCATAAACTGATTAAAGCATGTTTTTTACTGTAAAGAAATATTTTCAATGCAAGAACTTCTTTGACTACTCGACATAGTTTTGCCTTTAAATTTCATCCGTTAACTCCAAGTTCAAGGCATTTTCACTTCATAGAAACTTAAATAGAAATTAGATCAGCAGCATAGCATCTCTCATCGTGAAGTTTTTTCTCTTCGTCAAACATCTCTATTGGTTCAAGATAAGAAGCATGATTTTCTTCAACATGAAAAACTTTTCAAATTTGTTCTCAATCAATTTATTTAGACAGATTAGCTCAATATAGTAAAAATTTCATTCATAATGCTTTCGTTCTCGATCATTATATCGAAAATATTCATGTAGATTTACTGTTATTTATTATTTTTATTTTTACATTAAATTGGATGCGAAGCCATCATTCAATCAGTATAAATGAGAATAGAAATAAAAGTGCAGTACAGTATAAAAAGCAGCTAAACAACTAAGTGAATTGGTTGAAGCTTTAGAACAAAGCCTGCATTAGAAAAGGAACTGAGATAAAACATATTGAGTGATTGACGCAAACGTCAAATATACAATATAAAAAAAAAAGAAAATAACATGTGCGGGATATTCTAAAACTTCCGAAATGATGTTAAAACTCATCGCTCTTGCATTCAAGAAAAGCAAACTCTTAACAATTTTGGTAGATTATTGTATAACTTAGTCTAAATACAAATGTTTAGGTATATATCTTTCATTATGCATGAGAAAATGTAACAACACTTTCATGTATTATTTTTTTTTTTCCTAAAGCCAACTTCAAGTTTTATCAATGAACGATTGGAGTTCGTAAGAGCATAAGGTGATGATTATTATAAGAAAATATATTTTACTAGTGACAGATATGTGAAATTCGTCCGAACTATTGTAGACGAAAAGCAACTGAAGAATTAGGTGATTTATGAAATGTAATTACTCATCAGGTTCAAACTTATAAGTAAAGGATGCATGTGGCTTTGGATACTGTTGAACATAAATTTATCGATTGAACGGAACAAAGAGAAAATTATAGTAAAAAAAAACTAGCCAATATTTGACCCATAGAAAACATTTAGAATACATTAAAAGAAAAACTAGGAAGGCAAGAATATAATAATACTGAGTTGTTTCGATTTACAATTATTAGGTAAGCAGATCAGGAAAGTCGATAAAATAGTGCATGATAACGTTATTACAGTTTTTCGTTCATAGTAACAACTATAGACCTGAAGCTTTATCTTTAGCTAGTAGAAAGTAGATACAATAATCTTGCAAAAATTACAGAAAGTTTGCATTTACTGAATGCAAGAACGATAAAATTTTAAAATCATTTCAAAATTTTCAAGATACTCTTTCAAATGGAATTTGTAAAAAAGAAGACAGTAAAATAAACGGAATGTATTCGTCATATCAAGACACTCACATGTACAGCAAAACTATATATCAGATAGTGGTTTACGATTACGTCCATAAGTTAATTGCATATGAGATCCATTAGATGGTGTATATTCATATTCATCATTATCTTGTTTATATTCCGTATCACCTCCATAGGGTGCTCGGAGAAATTGAACTTCACCAGCAAACGCTCCGCCTAATATTGCATAATAAATATATGTTAAACTTAATCTATTATTAAAATTAAAACTTACAGGCACTCAAAGCTAAAACAAGTGCAGCAAATTCAATCCAATAACTATACGATAAATAATTAAATTCTGGTCTTGGCATCCAGAGACGATCTTGACTATAAATACCATAGATGGTAATAGCAATGAGTTCAAAAGCAACTAAAAAAATAACTAGTAAAAACACAAACATGATGATGTAATCAACTCTTACAAATAACAAAAGACATAATGCACCAAGCTAACTGATATTTCCATTGCCAACGAAATGATGAAAAAACTGCTACAGCTAAACTTGAAATTGTCATTATTGTAAAAATGAATGCTAATGTAGCAAATGCTTGTACCCATTTAAACCAAGCTATTAAATGAAATAAAATTGTTTTATTGAATATCATCAAGAATCTTACGTGGAATAATCCAATCACGAAAACGATACATTTCATTAGTCCAAAACCAGAAACAACCTGTATAAGGAATTTGTAAATCATCCTTATAATGACGATATTTATATAAACATAATTCCCATAATCCAATATTTTGAAAATCTTTTGGTGTATCAAGATAACGTTTTGTCCAATAAGGTGATGCAAATGCACTTATGCAACATAAAGTACTTAGAAACATGAGGCTTGATGCAACAAAAAAATACATTGAATATTCTGCACGTCCACAAGGAAAGATACCCATCTAGAAAAATAGAATACTAATTATCGATATTATTTTAGTATTTTTGTGAAATCTCACTGAGATTAACACAAACATCCGAAGTTATATTAAACTTCATACAATAAAAAGTATTATATTTTTATTCAAAAGAGAAATAGAAAATTGTGAACTCATTGTCTTATGTTTCCCATGGATAAAACCTCATATTGCAAAAAAGAAACAAAAATTTGGTTTTTTATTTTCTTTTTTCTGTACGGAAATATTGTCGTATTTAAGTATTTTTCATATGAGGGTAACTAAGACAAAAACAATTATTTTTTTCCTCCAGTACGTCGACGAACAGTTACCCAACCTTCTTCATCAACATCCATTGCTTGTGATTTAGTTTCATTCATGGGTTCTTCTTCTTCTTCTTCTCTTATTTCATTATTTCTTTCATTATCATCATCATCATCTTCTTCGGATGATAATGATGATGAATCATTTTCATTATCATTTCGAACAGACATCTGTATTGCAGGTGTAGTTGATTGTTGTAATTGTAATTCCTGTTGAACATCAGCTAATTTACCTTCTTGAATAAGTTGAATGTAACGAATAAATAATTTTGCTAATTCATTACTTGAACCATCATCTAAAATTGTATTGAATTCTTCATCGAGTATTTCATCAAGATATTCTTGAATATCTTGTTCTAAAGCAGATATAGTTAATGATGGTCGAACATTTCGTATAAGATATTGACCAAATGCTTCAATAAATGCTTCATATTTCGCTTGACTTTGTGGACCACCCATTGAATGACTCACAGATAATTGTAGTGCAGTCCATTTGGAGAAAACTGATCGAATAATAGGTAGAAGTGTTGAAAATAATGACATTATTTTTATGATTTATATCTATAACATACGATCAAAACATATCCTTGACATTCTCCATTTTATAATAATTTTCTTTTGCCTCTTTTACCTTTCGTATGAGCGCTACAAGACATTTGTCTGCTCAATAAATATAATATGATTGGATTGGATCAAATAAATATCTATATGAATTTGATATGTCAATAGAGCAGCAGCTGATGACATTTTTCTTATTTCATTAGTCACTAACTCATATTCATACTATGTTTGATTGTGGTAATTGTTGTCAAGATCTCGATTTACGCGAACGCTTCAATCGAAATACCATTGCTTCAATTTTGGCTGGTGTTATAGTATGAAATAAGCTCTAATAAATCAGTTCTCTTATTGTTTTTTTAATTGTCATATTATAGTTTGCAATCGGTTGGTGGATCATAATTGACAGCACTTGTCAATATCCTTTGCAGGCTGATTTTAATAAGGTATTTTATATCATTGGTTCAGTCGCCACATTTGCACTGATCTTGTAAGTTTACATTGAAATATGCTTAATAAATTATTATTATTTTTTCATTGTTTTGCATATCAGAGTTAATTCTGTATCAAATTCACAAATTAGAGGTGATGGATATAGTGATGGTTGTGTTGGTCAATTCGGTATGTTATGTCTTGTTTATTTTCATTTTATTATAGACATATAATGAGAAATTTTATGTATAGGTGCTCGTATTATTCTTTTCATTGCATTTTTACTTGCATTTGGTTCCGTAATTGGTGGTGCTTGGGTATTATTTGGCTACTATGTACCATATAAAAGCGATAAACTATACCCAGGAATTGCTATATTTAGTCAGAATTTGGCAATTTTCATCAGGTTAGTTATTATCTTTTTTCATTTCATTTTATTTCCATTTTCTATTAATTTCCTTTTTATTTAGCACATTAATTCTGAAGTTTGGTCGCAAAGAAGATCTAAATTATTAATTTTATTTAGACAACGAACCAAATAAAATATAATGATTGTTCCTTGTAATTAGTTTGTTTTCTTTTTTCTTGATGCTTTTCCTAGCATATATATACTACACATAGATATTTATTCTTGCAGTTTTTTCCTCTTTTTGTTCATTTGGTTGGCTTGTGTTCATATATCTATCTATCTATATATATATATATACATATTGTTTCCGAAATATTCTCGTTAATAACTATTGGCTTATTAACAAGAAAAAGAGACAAGATAATAAATATTGATCAAAGATGAAACGAACCGATCATCGAATTGGAGCCATAATTGGTTTTGTTTAATAGAAAGACACTTTGTTCTTACGTGTCACTTGACTTTCTTTTATGTCATTTGGGAAATCAAAACCTGCATGCACGCGTTCATATATATATATATGTATATATATATATATATAGACTTTCGATTTGTCTAAAATTATAAGTCGAACAAAAATAATACACCCGAGAATGAAGACAACTGAATATAAGCATGCGTGTGCCTTTGCATCAACAAACAAATGCACACATCAATAATCTTCTAGCATTCGTCGCACACAACGCTGCACTCACTAATTTGTCACGAGAGGAATCAGAGTTCTTTGTATCCTTTCCCTCTTTTTTTCTTTCTTCTTTTGCTACTGGTAGGAGGTCTGTGCGGATTTAGACATTCTTATGAGAGAGCCAAAGCCAGAATCGATTATTTGACGCGCACTCTCCTTTTACTATCGTCAGTCGCTCCACTCATGCTCTTTTTGTCTCACTCATCTTTAGCAAAAAAGGCAAAATGAGCCTCTCGAATTGCAGCCCACTGTATGTCGCTCGCCTCTCAATTAGCGTGTTAACAAGCATGAACCAGTAGAAGGACGAGAGAACGAAACTCGTCGATCATGTGTATATGCAGTTCAATGTAGTTGAGCAAGTAGCTAGCCAGCGGCAGCAGCCACTGTTCTTTCCATAGATAGAGATGTTCTCTTATATTTTACATATTGCTTGATATATTTGGAAATGATATTAGGACCATCATTGTCATTATACGACGGACGACCCATAAAGTTGTTGTCAGCATTGTGTTTAGTGTCTCCTTTTCTTTTTTCTCTATATTTGTTATATGCGTTCATTTACAAAATAAAACAGACATGGGAAAAAAATATAACAGAATCGTGGAATACGACAAAATAATTTTGATCGATTCTTATTGTCGTCGTCGCCATCACATTATTCGTATTGCTGATGATTTCTTCGATGAGTTACTGAGAGAAAGAATTGATTGACGAATCAAGGCTATTTGCTCTTTTTTCTTTTTGTATTTCGGAATAGCCTATCGATCAATGAAACATACTTGTGTATTCTTTTACTCGTCAACTGCTATTGATATCGTAGGAAAATAGCAACAAAAAAAGCTGAAGATCTCTATTATCACAATGGTTTTCTTTTCCTACTATATGGAGATCGCATGCATCGATGAATGAACGAACATTTAGTTCTCAGGAGATTTCGCTAAGGCAAAATAACATGGTCGTCGAAGAGGAAAAAAAAGAATATTCTTTTGACAATCGGCAGCTACTTGGTGACAATGTCGATTATCTTGTTATTATTTTTAGTGTTTTGTGTATAAGAAGAAAAAAAAATGCATTTGATTTCGATATGTTCTTATTTCTACAAATTATTCAACATAATTATACTAATATTAAAGGAGTTTTTTTGCCTGCAGTATTCATTGCCTTCACATACATACGCTCAATTTTTTTTCTTTCATCTTTTTCTGCATGTTACATGTCTCACACACACACACACACATACACAATCTCTCGTTCTCGACTTTTCATATAGTGCCATCCTTCCTTTTTTTTTTCTTCTACGGTGTTCTGACAAGAGTAAGGTTAGAACGGATGTCAGTATCATTCGGCTCTAATTGGACTTTGTGTATGTGTTTACTTCTTTTCCTTTTCTTCCTTTTTTTTTCAACTAAGTTGTCTTAGTCTAACTAAATCTCTTCTTATATAGACATCTCATCAAGAATACATTATAAATTTGCGTGACTGACATTTTTCTAATTTGAAAGTTTCTCTCTGGTATTGTATTATTTTTTAAGATTAGCTTTGCAAATATGTTTTCTTCATGTTGATGGTTCATTTTTTTTACGGAAATATGTATCAACATATATATAATATATCGATGAATGTCTGTTTGTGTATAAAGATATTTGAATGATGAGAACAATTCCTTTCCTATAGTTTTTTTTCTTTCTTCCCAGGATCGACACATTGATTTTCCATTCTACTTTCTGTTCTTCTAGCATTACTCCCGTCGTCCTTCCGGGCGTGAAAAACAGAAGAAAGAATAAATTCTTTCTCTTCTCTTACTTTTCTTTTTCTTGCAGTTTTTTTTGACTATCCTCTTGGAGTAACCGCGCATGCACGGCTCGAAAAGATCTTTTCTTCTGTCTCTCCTTCTCTCTCTTTCTCTCGCTCTCTCTGTTCTATCGACATCCTCATCACTAACACTACCATACATTATTTTCAACCGCGACAATGGGTAACCATCACTTATTTGTGAACAAGAAAAGACAAGTGTAAAAATATTTGTATGTATCTATTTATTCTATCGACTATTTCTTATATTAAGAAAAAAAACAAAGTTATTAATAGATAAAAATAAAAATATTAAAAAAAAGAATAATAATAGTAAAATACATCGGCTATCCGTCATGATATTTTATATTACACACCTGGAATGTATATGTCATCGATTGTCATTATACATTTATATTTCATCATCGTAGATAATGAGTCCAGAGAAAAAGCGAGAATTTCTCATTCACATATGCATAAAGTCATATATAGGCATACATACAAAATAAATATGTAAACACACGTTTCCTTTCCTGACATATATCTGCATTCATACCAAAATGTAGAGAGTCTGGCATCGATCTTCTTCAAATTTAAATTTATAATATAATATGACAGAAATCGACATCCAGTAGCATTAGTACTATACTATTATTACTATTTTCATTATTACTATTATTATTTTTATTATTTTTATTATTTTTATTATCAACATCATCATGATCGTGGTCATCGTTTCACAGAATTATGAGTCGATGATTATTGTTGTTCGTGCGTGCACAATAGGATAAAATCGCTTAATGTATTTATAAAAATGGTTTTTTTCATCTGTGCGCAGGCAAGCAGGCAATCTAAATCGATGTCTATGTTTTGTTTATTTGTTTGTTAGGTTAACCCGAGATATACTAAAAAGAGAAAAAAACGAGATACTCGTTCTCTATGATCATCTTTCATCTTTGTCGTCTTTGATAGACAAGAGAATGACGGCTAAGAATGTATAGAATTCGCTGCGATAGAATACTAATACATATCACTATAAGAGAAAATGAGTATACCGTCTGAAGTCGAAGCCTTGCAATGTAATCAAAATATCTCGTCAACTCATTATCATGATTGCTTTCAGAACGGATTGGAATAAGGCGGGACGCCCATACACACACATATATATATATATATATATATGTATAAATATGTGCAGCATTAACGATAGCAGGCAACAGTAACATCGATCTATCAGTATGTTGTCATAATAAACGAGCAGAAACTGAGAATATGCAGAAAGAAAGGAATATGAGAGATCTGTAAATGATTTTGCTACAAGGACAAATAATCGAGATGGACACGTAACTCTAATATATATAAGTATATATGCTTTGAATCATATTGAATGGGAAAATTAACGAAGATCGTATGTGTCGATAGGTAAGATATATATGTATATATTCTATTCATTGTATAAACAAATCTATATTTCCAGAAATGCATTCCCCTTTGTATATTCGTCATATTCACGTATATAAAAGTATTAGAATAAGCATAATTCCTTCTGAAGATAATCCAAAATAAGTTCTCTTTTCCATATATATCGACATGTACATGTATACTCGAGAGAACAATATAATGGTTGATGCTATAATTTATTGTCAGATGGAATAACCAAGGTGTCACTGCTTAGATAAAAAAATAAACATCTATCATCGTTATAATTTGTACACTATCCTATATATTATTGTTTTATTTCAGATGTTAATTACACACTAAAGATTTATTATTAATAATCATCATGGTAATAATTACAATTATAATTGAAAACAACTAAGATCACAACAGATATACATCCGATGTAGGATGGTGGTATGGCTTCGGCCTGAGTGTATTCTGGCAATTGTCACCAGTTTGTACTGTTGTTGTCAATTGGGTATGTATTATAAATGCCGTCTATTAAAAGAATAAATCTTTCCAGAAAATATCTATCATCAAGGGAAATTTTCTATTTTTTTCTTTATTAGTTAGTTTCAAAATATCATTATGCTGTGCATGATCTTTATTTATAGTCATGATGATATGTTGTCTTTAATGACATTGAATTTGTAAGATGAAAAAGTAAATATTGATGAGATTGAGAAACCCTATCTTAACGAACACTTATGTGACATCCAAATGTATATATATTTTCAATATAAATATAGAGCTTTATCAATTAATATTCATTTATCTTCATTACTGATGAGTAAAAGTCATTCAACAAAAACTTTTGCTTATCTACAAAACAATTTATTTTCGATTATGTGATAAGATCAGTTTAGTTCCCCCAAGGATAAAAATAGTTTTTTTTTCTTGGTTGTAATAGATATATTAATTAACATTTAAGAATCAGACAAAAAGAATTATTTTTTTTCAAGTTTCATCAAAAACATATGATAAATTTTGGTGTACAACCGAAGAAGGTCATCATCAATTATCTTGTCCAGATGAAACAGCTTTATTAACTGAAGTAACAATACGTAAAGTTTATCGTCGTACACAAATGTGTGAACCTGATGTACATTCAGATTATCTTATTCATTGTCAAGAATTAATTGATGGATCATTATGTGAAGGAAATAAAACATGTTCAATTGAAGTATCTAGTCGTAATTATATACAATGTGGAGATAAAGCTTATGCACCAACATATTTTTTTGTGAAATATACTTGTACACAGAGTAATTATAAAAAAAAATAGATAATAAAAATGTTTTCTTTTTGTTTTAATTAGTTTATACAATGTGTATAGATGCAGCACCTATCCGAAATACACTTTATGGATTTATTGTTTCACCAGCTTATCCCCATCCAATGGCAGATAATCTCAAATGTTCCATTAATATTGGTATGATTACTTTTTTTGCTTCATTAAACACAATATATATTTCTTTCGCATCTTTAGAAGCGGGTCCATCAATGTATATTGAATTAGCACCAATCCAAATACGTCTACAAGATGCAATTAAATGTCGATCAGAATATTTAGAAATTTTTGGTTATATTAATTCATTATCAAATAACTCCTTTTCTGATGATACGGCATCAAATAAAAATTCTAAAAATATTTGGAAATCCTATTATACATGGTGCGGTGCTGAACATTCAACAAATAATCCATTACCTGAAGGACGTTATCTTATTTCGTCCAATTCCTTATATATGTCATTACAAACAGCTGTATCAAAAAAACCAAGATATTTTAAAATACGATATAAAGGTATGTAGACAATTATCATTAGAATTGATTGTTATTAATGCCAGGTTAATAGAAAAAAAAGGCATATGTTCATCTAGTGATAAGCTTCCTTTGACATAATCAAAGTTAAGTTTTATTTTTCTAGTTGTTCCATCAATGGCACGTGCACAATATAATCAGGAAGGTATTGCATATGATTTATTATCTGAACCATCAATACATTCTGTTATAAAATCAACAACTGTTCCACCAACAACAATAGTTATACCAGCAATTGCAGATAATAATATGAGAACTTCAAATGGAACAATAACAAAACAAACAATAAAGAAAGGTATACAGTCCAACAAATATTTTTTTTTTCTTAAATATAACAATTTTTTGTAAAGAAATTATTATCGGTATTATTGCTGGTGTAATCGCTCTGGTTATTGCTATAGTTGTTGGTATAGGCATATTCCTTTTTATTAAAAAGTAATTATCTTTCTAAATGTAAAAAAAAAAGTATTCAACATATTATACTTTTGATTCTTTAGACGTCGACGTCCAACTACAACATCAAAATCTACTACATCACCACCATCAACTAATACAGGAAAAAAGAATATTTCACCTACAACATCTACAAATAATGCAGCATTGAAGCCAAGTACAAAAACAATGGATAAAATTCCACTTCTTGAACAACCACCGAATACAACATCAGCAACAGCAACGAAACGTAAATTAATACCCGAACGAACAGTACAAATATCTGATGTTAAAAATTCTCGTTTTAAATCTTCTCCTGGAGCAACAACAACAACACCAACAACACCAACAGCAACAGGTCATACAGGAGCAACAGGTAAAGAAACAAGTTCAACAAGTTCAGAAGCTGTTGCTACATCATCAGCACCATCAGCACTTAAACCATCATTAACAGCAGCTGATAGTGGTATTTACGGTGCTGATTTAAATGATGATATACAATCTGTAACTAAGGCAACAGTTTCATCAGTTGAACCATCAAAAATTTATGGTATTGATTTACCAGATAAATCCGATGCAACTCCTCCTGTAAGTGTTGTTATTAATCCTCTCAGTGAACATTCACCAACGACTCCTACAAATACAACAAATCCAGTATTATCTGCTATTGTTGTTCCCAATAATGTCATAATAGATGCATTACCAGAAGAAAAAGAAGTTTTATTAACTCCATTTGTAAATGATAAACATTTTGATGAAACAGTTAAAAGTGCCTATTCAAATTTAATTGATGCAACAATGAGTGAAAACGAAGGAACGATTGGTGGTGGATCAATAGCTAGCAGTGCATCTCAATCACGACGAACATCAAATGCACGACAACCATTACTTTCACATGAAACAAATAATATTGAAACAATACCACGTAAACCAACACAATTCAATCCATTACACGTGATATTAAAAAAAGATGCCAATAAATATTATACAACAGAATATATTTAATTTACTAACAAAACAAAAAAAAACAATAATACAGTTTTCTTTTTGTGTCCTTTTATGTTTAACTGATATATTTAAATGTGTTCTTTTTTCTTTTACAAAACAATAATGACAGAAGACAAATCTTGTGTCAAATAGATGTTATTAGTGAGATTGTTACGTACTGTCTATGACAAAATGATTATTTCGAAAAAAAAAATTATATTTCATTTTCAAATTCTCTAGCAAATACATCAAGATTATCAATTGATACAAACCAGATCTGATCAAATGCGTATCGTATAGGGTTGTTAGAACCCATTAATGGTTCATTTAATATTTTTGAAAATATTTCAGCTATCATTTTCATATCATTGGCAAATGCACCAGTACCAATAGGTCCTAATAATAAATATGTATTTTCACCATTTCCTTCCGTATTAGCAACAGCTGATGCTACGATAGCTTGAAATTTTTGATATGTACGATCACGTAAATCTTCAATTTTTTCATATGATGGTGGTTTATATAAACCTTCACCCATACCAGATAAATCATAACCTATTAAAGGAAGATACATTACATTTGGTGGAAAAAAAACGAAAGTTGTATGCTTAGTTTTATAGATTTTGATATTTCTTGCTTAGTGTTTAGATATTCTAGTGAAGAAAGAATTCAATTCAAACAAAGAAAATTCAAAATCTTTTTTACCAAAAAGAAAATTTGAATGTTTTAGTTATAAATAGATTGAATAGTTTGATTTTGAACATAATCTAAATTATCAATTATTTAGATTCTTGAAAAATTTGAATATTCATCCGTTTCTTTGAAATATAAATCAGTATGATGATTCTCACATGTTAAGAGTGATGACTCGATTATCAATAAAAAAAAGGAAATGATGGCACACATTCAATCTTATGAAAGATATGGAAGAGAAGAAGTGAAAACTTCATACTTCCGTATATTCCAGGAGTAGATCAAAGTTATCCTCTAAAACTTTATAACTATTTCAAATCTACTATGAACGGATGTCATGAGCATATTAGTATGAATACATTTCATATAAGTCTGTCTATGAATACAGCCAAAATACTTCAATGCACTTCATTGATACTCAACTTTTGAAGTGCAATGAAGCATTTAGACTTTATTGACAGACAGACTTATATCAAATGTACTCAAACTAATATACTCGTGACACAAGTTCACAGTAGACCTGAAATAACTAAAACGTTCTAGAGGGTAGCTTTGATATATCCTTGAAGTACTCAACTTTGTTCTTCCCTATTTGGGACTATGCCATCTTTTGGAACTCCAAAGACGTTGAATTTTTTTCAAGTGATTTTTCAATACATTTTTTATTAATGTTTTTTTCTTATAAATACGTATGTACATAAATTAACTCACTTGATCAGTCTATGACTGAGATATGCAATCTTTTTCTAGGTAAAATGACTTTGGAGACATCATGTATGTTAATAAAAGTTGATTTTTATTAGCTTTTTTTTAACATCTGAGATGGCTCATTAACTTTAACATGAGATGCAAAGTGGAATTTACACGAAGCAAATTTTTTTGTTTTAGTTTTTCATCATCAATGATTTATAGACTTCTTAAAGCTGAGAAGTAGCAAAGATAGCTGAGGCAAGTCAAGCTTAAAATTTTTATAGACAAAAAAGTACTACTTTTCAGATTTATTTGCTTTAATATTCATTTATTTCGTCGATAAACAATCTTCGATAGAATTTAAATGAAACTAAAAATATTCAAGCATTAATAATCAATAAGAAAATATAATTTTCTTTTTTATAAAAAAAATACTTTAACTTCTCATTTAAAATTAAAGAAGGTACTTTAGCTGTAACTCTTATGTCAAAATTCAAGTGACATATCTATTTGAAACTGAAAGATTTTATCACCTGAAGGTATAATAATATATTCAATATCAAGCAAAATGAAAATGTTTTAAGTAGACGAATTATGATGAAGAAGAAAGAGTATATTTCATAATCTAGAAGTATGCCTTGTTTTCTCTTAACGATGAATTATTGACGTTGTTATTATATATCAAAGCAATGAATAATATGCGTTAAGATAAGAGCGATTCGTGCTATTTTAGCACAGTGCGCCTCAATTGAGTTTCTCTCCGCGTTATTTTATCTTACTTAAGGCTACTGTAGCTTGATTTTTTTCGATAACTAATATATATAGCAAGAAATAACAGATTTCACGGCATCGCTTGACATATTAATCATAAATAATACATGAAGTTCAGAGAGCAAAAAAAATACATCAAAAACAAAAATAGCATAGTCTTCTTTATTTTTTACATACGAATAAATATTATTTTAACTATCGTCAGTATATTTATTTAGTTACAGAGATTGATACAAAAATGAACGTCGGAAGACTCAAAGAACTATAGAAGTAATATATATGCCAAAGTTGTAACCAGTCAAGAATTTTTGAACAGATCTAGTCCAGTCGATTGAAAAAAAACCATTATACTGATGAAAACTGACTTGTTTTGTTCGATCACTATTTTAATCGGTTGATGGAGATGCCTTCAAAAAACATTCATTTTCTTTTTTGTACTTACGGTGCATCATGTTATAGTCATTTACATCTGTTAAATATCTCAAAGATGAATACGTAATATTTCTATGTATAAAGCAAAAAAAGAGTCACGCACCCATCAACTGATTGCTGAACTTCAAATTTTGAATTTTATCATTCAGTCTTTTCAGAACAACCAAACGTTTCTCTTCAAACGACGATCCAAAACCTAAGTTTAGTCTTTACTAAAACATATATGATGTTAGTTTAGTTCAATTAACATGGTTTTGATTGAGCTTTTTAAAAAATGAAATATATTTCAAATAAAAGAATAGAACAGTGTGGATGAATAGAAGAAAATAAAACTGATAGTTCTTGAAACGTTACTGTTTGAGTATTTTTATATAAGCAAACAAACTTGCCCTCAACAAATTTTATCAGACGACAGTGACGTATGTATAAAATATTTTCGAATCGATGAAAATCAATGAAGATCGATTACTACTGTGTAATCTGTTCATATATACAAAAACTCGATTTTCTGTTATGGTATATTGTAGTAAAAAATTAAAACATATTTTTCTTTGACATGTATTTTTTATTCTCTGAACTTGATATATTATTCGTGATTAATATATCACACGATGCTGTGTGAAGTCTGTACTTTTTTTGCTATATATAGTAGTTATCGAAAAAAAAAGAAAATTAAACTGCGGTAGTCTTAAGCAAGATAAACAAAAGAGTGGGAAATTCAATTGAACTATGCAATGATTCAAAATACTTACAAGCAGCAACTATCAAATCCGTAACACGTTCTTCTGGAGGTGTTTCCTGAAAAAATCGTACTTGTTTGATATAAGCTACACCAAACTCAGGTAACATATAACCTCCATCCATTATTTTATATTTTAAATCTAACAATGCACGATAACCATCAGAATGATATAGAATAATCTAAAATATCAAGTTTACAAAAATAAAAAGATTTGAAACTAAATTTTATATATATTTCACAAACTTCTTCTTGTGTTCGAGCATTCTCTAGAAAATAACCACCGGGCATACGTTCATCAGCAAAATCAAGAACAATAACTTGTTTGCCTTCTGGAACTTGAAAAACAGCATTTTGAATGCCAGCTTGAATAAATTGTATTGTTCCAGAATTTTCACGTGTATCAACAGGTGATGTTAATAGAGCATCATGTGTATCACTATCTGTATCGGGATTAAAACGATCATCTTCAATTAATTCTCGAATTTGATCATAATTCCAATATAGTTTAAGTTCATTTTCTTGAAAACCATTTTCACGATATTTTGATATATATTCATTTGCTTTTATTGGACCTGGCCTATTCGCTTCTTTTATTAACTCCCAATAATTACCAAGTTTTTCAGCATGATATTGTTGTTGATATGGCTCAATTATATTTTTTAAACTATAATAATCTTTTTCAACACGTGATAAATCAATTTTTGACGAACATTCATTTATTAAATTAGTTATTCGTTCATTATTTGATGTATTATATATTGATAATAAAAAATGAAGCATTGTTCGACGACTATGGTGATAATCAAATCGTCTTTGAGTTTCTTCATCATTTAACAATGGGAAAGCAATACTAAGTATTGATTGTATATCAATTTTACGAAGAGCATGTAAAGGAATATATGCTTTTGAATGAGTCATATTATACTGAATAAATCGTTGAGAAAATGATAAAAATATTAATGATCTTGCAAGAACAGATATCTGCGAATGACAATAAGATGATAAAAAAAATGTCATTGATTGTTAGCTGACAAAGTCATACTGTTAAAAGCGAAAGATCTTGTATGGTTTATTTTGTTTTAGGTTGAAGTTAACTATGCAATAGAAAGAATAACCTATGCACTCAATCTTTTTGACCGCGGTTGCTATAGGTATGAATAAAAACGAAATGAATAATGGTGAAAGCTACAAACAAGATATATATATATATATATACAGTTATAAAAAGAACGTAAATGTGAGAGAATGGTGGCGCTATCAGTCGTTTCTAATAATCTTCATTAAATGATATAAGTTGTTCGAACAAAAAGAAAGAAATTTTTTAACGACATTGAATACATTTTTCTTTTTGTTAATCGTCTTATTTTTACGTTTTGCGTCTCATTAATCATACTCAACGATAATGGTCTTTTCTCTATTAAATGAATAATCGCAAACCTTGTACTTTACTTATGAATGATTTCAATTACAGATAATAGTCATTCTTTTCATTGTATGTCAAAGCGATTATACAAATAAAACTATAACTATGATGTAGAATAATCGATAAAACAGACTGGCAAAAACTCTTATCAAGCAAAACTATAAAATAGTTGTATTTTTATTTTTGATTTAGCCTGTTCTAGTTTCGACTTCATTGGTGCATTTTTATCAATTCATGTTACGACCGTATTGCTTCTATATCGTAGCTGGAATTGTTTTCATCGTTTATAGTTATTAACAATAATATAGATGCGATTTGTACGACATCTGTAGTTTTCTTAGATGAAATTAGAAATATTCCAATTGTCTTTACAATTATCAAGAATGAAAAAAAACCATCTCAACACTGAATTTTGGCCGAATATTTGTTTCTATAGATGAAGCATAGAAAAAGAACGAGGTTTCAGCGTAGTTATGCTCAAGTCTTCAATGTTGACTATCAATGCGTCACATAGCTTTAGGTCTTATCGTTGATAAATGTCTTTCCATGGCAAAGTTAAAAAAATTTGAATCATTGATTTTCTACTAGTATCCATTTTAAATGATTTTGAAAAATATGAGTTGTCAATGCAAACGCAGTATGCAAATAGAATTGATCGAGAGCTAGTTTAATATTTGATTTTGTCTATTGAATTGTAACAATTGAGTAAACTAAATACAGTGAAGATGGTGAAGATGTAATGAGATACGTATTGAACTGAACAAGTGCTATGATAAGCATTTCATATTCTCTAGATTCTGTATTTATTCTGCCTTTTTGCGATTGACTCAAAAATTAAAACGTTATCGAACTTTTGTAGTATGTTGAATAGTTAAAAAACCAAAGATAATCATCTTAATTAGAATAAAAAATCTAGTTAAATCGTAGCGTACATAGCGTCGAATTATGGAACTGTCATAGATCTAATAACTAACTATATTGGTTAAAAATATTATTAATTATATTTTAAACGTATCTTTATGAATATGCATAGTAAAGACATCACCTATTCACTATTGATCTTATACATATTTACAGGAATATGAAGAGAAGGAATACCTAAGCTAACTAAGGAACATTTCTATGTGTCCAATCGCTTTCAAGTCAGGACTAAGTACAGTATGTAGGTTTTAATGAGCTATGAATACTTTGAAAAGAGCTCGGACTGATAGTTTATTACTATCGACATATTTTTTTTTCGTAGTTTTTAGGAGAAAGCCGTGGTCTCCATCAGAAATACCAAGAAAACTGAATTTCGACTTGAAACTTTGAAATAGAAACAGACTTTAATGGGAATAACTTATTGTAAAAGTGTTTTACGGCGTTTTACCTAAAAATACAGTGAACATACGATATCTCGATAATGATAAATTTTAGTTCGAACTCTTTTTCAGGGCATTCATCAATCATTAGAAGTTACGTGATGCGCATAGTTCCAACTTAAAAGTTATTTGACACTTAGAAACTTTCCCTTGCTAGACTTAATAAAAGAATTCATATTTTGAAAATTTTTATCTGGCAAAAAACACGGCATTGAACACGTTAAATAGCCACATATACGCTGTTATACAATAGAGAAATCATTGACAGTGATTGTGTTACATGAGATATATATATCTAAATCCGAAACTAGCACAAGAACGGTGATATTGATAAATAAATAAACTAATTAGTTAAGATTAAAGCAAGAATTTCATGTGAACATAAATTTTGAAGAAAAACTTTGTTGAAGAAGAACTAAGATGTTGAGAAATTCTCTCATATTCCGACAATGAAAATAATTCTATACAAATAGCGACCTGGATGCAGTTGAATAAGATTAAGCTTAACAATCAGCGTTATGGGTGCATTAAGTACTACACACATATTCGATATGTTTATCGTTTAAGAACAATATAAATTTAAACAGATACTTGCTAGATCCAACAATATATGTTATAATTAATAGTATGACAATCGTTATATCTATTTTGAAGACATTCTGTGATAAGAATATAGCATAAAATAGAGAAAGTATCTTAACAAACACGCTTCTTACTGTGTTATGTCAAATATAAGTCTTTGACGTAGGTAAGAAAATTTGACTAGTCGAGCGAGCAGATCATTTTTATTTATATAATGTCTATACTAGAACAAGAAAAAATTATGAGACATCAGAAATAAAATCTAATTATCGATATGAACAACGAAGAAAAGATTGGCTTCATTGATTTCATACTTGATGCTAGTTGCCTAAACTTCTTAATTTAGAAAAACTACCGCGATTAGACATGCGAATATGCTCAATCAAACTTTTTAAAGATAACTACACGCTGAACAATAGCCTAATTTGTCCAGATTTCGAGTATTTTGACGATAAATAGTTATTCTTATAACTACCATATACATATTCAATCGAATTAAGAGATTGTGTTTTGATAATAATTAATCTAAATGGTATGCCATTTTCAATAGATTAATATCTGAGAAAGAAAAAAAATTGACAACAGGTGAAAAGTATTAACGAAGGATTTTTATTTCAATTATTCGGATGAATATCAAAGTTAAAGAAGCTGAATTAAAATTTCTTAGATGAAATAGATTGAGATCTCAGCTGTTTTAAGTCATAAAGATTGTTATATAGTATTTATTTTTGTTTATAAACATTTCTTTCTTATCTAATAATAATTTTCAAAGATTGAAACAATTAAAATAGTCTCACACGGTATAAGGTGTTCAATATAATGCCTTATAGAAATTTTGTTTAGTTTTTGCATTTGCTTTTATACATACACATTTGTTGAGAATTTATGAAATGTACTATCGAAATTTTTCGACGACTATTTATCTTCTGTACTTCGTTGGTATAGCTCTTTCATTAAACTATTGTCTCTTTTTATGGTTCTGTTGAAATGACATTATGTGAATATATCTCGTTTGATTACTAGTCCTTGTTAAAAATTAAAATCATATACATATGTTAGCGTCCAATCTCGGATTTAGTCCAATCTCGGATTGGCCTAGGCGAATCGTGGATGCTTACATTGAACTAGTCCAATATCGGATTGATGCAATTCGGTTCACTAAAATATCAATTTCTCTTGAGATAGATGTTGGATTCGAATTACTTTTTGAAATTATGTTCACATAATGTCAATTTGTTTATCATAATCGTCGTTAAACAGTTTTAAGTTAAAGTTCAGGAGTTATGAATAAATTTCTATAGAACAACAACTTTTATGAAAAGTTCTTATTAAGCTCTTCAGTCTAAATTTGGCTTCTGCCTGAACGCTTGCAATATTTAAAACGGCATTGTGCGAACATAATTTCAAATAAATAATTCGAATCCAACATCTATCTCAAGAGTAATTGATATTTTAGTGAACCGAATTGCATCAATCCGATATTGGACTAGTCCAATGTAAGCATCCACGATTCGCCTAGGCCAATCCGAGATTGGACGCTAACATATATATTCAAGAAAACAACGCAATATTACTTTGCTTGTCAAACTGACTACAGGTTTAAGCTTCTTAACTGTGAATATTTCAATTCTGATAGTTTTTCATTCAAAGTAAAAATGAGTGATTATATATGTCAGATTAAAAGAGCGATTGACGCTTAACTTTAGACTTGTTGGCGACTGGATTCTATTTTATTTTTTGTTGGAAAATAAAGGAGCTTATTCTTATCTTTGACTATAGTAGGCGACAAAAATGTAAACGAATTTGTTTCATTCAATTTTCTTTCATGTGGCAAGGCACTGTTTTGATTCAAGTGATAATATAGATAGTAAGAGAGGCCGATTACATGATGTAACATCGGAAGAGACTTCAGATGTCTATGTAGATTTTTTAGATATAAAAATAATTTTTTTCTGAGCCAGAATAACTTTTAGCACTTCTCAATATTTCGTATGTCCTAACCAAGAAATTTGTGCTAAACTGAAAAAAAACTAGAGAAGTCGATAAAGAATCTCACGCTCTATTTGTTTCTATTAAAGGTTTTGCTTTTCAGAGTTGGTCTACACCTGAAAAATATGATTCTAGCGGAGATAGACGAAAAAAAACTGACTGTTTTTCCCATCAAAATAATTAAAAAATCACAGTTAGTCGTGTTTTTCAAATTTTTTTTTAAATATGGACGTGAAAAAACCGACGGTGTTAGAACTTCAAATACATAAATTTGTTTAATTTTCAATACTCTTTGCAATTCCATATAATACATTGTGATAAGAGAGAATATGTAGCAACTATTTTACCTATTTACGATTTTTTCCAACTATTCTCATTAAAATCAAATTTTGAACGTGAAGACCAACTCTGAAAATCGAATCTTCTTTAGCAACAGAGAGAGCGAAAAACTCTCTATTGACTGCTTTAGTTTTTTTTTCCATTTTAGCACAAACCTCTTGGTTAGGAAATACGAAATATAAGAAATTATTAAAACGTATATTCGCTCGGAAAAAAATTATTTTCATATCTAAAAAATCCACATAGACAGATAAAGTCTCCTTCAATGTTGCATCATCTAATTAGCCTCCCTTACTATTTATATCATCATTTAAATCAGACCAGTACCTTTTCATGTGAAAGAAGAATGCAAAGAAACAAAACCCACTTAAACTTTTGTCACCGGTTTATCCCTAATTCGTCCCCAATGAAAAACCACTCGCTATTGTTCTTTTATCTAATGTGTCCACACTTCATTTAACACTCGAATTATCATGCTTGTGTCTGTCTATATTAACAACCAGTAACACCAAGAATTGGATCCATTTCGTTGGGTACATTACGTAGTCTATGAGAAAAATACTTATAATGAATCAATAAGAACAGCTGACTGATCGATATATTTTTATAATAAACATTTATCACCTATAATTACATTGAAATATGCTTCATTTTACTTCGACTGAACAGACAGGGAAGGTGTTAAACTATAATGGTTTTCAATACACTCTGAAGCGTGAACGAAAAACAGTAGTAGAGTGGCGGTGTCGTTCACGAAATTGTTCAAGTACACTTTCATACTCACACCCTAAATGTGGTTTAGCTGTTAAGATTACTTATGTTAAATAATGGCTTTTCTTTTGATTTGTTTTCTCTTCTATTTGTATAATTTTTTGTATTTTCTTGTGCTTGTAAAAAAAATGTTGATATTTATTTCTTGACGCTATGATAAAAGTTGTCTTTCTTACTCAATAAAACGATATTAGTAATGCATGTATATAAAAATTAAGCGCTAATTTAATCAGGGAGAGAATCGAAGGTAGCCCTTGTCGCCGACTGTAGATTATTTTTATTTTTTACAATCAAATGACAAAAACAAGAGAACTAGTCAGTATTTTCGTGACTGAATATTACATGGTTTTGGTTGCCTCATGACAACTGCAACAGTTCCAATTGTACCATTGTTTGTTCTCATAATTGGTGGAACCAATTGAGTACCAAAACACATTTTAAATAATCGTTTTTCTACTAATATTGGTGACTGGACAATTCGTCGCCGGACAATTCGTCGCGGACAATTCGTCGCAGACTATTCGTCGCACGGACAATTCGTCGCCGGACAATTCGTCGTCGGACAATTCGTCGCATGGACAGTTCGTTGCACGGACAATTCGTCGCACGCGTAATTAATTGTAACAAGATTAATATGTATGTAAGACAAATTTTTATCGATAAAGAGAGTCACTTAATTATGAATGATAAATAATTTTCACTGAATGACGTAAATGAATTACAAAGTAATTCAAAAAAAATGAACTACAAAATAATTCACTTTCTATCAGTTTCTACCAGGGTCTACCAGGATTTCGTGGTACCCACATCGAGAGAGACGTGATGTAAGTCGTTTCGCGGCACCCACAACGAGAGAGATGTGATGTAAGTCGTTCCGTGGCACCCACAACGAGAGAGATGTGATGTAAGTTGTTTCGCGGCACCAACATCAAGACTTTAGTAGACCCTGGTAGACCCTAGTAGACCCTAGTAGACCCTGGTAGACCCTAGTAGACCCTGGTAGACCCTGGTAGAAACTGATAGAAAGTGAATTATTTTGTAGTTCATTTTTTTTGAATTACTTTGTAATTCATTTACGTCATTCAGTGAAAATTATTTATCATTCATAATTAAGTGACTCTCTTTATCGATAAAAATTTGTCTTACATACATATTAATCTTGTTACAATTAATTACGCGTGCGACGAATTGTCCGTGCAACGAACTGTCCATGCGACGAATTGTCCGACGACGAATTGTCCGGCGACGAATTGTCCGTGCGACGAATAGTCTGCGACGAATTGTCCGCGACGAATTGTCCGGCGACGAATTGTCCTAGCGCCCTAATATTCGCTTTAAATCTTTTCGAAAAACACGAGTTGTCAACACATATATATAAAAAGTTGCACTAAAATTAATATTGGTTAATGCAACAGTAAGACTCGAGTAAAATCTATCAATAGCTAATTGAACACTTGATTTTGTCCATTGTATTGTAATAGTAGAATAAACTAAATACATTGGAAAAGGTAAACATGTAATGAGATAAACACTTAATTGGACAAGTATCATGATAAGTATTTCGTAATCTCTAGACTTTGTATTATTTTTGCCCTGTCGTTGATTGGTAAATATTCGATTCATATTGACTTGAACATTAACACGCTGTCGACTTAGTTTAATATTCCGAATAGTTAAAAAACCGAAGACTATCATTAGAATGGGTATCAAAAAACCGGATAAAACTGTATTATAAATATTATAGAATATCGAATAAACGCGTAATACTACCATACATCGACCTATAAAGTCAAAAGAATAAAATGAAGGATTGAGTAAAAAAGTAACTTGTGCATGGGTTATCAATCTAAGTTGAAGAAAAAAACAACTTTCCTTCAGAAAACTCATGAAACAAAAAAACAAACAATTACATTATAACTATAAAAGGTCATTATATTACAATCTAATAATATAGCAAAGGATTGCATCTAGTAAACTTGATCAAACGATCCGATACTCACCATTAACAATGAAGTGATTTAATGGAATATGAAGAGAAATAATAAACCAACTGATACCCACTGAAGGTATGATTATTTTAGCAATTTTTACTCGACTAAAAGCTCGACGTCTGACACTTGTTGAAGTCATTGCCCATCGATCTATACATGCTAATACAATATAAATTTTTGATAACAACGTAGTAACATGGGAAATATATTGTCGAAATCTACAGAAAAAGAAAGATGTTGTTGTTGGATCGATACTAAAACCAAAGGCCAACATATGAAAAAAAATCACAATATTAACAATGAATAAATTAATAATCGATGAAGCAAGAATATAACATGAACATGAATTTTGAAGATAAACTCGTTGAGTTAAAATTAAGATATTGAGAATTGATCCGATATTTCCAAGACTAAAAATAATTGGATATAAATAACGACCCATATTCACTTGAATAAGATTGAGTGTAACGATGATCTGGTCTGCTGATGCAGTTGTTTCAGTTATGTTCGACATGCTATTCTAAAACTCTATTGAGAAAAATGACATGAATAAATTTCAAATGAATATTCATATATAAAGAGTCTTTAATAATGCTGCTGAACATTTCTTCTCAATCTTTTCTTTTCTAAATAGAGCATGTAATAGATCTTGAAAACAGCCCAACATTTTATTCATCTTTCAAAAGAATCTCACGTATGAATTAACAAAACATACAGAGAATCTAACTTAACATAAAATTTTTAAATTGCTATTTTACATATTGAAACAATAAAAGTAAAGCATCTAAAAAAAATATAGAGCTCATACAATCAAACAACAAGCATAAAATATTTTGTTCTTCTTCTGCATTTTGTTCTATTTTCTCATGGTTATTCTAGTTCTTTGAAAAATGCATGAAGTCAATTAAGAAACAATACAAATATTTAAGATGAAATGATTCACTTTAACGACATATTTTAAAAGTGATGGTATTTTATGAACTCTTTTCGTGTTTATATAGCTTTTTGTTATGAAAAACAAGTTACTTTTCTATGTGTTAAGTAATCACGATGTAAATTAAGAAGATAAAAATTGGTTCTTACAATTATTATTTTATCTTTATATATAACGCTAATTGTCACGAAGTGTTACTGGAAAAAGCAAGTCATGTATAAAAATACCTCGAATGATCATTCTCAATTGATTGAAAAATATGAGATTTAAAAATTATGAACAATTATCTAAGATAAGAATACTTCTTCATAATGCAACCTTTTTTTGGACAGGTTGAGAAAATGTTGTCATATTTTTATCGAAATATATTGAGATATCTGTCATTTCTACTACCATAGTTCTTTTAAATAAAGATTGAATAAGTATACATAATGACAATTGATATTACTTCTTTTTGTAAACAAAAATCATAGATATTTGAATGAGGTTTTTAATACAAATTTCTAATAAACTTTGCTTCGAAGAGATGTGCCACAAGTTTTTCGGCAAAACATTTAACTGCTTCTCACGGATCTAAATTCATTGAAAACTGAGTTTTACACTCTCTCAAAATATATGCTTAGAATTTTTCTATAACTTTTGACTATTGAGCAATAAGTAAATTTTGACAGGAGTCAAAAGAATTTTCTGAAAAGTTGAAACTCTTGTCTCTTCCTGTAGAAATCAAATAAGTTCTAAAAATATATAGTATTTCAGCGTTGCCTCTACTCTATTAAATGACTCCAGAATGCAGAGTTATGATTAATCCATTAAAAAATGGCAGAACTATGACGCGAAGGATCATTTTGTGTTGAAAAAGTGGAAATCGGAAAAACAACCATTTTTCTTACGATGAACTTTTTAAAAGTCGTTACTGTACTTCAACAGATTGTAAAAAATGTTATTCAAAAATACTGACTTGTAGAGATTTATTTTCTGTATGTACTAATATGTTCGATAAAGTTTTGTAACATGGCTGGAATATTGTCTCATTTGAGATTTTTTCTTCAAAAAGATTTTTCAGCCTTTTCGAAGTTCACTCAGAGCTCAATAGTCAAAAGTCGTGGAAAAGTTTATAGCATATATTGTGAAACAGCATAAAAGTCTAGTATTAATAGAGTTCTCACTCTTGACTAATGCATTTAAAGATGCGAGAAATAGTCAAATATTTTGTCGAGAAACTTTTGATTCACATTTAACTTTCTCCATTTTTATTCTTTCTTATTGTGAGATTACTTTTTTTTCTTGCTATAGGTATTTTCTTTGTCACAATGTAGTACGTATTTTTAAATTTTCAAACTTTTGTTTAAATCATTTCACGTAAAATTATTATTTAGAAATTTATATTTTAGATTCGAAAGAATTATCTGAAATTTTTCAATTTACTTTTGCTTTAAGTTAGTAATAAGTCTAATCTATTTAATTCTAAGATTAAATAATTTTTAATTTTCTTCTCAGAGTAGAAAATAGATCATGTGTTCCGCATCTCGATTTATTGACTCATCGAGAATAGATATTTGTTTTCTTGATTATTTTATTTTTATGTTTTATATTCAAATCAGATACAATCAAAACAACAATACCTTAGGATTTTTACAATAAAACATTTGATATTGTTCATTGATTGACTTAGATTTTAACAGTTTGTATTATATCATTAGCTGCTCTGAAATTTACTGGATCTTGTTGAATGTGAAAGCAAGTTTTCTATAAATAACTTTTTAATATAATTCAATGTATACGGCGCTGTTGAGAGGAATCTATCAGGACTTTATGAAATATTTGACTTTATCTATTGTATTGTATAACAGTTGAATAAAGTAACTACAATGGAAACAGTAGACACGTAATCAGATAAACACCTACGTGGATAAGTCTCATGATTAGTATTTTATATCATGTAGATTTCTCATTAATTCTGCTTTGTTGTCGATTGACAAGTATTCAATTCATATAGACTCGAACATTACTATGTCATATGACATATAAAAAATTTTGAATAGTAAAAGAACGAAAGTTAATCATTATAATTTGCATAGAAAATCGGGCAAAATGATATTTTTATTATTATTTGTCGTAAAATATCATAGAAATAAATGTTATTTATGTATATCGATCTACGTAATTATGATAAATTTTTTTTAAATGAAAAGAAAAAGAGGATGCTTTATTCCAGTATCATGATAATGATAAGGTTATTTGGAAATACTGCATATAAGATCTGCATCATACAGTACCTTTTGAGCTTATTTATATTTAAAATATTGAAATGTTGTCCTGGATTCCTAGTTAATGACAGATCAAGAAAAATATGGTTTTTCTTTACAAAGATAAGCTTATTATCTAGAAAATGTATCTTAAAGGCAGTCTTTGAAGATTAAATTCGAGTATTCTTTATGTGCCACTTTCTTTTTTCACTAGAAGACATAAACTACAAAAATTAATTGTAACTGAGCCTGTTCACGCAAAAACATTATTCCGTCACGCTTTGTTTGTTTCATTACGTACAAACGACTTAATGTTTAAGATCAAATGTTTTTGCAGTTTTGGACAAAAACTTGTGCTTTTCAAAATGAGAAATTGAAAAGCTGTCCACGAATTCTGATTCACCATGAACAAAGCGTGACGAAATAACACCTTCCGTGGACAGGCTCAACTCGTATCATTTTTTGCATGATTTAGCCATCTAGAAGAATGATGAAACATATGCACTAAAAAGAAACATTCAAAAGTAATTATATGATCAAATAAATCTTAACTACAATCAAAACAATACTGATATCGACTATTCGAACGAATATTCGAATATATACACCTCTGGGCAAAAGTCTTTCCCACCCCCTCCTTTTTCAACAAAGTTTTTTCTACTATTATAAAGACAAAACATGGTGTTGTTCGGATCGATTATAGTTTATCAAGGCTTCTCTTTGAAATGGCCCGAACAACACCTTGAGCTCTCCTTATAAAAGTAGAGAAAACTTTGTTGAGAAAGGAGAGGGTGGGAAAGACTCTCGCTCAGGGATTTATTTCAGATCTGATTTGGCTCAATATAATCAAGTGACTGTTTTTAAACAATTTTATAAATAGTAATACGAAAAGAATCGAGATATTGATCGCAGATGGTATATGCATCATATTATATGGGAAAATATAATGGTTTCAGCCTTATTTCAGTTTTAATAAAGATTTTGAAAAGTAATTAAAAATTAAAGCAGTATTAATCGTTTACAAAGCCCATATTAAAATACTTCTCATTTGTTGTATATCATTGTCTAGTTGTGTTTCGTTTAACAAATTTGTTTTTAGGATTTCAACTTTGTCAAAAAAATCACAATGCAAACTTTACTACTAGTAATATAATAATACAGTGAAATACGACAAGAAATATTATATCAATTGATAGTCAATCAACAAATGAATACATGAACAACTTTTATTTGACTAAAAGTACAATGGCAAGGACTTGTTGAACCCTATATTCATCAATCGACACACGCTAGTACGCTATTCAACTATGATAGTAATGTTGTTACATGAGCTATATGATAGGGATGTATTCAGTTATCAGCATGATTGCTTTTTTTTTAATTATGTAATTCAATATAAAGTCTCTTCTCACTTGAATAATCAATTGATTTAATTTATTTGAAACGTTAATTAATAAAATTTGGAAACACTTTTGAAATATGATTCTCTTTGATCGGTATATTTGCTATTATAATAGATTCATATTGTTATTATGTAGAACACGTATCTGCTTATGCTCGTTTCTTGTTTCTTTTTTTGCTAATAATGAAACAGAAAAACAACACTGTAATAGTGTTCGATAAAATACTGCGTTTTCATCTTGCATTCTACTATTACAACAGAAAAAGAAAAATAGCAAAGAATACACAGATACGTGTCATACATAGTAAAACATATGATTTTATTATGAAGAGTAAATGAACTGACGAAGGAAAAAAATATTTTCAAGAAGTTTTCAAATTTTATTAATTAATTCAGCATTGAAGTAAGACAAGACTATATTTAATTAAATAATACAAGACATTTAATAACATGAATGTTTGCAGGATTAGAGTTTCAAACGCTATTTTTAGTATAAGAATCAACGCATGAATTGTCATAATAGTCATGCATTACTAAAATATTACAAAAGTGTTTTCTTTGAAAAAGATATAAGCCAAATGATAAGAACGTATTAGAAAAGGTCAATAAGAAACCATTTTCTTGTCATTTGACAATGTAACTTGAGGAGAAACTTCGTCTTTCTTGTCTTATTGCATTAATATAATTAACATTCGAAAAGAAAAGTATCTTCGGGAAATATTATAAAAAATTTAAATGAACAATTCGCCTGTCATAAAATTATTATTTCTATTGTAAAAGATGTAATTTTCTTGATCAACATTTTCATATTTTTCTTCTTTTCTCATGAGAAACAAAATATCTATAATTATGAATGCATAATTCATAAGCCTATGATTAACTTTATTAATCAAGAAGAAAGATGAAAAATTTCATTTGGTTTCTAACAATTTAGATATTGGTAAACCATTTTGAAATTCATTGAAAAGTTTTTCATAAGCTTGTTGTAACATCATAGTATTGATTTCAAATTCATTTTGACGTTCAATAAATAATGCTTCAACTTCATGCACAATGTTTGACATTTGTTGTGATAATTCAGAAAAAAATTTGAAACGTTCATCATCAGTTGATAATATTGCATATCGTCCAATGTTAGCAAGCCGATCGAGTATATATCGATCTAATACATCTGAATAGATACTTGATAATTGATAAAGATAATAAGCATTATTTTCAATGCTATATAAGAGTGAAATAAAACGAAGAATTTCATCATCATCATTATTAGATAAATTAAATTTTTCTTGAATATCAACATTAATAATTAATTGAACAATTTGTTCATATTGTTTTTTCATTTGTTGAATTATTATACAAAGCTCTTCAAAAATATTTTTCGAATTAAAACCTTTGTAGAGTATTAAATCAGTTTTATTTGAAAAGTAATTATTAAATTTTAATGATAAATTGGTTGTATATTGTTTGATTTCGTTTAAAAAATTCAAAAGATTACTGAATTGATCTATAGTTTTATTGAGTAAAATTTTATTTTCATTTGAGATACGAGCAATATTATTGAGCGTAGTAGGTAGCATTATTTGAGTCATTCTAGATGACCTTGCCGTAATAAGTTTTAATATTGTTTTGATATGATTTGGAATTCGTTTAACAGCGAGTTGAATATGATACATTGTCGAATAAACATTCGAGAATATTTTATGCATGTCTGAACTAATCTGCAGTAATGTCGTACGATATGATTGAGGATAACGAATATAATTAAATTTAGAATCTGATAAAACATTAAATGGAAAGTCTCTTTCACTAGCCATAATTACCAGAACTGATTGAAGATGAACAACAATAATAGTGTTGGTTATCAGTTCTTTTGGTAACCATAAACTATCCAATTCTATTGAGAATAAAAATAAATAAAAACAAAAAAAAACAAACATCAATGATTACCACTTACGGGATTTTAATTGAACATCTTTTATATCGTTTGCTAGAACTATTTTATTTAGAGTAGTGATAATTAGCAGAATATATGAAATATAACAAAAGCCTAAACAACATTCATAAAAAGAAATATTTAATAATTGATAGATCCTAACCTGGATACATCATGCTATATATTACGAAAAATACAAAGAAATCCGAAGAACTTCTATATTCTTATACGTAAAAATAAACTCTGTCCGCTTCCTTTCTTGATGGCACGTTTTTAAATAGTTTTTTAAGTCGTTTTCGTCGATAAATAATTGTGAAAAATAACAGCTGGTATATCTTTTGTTTTTTGAAGGATCAGAAAAATATTTTTGTTTTATCGTCGAGAATATTCGTAGAAAATGAAAATAATATTTATTATATTTCGAACGCTACAAAACATCAAATTCATCAATTTTATAGTTGATGAGTATTTTGGAAGAAAAACATATGATAACTGTTTGTGTTGGGTGAGTCACAAGGATTGCAACATTGTATGTTTTGCAAATATTTCAGCACAAACCTCATAGCATTGAATTGTCTTTTTTCGGGATGCATTATCAATGTTTCTACAAGAATGACAATAAAAAAATTCAACTGAACTATTTTAATAACTTTTTTTATAAGGTTAAAATGTACACACTAATCGTTAAATGTTCTATTGTTTTGAGAGCAAAAAATAAGAATACAATTTTAAAAAAAATCAAATAAAATAATATAAAAATCATGAATGTTCATTGGAAATATAATTCCCATTATGTTGTTCAATGGTACGAAATCTTTGAAGAAAACAATCGATTACCTCGCGAATATAACTCGAATAAATTTTTTAACACATGTTATTTATTTATTTCTTCAAATTTTCTCATATTTTGACCTATTGATAATCAATGGCCTGATTGACATGATCTCATGTAGAATAATTTAATGAATTTTCTCCCCATGCCTTAGAAGGTCAGCAACCTTTAGGAGTGGTACTTGAGATTTTTGTAGTTTTCTTGTCATTATTATAATGAAAAAAATAACTCCATTACACAGATGTTCATCTTTTATCATTTAAAAAATTCATCAATGTAATACAAAGGAATCTTTTATGCAAGCGTTTTTAAGAATTCCATAACGTGCATTAAAATGCAAATGATTTAATACTTTATGATTTATTGATGGTGACATCGTATGCAATGCAACATTTGTCAGAAAAATATCCAACTCTGTTATACTATATTACCGACTTCTAAGCTAATCAATTTTTTTTGACAGACAAAGCAATGTCTAAACCACAAATTTTGTATCATATACTTTTTGCCAAAACAAGCCGAAGAATGAGGAAAAGCCTAAAATCAAACACCTTCAAAAAATCCTTTCAACTTTACTCTCAAACAAAAACATTTTTTATGTTCCATTAATTTTCTTTATATCAGCAAGGAAATGAAAGAACGCGGTTAATGACGATTTTTGTAGCGTATAGTGTGCTCTATTCAATAGTGCATTGAATAGTAAATTTGCTCTTGATTTTTATACTGTAACAACTTTTTCCTAAAACCGTTCAATAAGTTGATTGTTCTTAGTATCTGGCTGTTTTTCAATGAGAAAAGAATGATTCTTTTGGCTCACTTTCTCTGCTAAATGTCTATAATCTGAAATATTTAATTTCTGGAAATCATGGCTGATGTTCGTGCAAACTAATAATTGTTGGAAAAGACGGTGTTCTACCAAAACTTCCATTGTTCAAACTTTTTTCATTCAAGAGTCAAGAACAGATACAAAAAGTTTTCATCAGAGCTGATACAAATAATTGTTGATGTCCTGCATTTTGATATATTTTTTGTTTAAACTTGATTCATTCATATAACTTAAAATAATTAAGACATTGCTCTTTCTTCTTTTAATATAAACACACGTTTGACTTTCACATCTTCCTTCAATTTTATTCTTGTAACAAAATTATAAAAAAACCATTCAATAGGGATTTTTCATTGCCATTCCTGTAGAGAATTTGATGCTGTATCTTTAGAAAAAAAGCTTTAGCGTTATAGAATTTGTTTGCGTTCAGATCTTTGAAAAGTATCTAATGTTGCAATTATTTTGACTCACCTGATATATATTTTATACATAGGGAATTGTGAATCGATATTTTCATAGAATCGAACGTATATCGAACTAGGCACATGTCAAAAATTTCGGATACGAGGCCGAGCATGAGAAGAACCTACAATACCTCTTTATATAAAATTCTAACTCGATCAATGAAGTCAAAAAAAAAAAGTTCATCAATAATGGAATTCATAGAAAGATAAATATTGAATTATTATTCAAATTTTGAATAAATAAATAAAAAATATTTTTCCTTTTTTTCTTTTTCTACATAAAATCAAGATTTGATTTAAAAAGATTTCGTTTTTTATCTTGCCGATGTTCATTTAAATTTAACAATTGTTTAACTTCATCGGTTACTAACATTTTATAATCCCATATTTCATGTGGTCCTGTTTGCGCCGGGATTGGTTTACGTCTTAATCGTTCTGTTGTTTGATTTGCATTGAAAGAACTTGTTGAATTCATTTCATTTGTAGGTGACTGTATTAATTTTGGAAGATGCATTGTTGTTGGTAACGGTTCAATTGTATTTTGAACTGTTAAAAATAATAATCTATCATACATTTCTAATAAACCTTGATGATATTTAAAATATGTTTCATTTAATTGTCTTAAACCATCAGCAATCTAATAAAATAAATAAAAAACTGAGCAAGAATAACTTCTTTTTAAGTTTTCTACCTGTTTTTGACTATTTAATGTTAATGGATAAAAAGTTCGATGAATAAGTAAATTAAACCAGTTTAATTTTTGTATACTGAATTTAATTGTTTCAACTTCCCATAAAAGTTCAATATTTTTTTTTCTTTCACGATGTAATTGTTCAATAAGACGTGCACTATGAGTATCAGCATTATACCAACTTGTTATAACTTCAATTGGTAATGGTAATGTATTTATGTTTGGTTCACGATGAATAATAATTAATTTACCATTTGTAGCTAATGATTTACGTAGTGTATTTATATATGACATTAATGGACTACTAAAAGTAAAATTTGTATTTTGACTTTCACTTGAAATATCTTGATTTGTTGACGAATTGTTTATTTGATGTAGACAATTCAGAAGAATTATTCGATCAAATGCATCTGTTGTTAATTGTTCTTTGATTGCATCTGAACGAAAATTATTTTATTTACTGGAAAAGAATTCAATATAATTTTATAAATATGATTTTCAAATCAGAAGTTTTTTTAAGTTTTGTTTTTGCATTAGTTTTAATAGGATCTATAATAGTTTGTAGACTTCGAGAGTTTTTTTAAAGAGTATATCTTTATAAGCTGTTGAATGATGATGGGAGATTTCGTAGTTTTTTTGAACAGTGAAAAATTATTGCTTAAGTATTAGATTCCGAAAAACAGGAAACATTTCATTCGGATAGAATGTTCAGATCGAAATTCAATTTTTTACTTGTGCTTTATCAGAAATCTCGAATGATCACGAACACTTAAAGAATTTCTTTTAGTCTCATTGCATCGAACACAATACTTAACTATTATGACAATTTTCTCCCGATAATATAAATGATTACCTAAGATGGCAGAAATAAATATTAGTTAAAATGTCATCATCTGTTCTCTTTTTATTTTGTTTTCTTTTAATATGTTCTGTCTGAGTATTTTTCTTTTTATGTTAATATTTATATGACAATCGTCATAAAAAGACGAACGACTCAATGTAAGTTGATCCCATAAAATTCTTCTTGATTAGACAAGTGTTAGAGCAGAAAGATAAATACGACAAAAAAGAAACAGAATAATATTTTAAAGATTAAGTTTTTCATAATAAACATTTTAAAACATATTTTGAAATCGTAGAATTTTAAGATCAAAGAAATGAATAGTGCTGCTAGTAAATGACTTCGGTTGTAGTAGATATGTTTTTGAATCAATCAAAATTACATGTAGGAGTAAGTCATAAAATTTCAAAAGAAAATAACATTAACTGGTAGAATGAGTAAGTTGAATCTTGGAATCCTGTTGAATGACATAACACGTAGCAAATAAATTACATCAATAATACATTAATTAAATAGTAATTTCGATGAAAAAATAGACATTGTATTCATTACTAATGCTTCTTAAAACTTATCGAAAAGTAATGATTTTATTTCAATCTCAACACAATTCATCTTTTTTCTTTTTGAGTTTCTATTACATGTCTATTTTCATTTATTAAACAGTAATCTTTTCTTATAATCAATTACGGATACAGAAGATAATTTTTTTTCTTTTGTTTTTTTACGAATATCTCTATGCTATCTGTTGCAAGCAAAACATTTTGATAAAAACAAAAAAAAAACGAATTTATATTTTTCATCCATTTTGATTAAATTTTTAAGTGAACTTAAATAATTTCTTTTTAACGAATAACCTTTTGATATATTCTCATATTTTATAAAGAAAACATTATGTTGACGAACGAAATGAAAAAAAATTCCGATACACTTTGAATACAATATTCTTATTAATATTTATATCTTTACTTACCTTGATGTAATTTACAATCGATAAAATGTACCGGTTTAATAAGAAAAAGTCGTTCTTGTATAATTAATGCCCATTCAGATTCTTCCCCAACTATGCATAAACGATCACTACAATTAACTTCAGCATGTTTAGCCAAATAGAAACAAAATTCTCGTTCATATTGTTCACCAAATTGACATTTGCTAACTCTAAATGTTCGTTCATTATTTACTATTGGTAAACCAACTCGAAAATTAATTTTTTGAAAATAACGTTCAGCAGCAATAGAAAAAGGTCGTGGGCTTTCAGGTGCTAGATACGATGTCATTCCTTTTTCGAATTTTTAAAACCGATAAGAATGAATGCAGTATGTTTTAAAAAAATTCAATTTTTTTTGCTGCTTTACCTCTCAAATAGAGCCCACATTGCTTTCTATTTTTTTCTTTCTTCTCTTACACTCTCTTTCTTCTTTCTTTTTCTTTCTCGACAGTGATGATGATGATGATGATGATCAACAAGTAACACACATTGTAAATTCAGGATGTTATGAAAAAGAAAGGTAGGCGGAGAAGGACGAGACAAGTTTAATAGCTTGAAGCTATATGAAATTTATTTCATTTCTTTTTAACTTTGTAAATGCAGAAAATAATACCAATACAAAATATTAAATAGAGCAAAACATAGTGGAAATGCAATTCGAGCAAAACCATCTAGTTTACTACGACTATTGATACCAAAACGTGATGCACGTTTACGTAATGCACGTTTATAACTATCATTGCCTGATAAACAAAACCAAAATTGACGTAAATAATATCGAATACTTCCTAAACATAATTTTCTTTCTGGCTGAGATTTTTTTTTATTTATATTTTGAATACGTGGATAAAATAAAGCTGAATTTGTTTTATAATCTCGGTTTGTTTGCCCATTATCTTCATTGATTACTAAACTATCAATTGAATCATGATAACGAAGAAGTGGTTCACCATAACCAAACTAAATTGAATAATAATTAATTTCTTGATAATAAAACAAAAATTTCGAACCTTAGTAAAATAATGAACAAAAGCAAATTGAAGTAATGATGCAAGTAAAAAAGCATATGCCATGATAACAAACCAATCGAGTGCTGTTAGATAAGAAACAGCAGCCGTATAATTTCGTATATCAAAACTTAATGTTGCTAAACTAAGAAAAGTCATTACACCAATATTAACTCGATCAGCTGTTGCTTCACGATGAATAAAAAATGATACCCATGATAACATAACTAACATTGAACTTGGAATATATACTTGTAAAATGTAATAACCCATATGTCGTTTAAGAACAAAATCAACACGAAGCATAGAAAAGTTACCTATAATTAGTTATTTTATTAGAAAATTCTACATTGAAAGATGATCATTCTTTTCTTAATGTATAATAATATTAGTTTCCATTTTGATGGTAATTTTAGACAAGAAACAATAACAAAAAGTAAATTATAACATGAATATTTCATATCTTGTTTTAATAATTAACAACTAGTCAAAGCATATCTAGATTATAAAAACCATATATATCTATATTGAATAGCTCAAATGTAAGAGAAAATTGGCTTTTTTCGATTTATTTTTGGTACATGGTCAGTTAAGTCTCATATTTACTAGGTAATATTAGTAAAAGATCTAGCATATGCACAGTCTTTGAATGCAGTAATTTATTTAAAAGCATACATATAAATTTTACTACTTGTTTGTGATTTTAAGCAGACAAAACTATGGAAATCGAAAAACAATCAAATTTCTTTTACATTCATTGACCAGCAGTATGATATATATGTACGTTTTGAAATAAATTATTTCACTCAACGACTGATCATATGCTGCATTATTTACTAGTATCCCATAGTAAATATGAGATCTAACCGACCATGTATAAAGAAGCTATCGAATAGTTCCGTGTGCCATCAGTTTTCTGTCATGCTGTATGAAAACTAACATATTAATTATGTAAGAGAAACCTAATCTAGCAAAACACAAAACCTGCAGTGGAACATGTTATTATTTAGATTGATTATTTTCAAGTTATCCTTCGAGCGAAAAAATAATAATAAAATATTTTTGCAATGACTCGCTGATTTCGAGCTACAGTGCACTTGATATTATGAATATTTATTGTCTTATCTTCTCCTTGTGCCGAATAAACATGTAGATCCGAAATTAAAACGAGTCGACAAATACCAAATGCATAAATTCACGTTTTGTGACGGAACTCAAAAAAAATTAATTATTTCCAGATTTACACGGTACAATGGTTTTTCACCTATAGAATCCGCAAAAAAGTTCAAAAATTCCATCTTTTTGAGATAGACCTTGATTGACTTCAATCCTTATCTAGTTACATATATATAAAGGGTCGCCAAGAAGTACGAATTCGATTTGTATAGTAAATTTTGATACACTAACACATGTGGTTGTAAATTTGTCACTATGAAGGAAAGATACAGTTAACCACGCGCTACAAAATGGCTAATTATTAACTACTGCTAGCTCATGTAGTTAGAATGTTATAAACTTAGAAATAGGCTTCACATAAAACAAAAAATAAATTGTGATCCTTTCAGGATACAAAAAGAAAATGGTCAATTAAGTTTGGTTTGAGTGCCCAGTTCACTTGCAAAATTACTTAAAAGTTATTATGTAATTCATTTTAGATGTTAAACACGTTTACTCTCGAAGAGCAAAATTTTGTATTCGTTTTCTTTTGAAGAAAATAGATATTCGACTTATTTTTTTTCTTAATGCACCATGATCTAATGGAGGATTTCCATAAGATTGTAATTGATCAATAGCGTTGGTTGCTATCCAGATGGGTTTTATTTTCTTCAAAGAAGAAATAAATTCAAGAAACTGTTCATCTAAAGTAAACGTGTTCGACATCTAAAATGAATTATATAATGTCTTAAAGTGATTTTGAAAGGTTATGAGTGTTGAATTATTAATTTGAACTCTATCAAAAACAAATTTTTATGTAATATATACATACGTCCATTGATATCAACAATTTCATCATACTGTGGATATCTAATAAGATCAAATTGTGATAATAAAACTTTCGTATCAAAACTAACACTATTATTATTTCCTAAACGCCAACCATATTGAATATCTGATGCGGAATTTGCAACTATAAATTTTTTTCAAAATCAAAATCAAATAAATAATTCAATCTGATATGAATTTCTTACAACTGCCAATAAGAAATTTACAAATTTGCATATCAACAGGAAAATTTTTTAAATTCATATTACATCTTGCTTTAACTGTTATTCTATAAAGATCGAAAGAAAAAAAGATCTGTTGATTATGATTAATAATTTATTTCTTATTTAATTACCTTGATGAATACCATATTGAACCATCAGGAAAAAGTCTCCATAAGCGATTACTTGTTGGTATTGTATGTAAATAGGAATATTTGGAATTATGAAAAACTGTATCTGGTCTCCATAATCGTTCCAGCATACGTGTAGATAATGAAAGTACACCAACTTCTTCAGCAAATTGAAGACGTTCATCACGCCATCGTTGACGAAAATAACAATTCATTGTAAATGACTAAATTTATGAATATAAAAACAAACACAATAGTTTTATTCTTTTCAATACAAACCATATCTATATCTTGAATAGGTCCAAATGAACTAACTAATATATCAAAATTTATTTTCGTTGGACCTTCTGAATATATAAATCAAAAAAAAAAGAATAATAATTAAGAAAAAAAATTAGCAGATGATTTTTCTTTCTACCTCCAAAATTAGGTCGAATATGTGCATCATAATTTTTTAAAAGACCATCAAGAATTGTTGTTATCTGATGTGTACGTCTTGATGCAGCTGTTGAATTATCATTTTCTAATGTATTATTATTCAACAATTGTGCACTAGTTATTACAAACACAAATAATATCCATTTTGTTATATTGACGAACATTTTGCACTGAAACAATATATTCAATGTACTGGCTTATATATATATTAATGGCTTCAGCATTGACTGTTATTTACAACTGTAGCCTAAAGCAGTTCATACACAAAGAAAGATGTATAGCGAACGAGCGTCAATTGTATTAATAAAAATAATTACGCACATTGGAGAATCTAATTTGTTTTTGATAATTTACAAAATCTTCTATCATTTTACCTTCGTAAAGAGAGAGAAAGAGTTGTTATTAAATAATCGAAATAACTAATTCTGTGCTTAGACTCAATCGATTAGACAAATATGATAGATAGTCTAAAATGAGATTTGCGTGTTGATGTAATCATCTATCAATCAGAAAAAAATATTTCTTATAGAGATGATCGAGTAGTAGACTTATGTCGATGAAATCATTGATTGAAAGCAAATTTTGTATATAAGTATATATATATACACTTCTGGACAAAAGCTTCCCCCTCCTCCCCGCCTCATCATTTTTTTTTCATATAGGACCTCTTTTTAGTCTCAAGTGAATTTTAGTAACAAGAATGGTTTAAGTATTTTATTGTAGTGTAGTGTATGATTGATGATAATTTGCTTCAACGAAGAATATACGTCTTTCAATAGAATCGAGCAACATTACAGATGGATTGATTAACAAAATGTTTCATGACTAGGTTATCTCTGATTTTTTTGTATCTGCTAACTGTTCTACTGGTTTGGATTATTAAACTCTCTTCGTCTCTGACTCGAAGCTCTTGCGAGAATGGGATATATTCGATTATACAAATATGAGATAAAATAAAACTATTAGAACATTCAGACAATTCTATAAAAAGAAAAACTCTAATCATAAAGTATTTTAACAAACACCTGATTTGTTGTGTTGACTAAATTGTATTGAATGCCGTGCATTCTTTATTGAAGCCGATCATAATCAATCATGCACTACACTAGAATACCGTATTTAAAGTATCCTTGTAACTAACATTCACTTGTCATCCAAGAGACTTTAGACAAAAAAGAAATGATGGAAAAGGAGGAGGAAAGACTTCTGTCTAGAGATGTAAATTTTTTTTTCTTTGTATCTTGTTATTTTATTTTATTTACAAAACAAAAACAAACAATTTTTATCACGTGGGTAATTTTTCTAATCGATTAGGAGTTTTTGTTAACCAATACCATCGTCCATAATCTGCAAAAATTTCTTCACCAGCAGCTATATCTCGTTTAGCAATAACATAAGCACATTGTTCTTCAGGACGTTTATCAAATATGACATTTTGTAATAAACGATTTCGCGGGTCATTTATATATCTTCCAAGTATCGTTTCATCATCACAAGGATCAACATAAACTTGTGGACCAAGTCGCATTAAATAGGATTTATCTTTCAGACGTATAGCATCGATTGTACGAAGTGTTTTGCCTTTATAGATACACACACATGAGCCTTTGGCAATTTGCATGCGAGTGAATAGACCAAAACCGGCACCTAGATATAAAATATGTTTTTCTTTTTATCTATGACATTGTCATTATAAATAGTAACCATAACTAACAAATGCTCCATGAAATTATATTTTTAACCTTCATGTTAAAAAAATGATTATTTTAATACGCGTATAATTAATCAGTAGCTATGGTATGTTTGCATGATTCAGAAATAATTGAGGAAGAGTAATGTAGTTTGATAAAAATAAGAGTATGTTTACGTTAATGACTAGACATGCAATAGGTACTATAATTACTCAACAAGGTTCCTCTTCAATATTAGTATTTATAACATAGAATTATTATTTTGTTCAAACCAAGCCAGACGACAGACTGAGCAATCCTCTGCAAAACGAGACATTTCTATGTTCTGTATGGTATTCTTTGGCTCCGATATAAAAACCTGAGGAAAGGTTAAAAGAATATTCACATAGAAAATAAAGAAAAAAAACATACATTAAGGTGCCCTGTATGATTGTTATTTTTATTAAAAATCATTGTGGAAAATTTGAAGACATCTGATTTTGTAGAGTATTCTTTGCTCCATCATTCTACTGCATCTGAGCAAGATAATAGTTCGGTATTTTAAGTGTTGAAAAACTAGATGTGGAATTTTCTGATGATCTTGTCATTGAAAATTTATTAATATTTTTTTTTTATAGATTCTTATTATCAATGTTTTTCTCCCCTCAAAACACTATTCGAATTTTTCTTAGTGTCTAAGCAGCCAAAAACTAAATAATTGAAACATAATCTTGTTGAATGATTTCAATAGCTACTCAATATACCTTCTATCTGTGACGGTTTAACTTCGAGATCGACCATTACATCTAAAAAATACGAAAAAATACGTTGTCTTAGAAAAGTCCTTTTTGTTTTGTGAACAGAAAAAAAAACTCTGACGTCATCGAGAAAAAAACAAGTTGCCATTGCTATCTAATGCACACAAGAATTCATATTAAAGTATGATTAAATATACAGAAAAAGTGTCGCAAAATGTCGCATGACATTAAATGAAACTATCAACAACGATATTATTCATGTAAAATTATTGCATTACTTTTTATTTCGTTCGAAATCAATTGTCATTCTAAAACTAATTAATTTCAGAGAAACAATTTTACAACAAAATTTCTGTTTCATTAGTATAAGAAAGATTGTCAAATTTGAAAATTATTTGTTTCTAAAAATAGAAACAAAGTAATAAACGTACTTATTTTCATGTATAATTTTTATTGCAATAGAATGCTTTTTAAAACGCACACTACAAAACGAGAACAACAATAAACAAAAAGAAAATGCCATAAAAAGGAATATAATATGATGTTACCCGGCAAACAAAACGACAGCGAACTATTGGTTCACCGGTTACCATACGGTATAAAAAAAACATTGGATTTCCTAATATAATGTAATTGTTGGCAGTAAACATCTTTGATATTTAATATTGAATTAATTAATCTTTTTTTTGTGTTGATTTCTTTCTTCTTCATATTGTTGTTTTTGATCATTCTGTTTGCTGCTACGTTTTGATTTAAATATATACGAACCAAGAAAGAAATGAGCAAATAATAGAAAATATGTTCCATACATAATTAATGATACTTTTAAATTTTCATCTGTTACTTGACAGATTTCACCATTCTTTTTATATTGCCATGCTTGTAAATTAACCCAACAACCAATGATCATTTGAGTTAATTGAAGCATTGTTATTACCATTGAGACCCAACGTGGTATACGAAATTTCAATGCACGTAATGCATAATACTAGAAAAAAACAAAAACATTATCTTTTAAATAAAAAAAAACAAATAACATACAGAATACATTATTCCATGAACAATATAATTCAAACTGCAAAACCATCTAAATCAAAAAAAAAAGAATATGGTTTCGTTTTTGATTGATTTTGTTTTGTTTTTGTTACTGACCTTCCTGTTGAACTATAATCTTGATAACTAAACCAACAATAAATTAAAACTGATGCATGATGATACCAATGCAGAAAAATTAATTGTTGTTTACGAAGAACAATAAATACCGTGTCAATTAATTCAGGTAATTTAGAAAAACAAAATGCCCATGTCCTATAAATGATTTATGAAATGATTTTTTTCTTATTTTATAAAAAAATGTTTTTTTTTCTGTTTTTGATTCATACCAAAATCCGACAACACCAAATGCATTTGAATTATTGCAAATTGAGTATTTAATTCCATGTCGACTAATAACATAAATTAATTCCGGTAATACTCTCATACCTCCAAATATTGAAAATAATGCCAATAATGTATTCCATGCTGCTAACCATAAACGTAATTCAAATCGAGGCTTATTTTTCATATAAATCTGACCCGCTATAAATGAGAAATATTTGTTTATAATTAAGATTTGAAAAATTTTGAATAATTTAAATAACTTACTATATATTAAAAATAAATATGCAAGAGCGAAGAAAAAACTATTATGCCAACGTTGGATCATATATGTACGTAAATCTCGTAATGTTCCCATTTCATCACTATATCGTTCAAAATCGAATACATAAAATGTAAGTGGAATTTTATTTGTTGATGATGAGACATCAAGAGATTGAGATGATGATTGTGAAGCAGCCGTTAACGAGCTATTAAATTGCTCAAAATAATCAGAGATGTGTGACATGATGGTAACCATATTTGATGTTATAGACACACACACTCAGGATATCTAAAATAAAACAAAGTAAATATATTTATAATATGTCTACTTCTTATTTGACAAATAATATATGAAAAAAATTTATAAAAATCTTGATGCAGAATAATTTGAAATAAAAAATAGGTCAATTAATAATCTTCTCTATTTTTTTTTCTTAAGTACAGAGTTCGCTATTTTTTCTCTTAAACACATATCTATATTTTTTCTCTTAGACACATATCTCTATTTTTTCTCTTAGACACATTGTTTTTGTACTTAAATCTGTAAATTTCTATCTATTTCACTTTTATAGAGTATACTACGTTCTTTTACAAATAATCGTGAATCACGTACATAAAATAGATAAACAATTACATCTAATCAGCGAATTTTATATGTGCGGAGTAACAGAACACAATAAGTTACATTCTTTTTATCTAGAGGACAAAGGAAAAAAAATTTTTTTCCTACCGAAAGAGGGCGTGTACTATTTACGAACACCAGAAGCTTACGCTGATAATATAAAACAGATACAATGTGAGGAAAGAAACCATATTACTATATGCGTTCGCCGCAAAAAAAAAGAAATACGTGAAGCAGATAGCAAAGTAATATTCGTTTTATAACATCCAGTTGCGATTGAATGATTGTCATGTCCTTCATATGCTTACGTATATATGCATAAACACTACCTTCTCTCTTATAGCGTAACTAAGAAACACAATAAACTTGATTAGTGTTTTTTAGTACTCTTCAGCAGGCAACATAAATGGAAAGTAAACAAAATTCTTTTATTATTCAAGTTATATAATCAATCGAATCGTCTCTCCTGCATTGAGAGTTTGTTTCAAACTTTCAATTTTTTTTTCACTTTTACTAAATACTAAGTACATTGCAATCATGAAAGAAAATAAATTTGCTTGTATTTGTTTATTACAATTCATTGTAAAGAGATACGACAGTAACGAGAATACAAGGTAACACAAATCAAAATGCAATTATGTTGCATATTTTTGTGTCCACTGTCGAGCAATCTAAACAATAAAAAACACGAATAATTGGATAAAAAAATTAACTATAGAACTTCATTTCCTTACCGCGTTATATCCTTCTCGATCATGTTTATATTGTCTAGCAATTTCTGGTACAAGTGGATCCTCAAAAAAAAATGATAGTAGATAAACTTCATTAAAACAAATAAAAACAAATAAGTATACATACATCTGGATTTGGATCACAAAGTAATGAACAAATCGATAATAAAACTTTTGAAATAGTTAATGCTGGTGACCAATTACTTCGAAGAATATCAAGACAAATCGAACCGTTAGCATTAATATTTGGATGATAAATTTTTGTTCGAAAACTAAATTGATCAAAAAAATAAATTTTTCTAATTTTATCAAAGAGAAAAAAAGAAAAATACTAACGTTATATGCGGTGGCTTAAATGGATAATCAGTTGGAAAATGAATTGTGAGAAAAAATACACCGGATTGAAATGGTGAATCACCTAGTAGAAAAACATTTTTATATAGTTAAATCTTTAGATTTCTATTCATACTAGGACCAAGAATAGTTGCCTGCCAATTAAACATATCATTTGATTGAATCTATAAATAAGAATTTATATAATTATGACTAAAAGATTCATTCTTACTGGTCCAGCGCTAACATTAGCTGGTGGTTCACGTTGTAAATCTTGTAATTCTTTTGCAATACGTTTAAGTGCCATATTAATTAATGTCAAAGCACAAAGTAAACGAACTGAAAATATTGAATTTATACATGTATCTTTATTATTTATTAATGTTCCATAAAGTACAACGAATTACTAAGCTTACAACTTCCTATTTCAACGTATATAATTTTAATCGAAAAACGGAAGTACTCCCCAATTGATTCCGTGCTAAAGAATTATATTTTGACTGCAAATAAGCGTCAATGAAACTAAGAAAATGCTTAAAACTATAGTACTTATGACTGTTCATTCTCAATATATGCCGAACGTTATGACGAGAAAAAAATGGTGTTGTTAGTTTCTCGGAAATTATAACTCAGATATGATCTTAATAATACGAGCTCGATCTTAACTAAGAAAAATTAGATTGACGTATTATTTTTAACTTAATATCTTTCGTTTATTTTAAAATAAGTGCACTTTTCTTTTAACAAATATATGTAATAAAAATGGTTTACTAATGAGTACCTAAAGATTCATTCTGGAAATTTTCAATGTTGTCAAAACTTGCTTCTCTTTCGAGGTTATTTCTATGCATTAAAGACAGGTGTTTTACTTCTGATTTGATCTGTTGTTTATGATGTCAGAATGTGTGTTATGTTTTATCACGTTTACATAGAATATTAATACAATTAAGTTGTTTTTACTTTATGTCTGGTTGAAATAATATATTATTTTGGTTTTCTGATACATTAAAAAAATTGCTAGAAACAGCAATAAAACCAGGATTTTGATCGATGACGACGTTACTATAGAATGAAAGCGATAATGCTGAAAAAACCTCATATTCAAGTTCATTAGTGACAGTATCAGATCATTTTTTCGACTTTTTCGGTGGACAAAAGAAAAACGAAAAAAGATTTTTTTTTCGGAAAGGCAGAGTAATCATATTTACCATTGACTAGATGCTAAATTCTTCATTACTATAACTTCGAAAGTTTATAATATAGTCTAGTGAAGGATTTAAAAGTTAGACAGTTCACAAAGCTTCTAATAAAATAATTCTTTTTGACAGAACTTCTTAGAATAATTTATTGACGATAACTAGAAAAACATAGAAAGAAAACTATTTTTTTCCTTCCTAACGTTAATTATATTTTGAGAATGAAGAGTCATGAGCACATCTACTTTTATGAGTTTCTTAGTCTTACTGGAAACTACTTATGATTAGAAGATAAAGTTAAAAGCTCTTCATTAGAGAGAATACTTCCTTTGTAGGATACTTTAATTTATTTTTTTATTTCCAAAAGTGAAATCTATTTACTTAAAAATCTGCTTTTGATAAAATTTATCAAGTACATAAATCAAATGTATCATAGTTTTTCTTTTTGTTATTCAATATTCAAGATACAAGAGTATTTCAGTTTTCAAAAGAAAAGATATTTAAAAAGACTCTAAATGAATAGATTTATATTGTTCAAGATATATAAATTTTAAAAATAAATTACCTCTATTTAATAAATAATCGTTGGCAAATATCTAAAAGAAATTAAAATTCGATACAATAGATAAATAGTCTTTTATAGCAATATGAATTAATTATTTCATATTATTCTTTTGTATCATTTGCACATAATATCATTCAATAAGTCAAGATGACATTATAGATAATAGAAAACTTATATCGAATAATAATTAAAATCCACCGGAGCATTTTTAGAAAATGAAATTCCTATGTCATTGTATACCTACTAGACGACCTTCTTTTGCTTATATTTGCAGAAAATTGTTTCATTGAAAATAACTATCATAGAAAATAGTTCATGTTACATTTAAAGATTTACTCTATAAAACCGAAAATATTAAATTATGGCTTTTTTCCATGTTTGCGAAAAGTTAATTATACATACTTTCTACGAAAGGATATCTACAGGGCTCATTTTGGTTATTGACAAATTTTCATCAATTTTTACAAAGAGTGACTAATCACATAATCCTATTGCCACCAAATATGTGATTGAACTTAGAAAAAAAAACAGCTGTTGATTCTCATATCATTAAATTGAATGTCCAACAAGAAAGATACTAGCGACTACATCGATCATAGTATATCACTGAGACATTTTGCATATAGTATGCTGAAAAAATTTCCACTAAACTAGGAAAAGAGACTGGACATCATTTTTTTCCTTTTATTTTTGATCGAGATCAAAGCCGGAATGAAACAAGACTGTTTCAGTTTATGTCTAAACTGATCTATCTCGCACAAGAATGAAGGATATTAGTTTTCATATATTTTTGTTTTATAAAGAAAACATAGAGATTAACAATGAAGTCTATGATTACTGGCAATCATAATTCACTCTGTTAAAATCTTGTTAAAGTTTTAAACGAATAGGATTTATCAGTTAGATACTCGTAGTATTTTGGGTACCATAGTAATTTATACTAGAAAAATAAAACAAGATATTGATACGGGTAAAATACAAGCATGAATAATAGAAATATGTACCATATCATCTAGCAACTCGGATTAAATAATGAATCATATGGTTTACATGATTGAGATGTGTATAACTATAAGATTTGTTTTTATATAGATTCAATATTTTTTCTCTTATTATAATTCTAAAAACTTTCTAATGAATAATTTGAAAAACAAATACAATATTATGTTGTAATAAAAATCAATTCATTTTTTGCAATGATAGATATTCTGCAATAATAATAAAAAAAAACAAGGAAGTAGAGTATATCTATGAAAGATCTTACGTAAAGATTGAATTTTAAAAACGAATTTATTTTAGACGAGTTATATTAAACAAAATCGATGAATATAAAAGGAAAAAAGTTCAACTTGGTATTACTGTCTGTTGATTACAGAATTTTCTAACAGCCATCTGTGCAAAGTCCAAAAACAAAGTCATGAGTAACACATCTAGCAACCAGCAGTAAGTTTTTTTCCTCTTCCTTCTCCTTTTCTTTCTAAACCAATGATTCAAACTATAGAGGCTATGGTTTTTTTTTTTCTTCCTTGTTTTTTTTCTTTTTCTCGAATAGTTAGTAAGAATATTCAATAAAATTTCGTTGAATTTGTTTTAATCATAAAGAAAATGACGAGAAAGTGTTGCAGACAAAGGCAATAAACAGACAGAGAGCTGAAGAAGAGCATGATGTCAAACAGAAAGAAGAACAAAAAAAACTGAAGAACATAGATAATATTCGTCAAACAAAAAAAAAACCATGACAAATTCAAATCTTTGAACTCAAGTTTTTTTTTTTCTTATATCCATTTGTTGTTACTTTTGCTCATCTTTCGTTAAATACACACAAGCATCGTACATACAAATAGATACACTCGAATAAAGAGGGAGAAAAAAGAAAAACGAAAAGATGTTAATATATATGAACCTTCTGTCTGTCCATTTTCATTCAACACAAAGAAAGAAGAGCTTAAAAAAGAAGAAAAAAAAAGACGTATGCTGTTGTTGATTGAATGTTCATCATACACTACATAGCATATTTCTGAGTCCATTGTCGCGCCGTCTAAATAAAAAAGAAAAGATATTGAATTAGTGTAAAATAATTTCATACCGCATTATATTTCTCCTTGTCAGTTTTGTATGTACGAGCGATATCCGGCACTAATGGATCCTAAAAAAACAAAATAATAATATTCATTAGTATATATATATATGTATTTCTTTTTTTTCAAGAGAACGATTTTCTTACATCAGGATTTGGATCACAAAGTAATGAACATATTGAAAGTAACACTTTTGAAATCGTTAATGCCGGTGACCATTGTGAACGAAGTATATCAAGACAAATAGCTCCATTTGAATTAATATTTGGATGAAAAATTTTTGTTGTAAATCTAAATAATACAATTTGAAATTTAAATAAATATTCTTATTAATAAAATTTACGTGATTTTTGGAGGTTTAAATGGATAATCGGCCGGAAAATGAATTGAAAGAAAAAATACACCGCCTTGAAATGGACTATCACCTGGTCCCATTATTGTTGCCTGCCGTAAAAAAAAACACACACACAGATAGAAACATGAATTATTTATTAAACAAAAAAAAAACACTTATAATGAAACATGTCATCATTGACTGGACCGGCACTACAATTTGCTGGTGGACTAAAAAGAACAAAAATTTTTATTTAAAAAGTAATTCAAGTTTTCTTTTTTGTTTTGAAATTACTCTTTTTCAAGCTCAAGTAATTCTTTGTTAATACGCTTCAACGCCATTCTACGAGACGAAATCAAAGGACGATACGCCGCGCAATTAGGCCGATATTTAAAATTATTTTTGAAAGAATAATCTAGAAAAAAATATATATATGATTCTTTTTCAAGCGAAGGGTAACAAGACAACAATGACGACGAAACGAGAAGAAAGATTGCCATAAGCATTTAGTAGAGGCGAACACTAATTCGCCCGTGACACGATGTAATGTTAAAAGAAAAAGAAAAAAAAACGACGGCATAGTCGACGATATGGGGGCAGTGGGGTGATGATGGAGAAAGAGAGAAGAAAAAAATCATTGAATCATTCTTACAGGGGTTAATATACGTCAAATGATTGGATATTGAACAAAAAGAAGAAAAAAAAATATATAAACAAAACAAATGCAATTAAATAATTTGAAATACTTGAAGAAAAATTTTTAGTTATTGAAATATTTTTTGATGAGAAAAAAAAATAAAACTATAAAACCAATAGAGATAATTTTAGAAAATAAAAATTTAAATTAACCTATTAGTTTTATTAATTAATTCATAATCTAAATTCGAACTCATATAAAGAAAAATCATATGCTACAATTAATCTTCGTACTACCCTAACAGCTCTTTTTCTTTTTTCTGTTTTTTCATTGTACATTTATAACAGAAAGAAATATCAGGCGCGTAGTAAACACGTGATTGAAATTGTGAGTAGCGACATTTATATAAACAAGAAAAATTTATTTGAAAAAAAAATTGTTTTTTTTTATTATCAAAGATAACTGTTTTTATAGTTATCAAAATTTATTTAGAGAAGGACATCAATTTAAAATGGAGGAATGTAGACAAGGACAATGAACTTCTCTAATGACATCATCGAAACGCAGTGATCTCTCAGCTGTTGTTACTACTTTAACGTTTGCTATTAATTTTTAATAAAATAGCAAAAAAACGAAAATAAAGATTCAAAAATAAATTTTTCTATTCACTTTTCTTTTGGATAAAAAATTCATCCTAGATGGAGCGAATTGTTTCGTCAATTTCTCGACCATCAATCGGATCGATTCGATGTTTGCCTCAATTAAAACTTATAACTCGTGGTGCCCATAGAGCACATCCTGAATCGTTTCTCAATGCATCTTCATCAAATTATATCGATGAAATGTATGAACAATGGTCGAAAGATCCTCATTCAGTGCACAAAGTATATATTGAAATAATTTAATTAAAAGAAAAAAAAAACAACTCAGTTTACATTTTTCATATTTCTAGTCATGGGATCTTTATTTTCGTCATCAACACTATCAACGACCTCCAACATTAGGCATTACTCCGCCATCACCAGCCTTAATAGAATATTATCAAAAAACAGGTTTTCTTCAACAACAACCAGTTTCTATTGCGTCTCAACAACAAGTTCAATTACAAACAACAAGTCCATATGTTAGTGGTGTTCAAGAAATTCCACTTGATATGAAAGCTGTACAAGATCATATGGCTGTACAAGCACTTGTACGATCTTATCAGGTCTGTATATTAATTATTTTGATTATTATTATTATTATTATTTTATAATGAAATAATTAATAAAAGAAAAACAAAGAAAAATTATCTAATAAATATCGTATTACAGATGCGTGGTCACAAATTAGCACAACTTGATCCACTTGGTCTTTCATCGGTTGATCTTGATGCTGAAAGACCCAATGATTTAACATATACATTTTATAATTTTAGTAAGAGTTCAACATCCAAAATCGAATATCTTTAGTTGAGATCAATTCTTTGAATATCTATGAAAATAGAAACAAAAGGAATAGAAGTCAAGAATTATTTTACTTTCAGCTTTACGGACATCATGAAGCTACACTTGACCCACTCGGTATACTTGAAGCAGATTTATCTGGTGAACGACCTGACTCATTGAAACTATCTTCACATAATTTGAGTAAGGTCGGGAGAATAGATAGAAACGCAAAACAATCACGCCTCGATTTTGTGTCTTTTTTTGTGTTTCTGTGTGCTTAACATAACATAGAATTTGATTTCAACTAGAGATATGGTTTTTGCATGGATAAACATTTATATAAAAATTAAAAATGATTTTTTTTTTTGAACTCAAGGTGAAGCTGATCTCGATCGAAAATTTGTTCTTCCACCAATAACATTTATAGGTGGTCAAGAAAAAGAACTTTCTTTACGTGAAATTATACGACGATTAGAAGTATGCATGAAATTATTTCTGTTATTTGTTTTCTTATGCTTATGTTAATTTTTTTTTATTATTATTATGCAGAATGTTTATTGTCAAACCATTGGTCTTGAATATATGTATATAAATAGTTATGAAAAATGTAATTGGATTCGACAAAGATTTGAAGATCCAGAACAGAAAAAGCTGGAAATTAAAGATATTCAACGTGCAGTAAAACGACTTATTCGAGCATCGAAGTATATTGAAGAGAAATATTTAGTTCTATTATTATTTTTTAAATTAGATTCGAAGATTATTTAAAGAAAAAATGGAGTTCAGAAAAACGTTTTGGGCTTGAAGGTTGTGAAGCCTTAATACCAGCTATGAAAATGGTTATTGATACAGCTGCACATAAAGGTGTTGACACTATTATAATGGGCATGCCACATCGGTATGATAGAAATTGTTATTTTGATTAAAAACATTGTTTGAGTTTTTGTATATTAATTTAGTGGTCGTCTTAATGTAATTGCTAATGTAACACGTAAACCATTGGAAGAAATATTTTGTCAATTTGATCCGAACTTAGAGCCATCAGATGTTTCAGTAAGTATAAGAAACAAAGACATTTTTTAAACATTATTTTCATATCATATTAATAAGAAAAAGGAACAGAAATCTTATATTATCGTAAGTTTTCTTTATTTTCTTTTTATTTCCCTTTCGATGTTGCGCGTTATTTTACACTCGTCAATAATGACGAAAATATTAAAGCCACCTAATCCTATTAAACCATCGTAATGTTTCGTCGAAAATTTATATGTATATAGCTATACATATCTTCATTCATATCTATCTATCTATCTATCTATAAGTTTTTCTCTATATTGAATGAATTGATAATTTTAGGGAAGCGGTGATGTTAAATATCATTTGGGTACATGTATTGAACGTTTAAATCGTGCATCAAATACAATGGTTAAATTTGCTCTTGTTGCTAATCCATCACATTTAGAAGGTTAAAAATAAAAAGAAGAATATTTTGTGAATTTAAAATTTTCTTTTTTTTTTGTCTCTCTCTTTTCAATAGCTGTTGATCCAGTTGTACAAGGTAAAACTCGAGCAGAACAATTTTATCGTGGTGATAGAACAGGTGAAAAAGCTATGAGTATATTATTACATGGTGATGCAGCATTTGCCGGACAAGGTGTTGTTTATGAAACATTTCATTTAAGTGATTTACCAGCTTATACTACACATGGAACTATTCATATTATTTGTAATAATCAAGTAAATCAAAAAAAAGAGTTTAAAAACATAAAAAAGAAAAACAATTTTTTTCTTCCGTAAATTTTAGATTGGTTTTACCACCGATCCACGTATGGCTCGTTCAAGTCCTTATTGTACTGATGTAGCACGAGTCGTTAATGCACCTATATTTCATGTTAATGCTGATGATGTTGACTCAGTTTTACATGTAGCAAAAGTAGCTGCAGAATGGCGATGTACATTTAAAAAAGATGTTGTTATTGACCTTGTATGTTGTTGTTAAACTTATGATGGTTAAAAATAAGAAAAAAATTTTTTTTCGTAGGTTTGCTATCGTCGACATGGTCATAATGAAACTGATGAACCTATGTTTACACAACCATTTATGTTCGTATATTAAAACAAAATTCAATAGTTATTATTTTTTTCTAATGATTTTTAGGTATAAAAAAATTCATAAACAAACTCCTGTTTTAAATAAATGGGTTGATAAATTAATAAGTGAAGGTACAATTAAACGAGAATGGTACGAGGTATGTACTCATATAATTTAAATAATTAGGTTTTTCTCAATAGAAGTAAATTGAAAAAAAAATGTATATTCTAGGCTGAAGAAGCTAAATATCAAAAAATTCTTGATGATGCTTTTAGTAATTCTAAAAGTTCAGCATATGCTAAAGATAAAAATTGGCTTGATTCACCGTGGAAAAATTTCTTCACATCAAAAGGTCCTTTCCCATATCCTGAAACTGGTGTACCTGAAGAAACAATTAAAACAATTGGTGTTAAAGCACATGAATTACCCGAAGGTTTTACTCTTCATCGTGGTCTTCAACGTGTCTTTGAAAATCGTGCAAAAATGTTAAATGCACGTGAAGTTGATTGGGGATTAGCTGAATCAATGGCTATAGGTAGTGTTTTACTTGATGGTAATCATGTTCGTCTCAGTGGACAAGATGTTGAACGTGGAACATTTTCTCATCGTCATCATGTTTTACATGATCAAGAAAAAGATCTGGTTTTTCATGTACCTATGAATTATCTTCATCCAACACAAGGTCATTATACAATATGTAATAGTTCATTATCTGAATTTGCTGCATTGGGTTTTGAACTTGGATATTCTATAACAAATCCAAATTCACTTATTATTTGGGAAGCACAATTCGGTAAAAAACAAAGGAAATTTTTTTAAAAGGAACTTTATCTAGATGAATTTATTTTGATTTAGGTGATTTTGCCAATAATGCTCAATGTATTATTGATCAATTTATTTGTAGTGGACAAGCTAAATGGGTTCGTCAAAGTGGTATTGTCCTTCTTTTACCTCATGGATATGAAGGACAAGGGCCAGAACATTCATCAGCACGATTAGAACGATATTTACAGGTAAATTTATCAATAGATTAATCATAATTAAAAACAGAACAATAGATTGATTATCAATTGAATGTACTGTATTGGTATAGACCTATACAGTTAGTTTTGATTCTAGATAATCCATGTCACTGAAACTGAACAAAAATCCCTATGTATAGCAACAAGCAACCGACGGTAGTTTGATATTTAAACGGTTGGCTATCTTCTGACCACCATTCTACTGCCATATATCAATAATTTTGTTCTCATACCGGCAATCTGCTTTCGATATAATGTCGGTACTTTTGGGTACTACAGCATATCGGCGGTAGTATGAACTAACGTATAACATGTAAATTTCATTAATTCTTGGATTTTCAAATCAATTTTAAAGATTTGAATATTTAATCATAAAGTAAAATCGATATTACATAAAAATTTAGTTTTTAATAGCAAAATATTGATCGATATAATTCAAAATGAATAGTAGAAACTTAATAATAACGAAAATATTAGTCTAGGAATATTTTCTGAAAGATTTGAACTCGTTAAAAAAGGCACCAATGAATTTAGATTATATAAAAAAAAGCGGTTATGACTATGACCCAGCATGATCGTCATGTTTCATGATTACCACGGTTACGGCCGTGATCGTGGTCAATAGTTTTTTAAAGGTCATGATCATAACCGTGATTGCACTTTGATCAGGGACAGTTATGATCATTAGAGTACCCACATATCCTGTGTTTCAGTGAAGTAAATAGATATGTGACAATACAAATGACCTCGTTTATTATATGGAACAACTACTTTCAAGTACTTTTATATGCAATAAGCAATATTGATCAATAACACATAAAATAATCATGATTCATAGTTTGAAAAATAATAATGACAAAATAATGTCAAAGTTTAAATTTGTTATCGTTCTCATTCTATTTCGAGAGATTAACAGAAATATCTTTGATCAGATCAAATTTGTTTTCTTCTCTTTTGCTGCAATATATTCTCGTTGTTTTTACTCATACAATCGATGTATTAAATCTTTGTCAATTATACTTATAGTTTTCATAGAGAGGTACTGACAAATTCAAATCAATTTTCATGACTGACGACTCCCTAAGTTAACTCTGTGTACTTCATTCAATATATTGTTCTATATGTTTATACAACGTATCTATATTGACCGAGTGCAATCATTTATTATTTGCACTAATAGTAAAATACATTTCACTAGATTCAATCAATTGATACTAGTAGAGTGTAGATCAGTTTTGTTTTTATTGAAATTTATTCATAAATTTCATATATATTAAATATTTACGACTGGATTAAAATTTTCATTTGATTTCAATTAGAATGAAATTTCACTTAAAAAATTTATTTATGTTATATTTCTTTTTAAATACAAAATATTCTAAAATATATTTTAGCTGGCCGATGAAGATGAGGATCGTGTTACAGAAATCAAAGAAACAAAACACATTCAACATACAGACTTGGCAATGTATCAATTAGATGATACAAATTGGATAATAGCAAATATAACAACACCAGCTAATTATTTTCATATTCTTCGTCGTCAATTAGCTTTACCATTTCGTAAACCTTTAGTAATTATGTCACCAAAATCATTACTTCGATTACCTGCATGTCGTTCAACATTTGATGAAATGATAACCGGTAAATGAAAATTGATTTCATCATATAAAACAGATATTTATTGATTTTTTTTCTTTTTCTTTTCTTTTCTAGGTACAAGCTTCAAACGTGTTTATCCTGAAGCAGGTGTTGCATCAGAAAATCCTGCTGAAGTTAAAAAAATATTATTTTGTTCCGGAAAAACTTATTATGATTTAGTTGATGAACGTCGAAAAAATAAACTTGATTCTCAAATAGCTATTGTACGTATCGAACAACTATGTCCATTTCCATTCGATTTAATTCGTGAAGAACTTGAAAAATATAAAAATGCAAAAATATGTTTTGCTCAAGAAGAACATAAAAATATGGGACCAGTGAGTTATTTTATTGTATTTCAAAATACAATTAGTTCATAACAATAAATATTTTGTCTTTTAGTATTCATTCTGTAAGCCACGTCTTGCTTGTCTTCTCCGTTCAATGAATGATGAAAGAGCTGGTGAAATAAAGTAATTTTTATTTTTTCATTTTTTATTTTTTTCTAAAAACTTTTCTATTCTCACAGTACTTGGTAAGTTTATAATCGTATTCGATATTGTAATTTTTGATATTTCCTCGTACCATTAAAGCATGTGTTCACCAATGAATCGGCACGTGCATGTTCTTTTTGTTATTCTTTTTTTGTTTTCAGTTGAAGATTAGATATTTCTATTGAGAAAAAGATCTGCTCATGACGGTTCATTAGTATTTTTTTAAATGTATATCATTCTTCATTATATAGTTCTTTATTTTGTTAATTTCTATTTTAGTTATGCTGGAAGAGATTCAGCAGCATCAACAGCAACTGGTATTAAATCAAGCCACTATTCAGAACAGAAGACATATATGCATCAAGCAATGGCTTTTTAAATTATTAGTGAACATTAATCCTCGTATATCCACTTGAATTAAATTTGTTTAGTTTTGTTTTTTTCTTCTTATATCCTTTATTCATGTCAGTAAAGAAAATAGATTCTACATAAGCCAGAAAATCTCCTATTTCCGCATAGAAATATCTGATATATACATATATAAGTTTTATTATTTTATGTGATCAAATAAAAAAAACAAAAGAACAATGAAGCGGATCATGCTGCCCCATATCGTTTCCATTCATGTATTAAGAAGCTAAACTATCTACAATTATTTCTGTTGAAGAATGTACTTTAGAAAAAAAAATATTTCTTTCTCAAGCAAAGTAAAACAAAGCATAACCGTAAGAAAAAGAGAGAATAAATATCTGAACAAAACGCTAGAAGAAAAAAAAGAAAGAAATTGAAATGGAGAACGATAAAACTTTGGCATTTACAAAAAAAAAAAAAGAAAAAGAAAATTGATGTTCGAATCTAGTTTAAATTATTTGTTTAAATTAAATCAGGTGGTTGAAAAGGTGATCGCGATTTTGTTGTACAACCATTTGCAATAATTTGTGGTGTTGTTGGCTCAGAAAATTGACCCGTACAACCAAATATGCCAGATGTATCAACAAGAATTTCACGTGGTTTCGATGTTTGTCGAACAATAACACGATTTTTTTCACGTTGACGATCAGCAGCAGTACAATAATTTAAAGAATTACATGGTTTTGATAGTGTACCTCAAGGAAATGAAAAAATATATAAAAAAATAATTTGAATATATAGAATTTTATTTAAAAGCAAAACAAAATTTTGCAGTTCAATTCACATTCTTCAGACTATGAAAATAAAATACTTTTTTCATGATCGATTATATGACTTTAAGCATTGTTTTTTTTTATGATTGTATTCAAGTTTCGAAAAGATCATCGTCTTAGACTGTCCTTCATTATGATTAGACATGCATACCAAACTCAATAAAAGAATTTGAATATTTTGAACTTATCTTATTACAATAAACTGTCTCTCCATCAATATAGAAGGACGTCTGTCTTTGGTAACCAAACAGAAAAAAAATCCAATGAACTGTATAGTTAGATAAGAGGTTTGAAAGAAAACTAAAAAACAAGCCAAACATATTAGATTTGGTTTTTTTTTATTGGTTCTAGTCTAACAATGTTGCCGAAAAACATATTCTAGTATCATACGTCTTCCTTGAATTTTATGCCGATGGACAAATATGTGGCATATAGGCTAATAGATAAGAGTTATTTTTCTTCGTTGAGGCATAAACGACTGAAATGGTTTGGGTGCATGTCTAATTACTGTCTTAGTAATGTTTAATCTTATTTTACAGAAAGAATATGTCAAGTGTCGTATTTTTCAAATAAATTTTGCGATTATCTAAGTACTTGTCTTGAAAAAACTTCAATATGATTAGGTGATAATCTCTGGGATGAAGATTTATAGATCAGAAAAGATTCCTTCGAGTGTTTGCCTGTTTATTTGTGAAATCCCCTTTAGAAAGAAGAGAAAAAGTATTATGATCTTCCTATTTATTGATATTCGCTAATGTGTCAAAGATTTTTGTTTTTTCATTATTTTCTTCATCAACCAAGCAGATCTGATGAAAAATCACCAGAATTGAACTAACATCAATAAAGAATTTAACAGACAGTATGACAAAAACTACGTCATTTATATCAAGCTTAAAGCAATATTTACAAAGAATAGTATAAGCATCTCAAGAGATTTGATTAATGACACAAATTTTCTTTTTATCAAGGTTCAAAATGTCAAAAAAAAACCTCATTAGGGATGTAAAAATGATGGAGTAAAAGAAATGAATTTGTCTAATTAAGGCCAAAAAAAACTGTAATAATCAAAGATGAATTTAGAATGAACATTAAAAAAAGGTCAGTGAAGCAGTATACCGAAACATGCGATCGGTAATTAACAAATAAAAAACAGATAATACATATATATATAAGAAACAAGCATTACCATTGCGCGCATGCATTCGTTGCATGAAATCTTTGCGATATGCTTTCTTGCTAGCTCGATGATGCTGTTTTTCGACAAAACCATCATCTATGATGAACAGGATGCACAAAAGCATAGTATAAGCAAATTCATAAAGCAAGAAGAAAGTGAAAAGGAAGGAAAAATGTCAATCAAATGCTAAATGAGAAGTCATTATCGATATGGATAGATATGTAAAGGAAGGGAAGCAACAATTACTGATAGCTACCATCAAAGAAGCGTGAAAGCGGTCGTTTCATTGTCGTGCTACATTTACTACCTGATCCACCGTCTTAAAATTGAAGAAATAATAATTAAAATAAATATAAAAAGTATTTCCTTTAGTTCTAACCTGTACTTGATGCTGAATCACATCGTACTTTTTCAGTTTTTTCAAATCGTTCAATTACTTGAGTTTCTAGATTAAACCAATAATATGAATATTATTTCATGCATAATGAACTGTTCTTTTTACCTGTAACACATAATGGTCGTCTTGGTAAACCAGCTGTTGTTGTACCAGTTTCTCTTGTTTCAGGACGAACTAATCAAAATATTTTCGTTAAAATTATGAAATTCTTTTTCTTGTAAAATGTCTTACCTTGTTTTGGTGGAAGTGGTGGTGGTGGTATATAAAGATCGTCAGTTGATGTTGTTGCATCGTGCAAAATAACTCTTGGTGGTGGAGGTGGTCGCTCACGTTCAACTATTCAATAATAAATATTAAGTGAATAAAAAAATAATAAAAAAAACAACCAATTCATTACTTGGAACAATACGATCTGGAGTTTTATTATAATTAAAACTATATTGAAAATGTTCTTCGTGATGTTCATCAACAACTTTTGACCATCGATTTTCTTTTTGTTGCTGGTGAATATCTACAATGAAATGTTTAATAATATTTATCAATATGTTTCAACTTATTGAATTGACACTTGAGAAAGAAAAACCGGAAAAGAACATGAAAATTTAATTTTTACCTGTTGATTCTTTATGTAAATCAAAACAAGACGAAGGACGTGGACGTACTTTAAGTTGTCGTACAGTTGGTGATGGTGTACGTACAAATGAAACCATATAAGATGGAGGCGGTCGACGTTGTTGCTCTTCTATCGTGACTGTTTCTATATAGTTTTATAAAGAAAACAAGTTTAGATTCTTTTTCATATTTATTAACTATTAGTTTTTCTTGTTTGTATATATTTTATTTTACCTATTTTTTCAACAAGTATTTCTCTGGAACGAGCACGATTTATTGGTCGGCGTGGTGGTGGTGGTGGGGAAAAACAATACGAATTAAAAGTAACATTTGGATAGTGTACACCTTTTTAAGTGTTAAACGAAATTAAAATAAAAGAATAATATAATCGAATGAGACTTTTTATTTTTATTTTTATTTTAACATACTATAACACTCTCGTTTATATCGTCGACCAGATGAACGACTTCGATGGTGATGATGTTGATGATGACGATTAAGTGATGCAAAATCGCTTTCTATATAAGGAATATCATCAAAAAATGATGTTGCTTGAGGTTCAAATGGATCAAATGGTTCGGTTAAAGCCACAGATAATGGTCGACCATTATGATGTTGTGAATAACACCCATTATTATATTCATCATCCCATAGAAAACTACCCATTAGACAACTTGGTTGTTGAAACCAATCTAGAGATAAGAAGACATGAATAAAAGACATCTAATTCACTATTATAATTTTTTAACCGATGATATTTGAATATTAAATATCATCGATATATATATGTATATATATATATGAGGATATAATATTCTTCAAATAATACATGTAACAAAACAGATGAAAGAAAGAAAAACGATTGAAATTATTAAAAACAATTAAGAGATAAGAAGCGAAAAAAAGAAAAACTAACATTTTTGACTCAGTATAATATGTTGTTGAGAGGAAGCGTGCACTTTCTCTCTCTTCGGTTTGACATTGAATAAAAAAAAAATTGACGATGGGAATGCAAATATGTGCAACACACATACAGTAAGTTGTCGTTTTATTACGAAGAACCTCTGCGCGCGCTAACTAAGGGAAACACACATAACTCTTCGATAATGTTGTCGTGTGTAAAGTTGATCCGGAGCAAATGTTCTTTATATTTCTGTGGTTTGTGTATGTTTGTGCTTATGTATACGGACTTTTTTCTTTTTTCCTCTATTCTTTTTTTTCCTCTCCTCTTCTGTCAAAAATTTCGTGCTCTTTCCAATAGAAAATAATCTTTTATATGAATAGCTAGCACATGCATTTTTGTTTTGTGACTATATCAGTTTGGCATTCGTTAGATTTTCTTAGATGTGTTTTCAAGTTATGTTAACGTGTTGATAAAGTACGTGTCATCTATACTTCTTGCGATGATCAATCAAGATGCAACACTGCCTGACATAGCTATATATATATATATATGTTGATAATCTCTTGAGATGTAGTGAAGAGCGCGTATGTATGTGAGCGCTTACGGGTGCAGTTACAAAGTAAAAACTCAAGGTCAAATGCGTGGAGGATGTACGAACCTCGTTATTTGCAAATCGGATCTCTGATTATCATATACTCGAGAAAAAATAGTCATCACCCGATTTATTTTATCATTCTAATATATAGCTGCTGTTATTGTTTACCTCAAATAGCAGTCTAGCTAGACGTCAAAGAGCCTAATCTTATCATTCGTATTTTTTTTTCTCACTTTTTATTTCTCTTCCCACACTGATGCTTCTCATTTTTATTCTTACCATTTTGATTCGATTCTTTTGTTTCTTTACAAAGAGATAAGCGTTTGTTGTTCTCTTTTCAGCTCTCTCTTTTTTTTCTCTTTATTGTCTAAATGTATGAATGGTACTTATAGGATTCACCTTCAAAAAAAGCCACAATAATATCAAAACATCGATGATGATGGTTATTATCACCATTGTATTTCAGGTGTGTGTACGTAATGACAACAAGAAAAATGTGATGTTAAACTACTCACATACCAGATCTATATGATGGCGACGGCTTTTGATGTCGAGACATTTCTTCTTGAAAATTAACAAACGAATAGGGAGGACCTTGTTATGTCTCTTTTCTTCTTTTTCTATTTACTTGTAGATTGAGAATGAAGAGAAGAAAAAAAGAAAATGAAAGTTATGATCGTTTTCGGTAGAGATCAGTATTCGCTGATTGTGGGTGTATGAATATCAAATGCACGTTTAAGTTGTTTCAATATCGATTTTGATTATATCTTTCATTTTTCTTTTTTTGCTCGACCATTTTTTTAAATGAATATATATATTTATTACATACTAAAAATTCACTATGATTGATTTTAATATATATATATACGAATAAACGGCTTTTAAAGTCTTCATCTGTATTTTTTTTTCTTATCAAATAAATAATAAACAGGAGCAATTTCTCAATCTTTATCATTATTACATTCATATTCCTTTCAATGCAGTCAAAAATAAAATAATCTATCAATGATTGATTTATGCGCATATGAAATTGTTGCTTGCTTGTTACCAAAAATTTCTTATACAAATTTTCAAGGATATACGTGCATGCATGTTATGTACATAGATATATGAAAGAATCTTGATTTCATTATTTCAATATTGTCATATATTAAATATCACTCGAGAAAATAAAAAATAACAATGAATATATTTCTTGTTCTCTTAAATTAAATAAAACAAATTATCATTTCCGTGCAATAAAATGAATGCATTATATAATGAACAAATAAAAGCATTCTTTTTTATCAGTTGACACTGATTTTAGACATATTTTTAAAAAACAAAATAAAAGAAGATTTCGTATGATAAGAAAGTCAAGAAACTGATTCTTTGATATATGCAATTAATAAAATTTTTTAAACAGATGTAACCAAAATTATTCATTTTCTTTTTCTTTGTTAGTTGTTCTTACCTAATAGACCAATTTAAGCAAACGATAATTTTACACTTAAAGGAACGTACTTTTTTTTTATGCTATGTATTACGGAAAAAAAAGAATATATCTCTTTTGAATTCTAAATGAAATTATTAAATATTAATAAAGACACTAGATCACATATATGTCATAGCTAACGTGAGAAAAATAATTGCCAATGAAGTTTGTTTAAAAAATATTGTTTGATGTTGAAGTTTAAATTTATCGAAGCAAGTTTGTTGTTAATAATAAAAAAAGCCAATTTTTTCAATTTTTAATACGTAAATTTTCTTCTAACATTTTTACCATTTGTGTAATATTCTTTTTTAAAGAAACGATGAAAACAAACAAATTAACTATGAAAGAACTCTTAAATGCATTTGATTTCTTATTATATTTAAAAATTAAAAAAAAAAAATGTTTGATTACAAAAACTTTTCCTATAAGAGCTTATGAAAAAAAAACAAAGAACAGTGAAGTACGTCTTCCTGAATCACGTATCCTTCATGGTTCTTTTCCTTTTTTTTTTTTTTTTAATAAAATTTTTCTCCTGAGTTCAATTAAAGCTTAACATAATGCATCTTGAGCTTCCACTTATAATGAATAAGATACAACTCGAAGTAAATTTGTGAACAAAGCAATTAATTTGTTCCGTGCAACATTAAAATACCTGTTAGAAGGAAATTCAAGGTTCAGAAAAGTGATTTAATATTTTTTTTTCTTTAAACCACACATCATGACATTCCAATTTATTTAATTCATCTCTATTCTTTTGTGTATGGTCAAATAGAAGTGTTGTATAACAAAGGAAAAAAAGAAAAAAAAATAGAAATACATTTCTGGCTGAATGTTTAAGTACAACAAATAAAAGATAAGCGAAAAAAAGAAAAAAAAGAAGAAAAAGTCAAATGAATGAAGTTATACAATCAGGGAAACGAGGGAAAAAATCGATTCGTCTACCACACAGGAGAAGAAAGACAATAGTATAACTTTTTAATGAACAAGGAAAAAAAAAGGTATTTACGCGGTAGGTTGAAACCCATTTGTACAACATGTCAGTATGCAAGTGAACGAGAACGAACAAGATAATAATTAAAGATCAATTATAAGAACAAAGAAAGAAAGAAAAAAAAATTAATTAATAACGCATTAATAATAATGATGATTTAAATCACTGGTAGCCATTTCTAAGCCTTCGCCTAATTTATAAACATAAATTTTATAATCTTTCGATGCCATTGCTAATTCATCATTATATCCAACAGCAACATCGAAACATTGAGAATGTTTCATAAGCTAGAAAAAGAGAAAATTATACATGAAGAAATAAGATTTGTATTTTTATTTTTTGTTACAAAAATACTTACTGAATAATGTGAATATTTTTTATTTCCATCATAATCATATGTTGATATATTAAAATTTTCATGATTATCTACAACAATAAGCTCACGACGCGGTTGATTCTAAAAGAAAATGATCGGAAGTAAAATTATCACCATAGAAAATTAACAATAACAAACTCACAATTCGACATGCAATTGGATATGTAATTCCAGCTCCAATATTTTTCAAATGTTTACCAGTATAATCAAATACTCGAACAAAATGTGATTCATTATCGCTAACATAGAGTTCATGTCGATCATTGACACAGACACTTGTCGGAAAACTCAAATGATCGCGTAAATCACATTGACCCCATATACGACCCGATGTTGCATCATAAATATGTACTAATATTAACAAAAACAAAACAGATGTTCTTTTTTTCAAATAATATTGCTAATTATTTCTGTTACCTTTCATAATTTTTGATTCAATGACAATAATTCGACCTTGTTGATCTATACAAATCGCTCTTGGACTTTCAAGATCATTACCGAAACGACGAATAAATTGACCATTTCGATCAAATATTTGTATCATCGGTCGAGGTGAACGTTGTACCATAACAAGCTAAGTTAATATAAATCAAAATAACTTTACGAGAAAGAAAAAAAAATCTTACTAAATCATGTCCAGGTAAAATAGCAATACGATATGGATAAAGTAATGCACCAGGTCTTGTTCCAGCTTGACCAAATTTTAATACACATTCTCGTCGAACAGGATCAAAAAGTTTAACTTGACTTGAATTAGTATCAACAACTGAAATTGTACCATCTGACAAAAAAGTAATACCATTTGGTTCGAGAAATTCATTAATACCACGACCATAACCACCAAATTTATATTCATCTAATAAAACAAAATTTTAAATAACAATATTCTTTCAAAGAATACAATTATTTACAAGACGTCGAGTATCTTAATGATGCTTGATTAGATGATCGAGTTAAACGACGACATGATTGATCTGTTAGTCGAGTAGTTATGGATTGAGAATTTGATAAAAAAGCTGATTCATTTTCCATATGAAATTCAGCTGCAGATGGATCAAGTATTGACGAATGTTTTAATCGATGATTAAATGGTGATGGTTCATATGAATGATAACCACTTGTACTTGTAAGTAAATCATTTGATGATGATCCAGTTAAAGCTTCTAAAATACGACACATTTTTTAATAAAATAATAAACTTTCATTTTTTTTTTCTTTTTAATTTTACCAAAAGTAATTCCAGCTTGTTCAATAATTGAAAATATTTCATCATGATTACCATCAATACTTGTACAACCATTTACATTTAATGATGATTCATTTAAACTTGTATTAGCGCTACTATGACGAAGTAAATAATTATTATTAACTGATGATGATGATGGATTAAGCATATGAGATCGATTTGGTTCAAATAATTCTCGACATTCAGTCCATGCATCATTTTCATTGTCATCATTATCAATTGTTATAACTGGTGCACCTTAAAATAAATAAAAAAACAAATGTGAAAATATCGAAAAAAACAAACGAAAAAGATTTCGTTTACTACAAAGTAATTTCCATCGACGATCATCATCAATAATATTATTAATTTGAAGTTTTTTATTAGTGACATCCGAAAAATGTACACGAATGGGCGATGATGAAGAACAAGAAGTTATAGAAGATTTGATTTCACTCATTATATTTACTGATATTCAACACTCATACAATACATACACACAGACCAACAACTTGTGAATTATGTACAATAAATAAAAGAAAAAAAAGGTAGAAAATAAATAGCAATCCGACTGATCGTTCGTAATGAAGGCAAATGATTATATGACAATAGTCGGAAATTTACGTTAGGACTTTTGTGTTTTGTGTTAATTTTCTTAAAAAGTAAAGAACGATCTAGGCATTAATTCATTTAGGAATATATGTACACTATGGACGATAAGAGAGAGATGCAGCAGTTAAGATGATTCGTCATGTATGAATAGGGCATTTTATAAAGGTGAACGTCTGACCGAAAGAGCGAGAGAAAGAAATCATAACCACGTGATTCAAATCGATTGTTCAGAATTTCTTATTAAGGATTAGACTATTTCTATCTGAATGAACAAGTCATTATTAAATATAACTTTATCGTATTTCTACTAGGTACATGACACTCAACGTTCTTTGTCTCAATGATTAATATAGTTTTCTTCTCGTTGAGAAGTATGCCAAAATTTTAGTTGATAAAATAGTACTTGTAAAAAATATTTGTCTATAATTCAATTGCAAATGATTAAAGTAGAAATCAGAACTGAATAAAAAGAACAGATGCCTTCACGCGACATGCTTCATTAAGCATAGTAACAACAATAAGTATAAATGAACATTGATAATAATTAAATTCAATTAGAAAACCCAGTTTTAACATAATTAATTTTGCAATGAAATTTCAAATACCATCAGATAACAATTTTACTATGTATAATATCTTACACTTAGGTAATAAGTATGATCATTTGCTAATTTTCAAGAGTATATACAATAAATATCTTCATTTATATTGTGTAAAGTTAGCTTTTGCTGTTATGGTAGCAGCTGTCGTTGCAAATTGATATTGATAAATTAATTATAGATCAACATGATTAATCTTGTTCCATAGTCAATATATTTACTCTGGCTGAAATTTAATCTCAACCGAGTACATGATGACGTAATTATTAAAAGCATGTGGCTACGTCACAGCCGTTCAACTTGATAATAGTTTAACAAAAGCAGCTTACGATTTTATATTGATTATTCTCTCCGATTGAATAAGTATTAAGATTCGAACAATGATCACGAAGTAGATCTTTCTATTATGAGTAGTTTCGTATTATAACAATTTTATGTAGTTAGGTAATGTTCTATTGGTTTTACTATTGAATGCTTACTAATTGAGCTTAATTTTGTTTGAGAACATCAAGAAGTTCAATCATAGTATGATAAACTAAAAGGTTATAATATCGATCAACAAGATTTTTCAATGGAAACCGATCATTTTATATACGTTGTTTGGAAAGGATCAACTTGAGTCGATGTTGAAATTATTTTTAATGGTGAAAAATACAAAGCTATTGCTATTGCAAATCATTTATCAATAGAAAATTATCAAAAAAAAATTTTTCACAAAATGCATCTTCAACTAGGTACTAAGAGAGACAAAGAAACTCTTTTATGGATCCGAAACAAAATTACTCATAACTAGAAGAAAAATTGATGGATATCGATATCTTACTAGGAGTCATTGATTAGCCCATTGAACCAGACTAATGTTTTTGACAGATCATTTAACGCAAAGTTTAATTGCTTTTATTTCATTGAAATCGATCTAAGTTGCAATTAATAATAATCAAGACTTTCTGGTGTAACCATTTTGCGAATTTTTGTGGGATAATAGAATAGTTCAGTACATGTCTTTAGTTTAATGCACACACAATTAATGTGAACTATGTGCGTATTACACCAAAACCTCATGATAGTGTAGTTGGAGTGTCAAAGTGTTAAAAATAGACTTCTATTAATAGTAACTATATACTGTTAATAATAATTCATTTTCCTCTTCGAACATGATCAATAAAAATATTTACTGGTTTTGAGCTTCTTGTTATTGATTAATATATCAATTTTGGTATCGTTATAATATTCAATAAATAATTCATCCATAGATTATAGAACTGTTTGTAATCGATGTGATATATATATATATTTATATTTATATGCGTTGATAGTTTCAATTTTTAAGTTTCATCTTGATTTCAAGCGTTATACTCTTTTCAAAAAGTCATTTTTTAGTGCTTCGATCTAGATATGTGCATATGATGTTCTATTTTGACGATTCGATGACTAACGACATCAGAAATTATGAAGCTAGATCATACAGACATTTATCACTGATCGTCAGTTTTTCCAGGAAATATATGTGTTTGCTCGGATTCTTTACTAATAATAAGTTGCTTTTCATGTTTTTTTCAATCATGAAAAGTTTCTATATACATGATCTAGGTTAGACAAGAAAAGTTGAATTTCTTTTGAATCAATAATTATTTCGGTTGTTTATTGAAATTCTGCTTGAATAAGTCGACAGACATTTTTCCATTCTATCATACAACCATCAGACAGACCAACATTGATTAGTACACTAATTATATAGGAAATCGTTTCTTGTCTATTTTTGTACTTTTTTATTTGAATAAGCAAACAGACATGGTGGCATAAATCTCAGTCGAAGAAAAAAGAATCATCGTTGATATGGAAATAGAGGAAGCATTGTTGTGGAAGTAGATTTTCATCCTAATATGAGATCTTTCATGCTCCATTGATAAAAGAAAAAATACGAAAGGAAAAGAAGGGATTATGGATTATAAGACTTTATAAAAGACGAAGAAAAAAAAACAATAATAATCTAGACAATCATTTAAGTCGATGAATTGCAAATAAGCTTAGTTTACAAGATATCCGAAGAGCCAAATTCATAATGCTATGCTAAGCAGAGATATGTGTTTCAGCAGAAAAATAATAACTATGTTAAATTTGAAATAGAATCAAGAAGCAATATATTCACGTAATAAGAAGGATGATATTGTCGTGAGATGAAGAATTGTACCAATAGGAAGAAGCAACTACATATATCAATAGCATGAAATAAGCAGAAATTCATAGTATGGCAAGAGCCACTGTTAAACAGATTTCTGGTCGCAGAAGAAAAAAAGTAATAAGTAAGGTATGAGATTAAGAAAGTATACGATAATACTATGAATACCATTATAAAGAAATAGAAACTGAACACGATAAAGCAAATGATGAAGGTATCCGTGTGATGATACAAATTCTAGATGACATAGTTCGTGAGGTAGTTACATTGAATGAGAAGCAAGTAACAAGAAATATGCGAAAAAGTCAGTTAATAAAACAGTAAATCGAATATCACTAATTACTGATGTCATTAGACTTCATAGTCTACTCATGCATAGATTACTATGAGAGTAAGAAAGTTTAAAAAGAATTTCAACCTATTGCCTTCTAATGTCAGTATCTAATATTATACATTTTCGTTACCATCATAGGCTTATTAAATAAGGAGACAACATATTTTTATGAGCAGATAAAAAGACTAATTTCTCTTTTCATATAGCTATCCTAAAGAATCATTAGTCTAAATCATCCTAAGATTCTTTTAGTTTCATGAAAAACTCCTTATATTCAAACAATGTACAACAATTCAAACAAACTATTTGATAAAGATATAAAATTGGTTTATATTTAAAATATACTTGAATCGCTCTTATCCGATCAATAATTTACCGTTTGCAGAGATCCACGAGAAGTCAACTTTATTTCGTTTTAGGATGTGGGTATAAATGGAGAAAATACGCTCATCCACTTACACGCCTACCGCAAAGGACTAAGGAAATTGAAGAATGAAAAAAAGAAAGTCAGAGTACCTTGAAAAGCATAACCATAAAATGGGACTAATTTGATTTTCGATGAATTTATTCATTATTTGGTTTACAACGTTAGTTTCTAATGAATTGATCAATTCTTTACTTTATTCAACGTTTTTTTTGTTCTCTCTATAGCGACGTGCACAGAGTAAAACATTTTTTTTTTACTAACTCAAAAAAAGGAACGAAAAAAGAAAATAAATCGTGCCGACATGCTGTTGTTGTTTTTTTCTTCTTTTTCTTCTTATTCATGGAGTTCTATTTAAAAGAATTAATTGATACGCACAAGAAGAACAATAACAATAATGCTTGTATTTGCATCGATTTTCATGGTGAAACACTTTTATTTGATACATACAGTACCAATAAGTATACTGAAAATGAACAACGTCAAATCATTGAACGTTTCTTTTTCAAATATATCGATTTAATATCTGATTCTTCAGTATTATTTAATATAATTCTTGATCATCTCTATGCTGGAGAATATATATTTCTTTCTACGAATATAAAATCTTATTTATTTGAATCACTCGAACTTTGTCCACCAAAACAATATCTTTCATGGATATATAAAACACTTGATAATGAAGAAGAAATGTCTAAAATAAATATTCAAGCATTTACAACATATGTTGATATGAAACGAAAACGTGGTTTAACAAATGGTGAAATACGTTATACAATAATATGTGAATCATCAACAAAATTACTTGAATTAATTATAAGTAAAATCTATCGTGATCGATTAACATCAAAACAAATATGGTTAGCTGTATTTCGATTGAAACAAAATTTATCAATGACAAGTTTACAAAAAGATGTATTTAACGAATGGCTTGGCATTGTTTAATTAAAACCGAAAAACAAACAAGTATATGATGGTTATCTTAAAAATGATTCATATAAAGTCCAAGCTGTTGCAGCTACAAGTGTACGACGAAATGCTCGCAGAAAAAAACCACTTCCAAAACCAATTAAACCATATGTCTATTTAAATAAAAAAATTATTTGTAGAAGAAAAACTAATAAATAGGCAACTAATGCATACTTTAATAATAGATTTGATTGTTATACGAACATTTTGATAGTCAGTTGGAGCTACCTGTCGATATGTTTTAATAACATCAGCCGGTTGAGTAATAAATGAAGCAATTAAACCAGCTGCAATACTTATTAAAGCTTGAGATGTCATCCAACTTTTTTTTGATGGAATATCTGATTTAAATTCATTAAAAATTAATTCGAAAATTAAAAAAAGAAAAGTATCTTACTCATATCATCTGAAAATATATCTTTCAATTTACGATATGACATGTAATAAATACCAGAAAATGGAAGATCTCGTGCTAAAGTAGGCAGAAGACCGGTATAAAAACCTACAGAAATAAAATCGATTCAAAACAAATATTCGAATATAAATATATGAAGTTGAGCTATCACTAGAGCCTGTTAAATCCAAAGTTTTCAGCCTTTGATTCCATTTATTGAACGTTTTCGGGCCTAGTTGAACTGTACTTGGATAATCTCAATGAAATTTTATAATCAGAATTTGATAGTCACCCTGAAGATATCAGATACTTTTCCCTCGATTTCGCATATTCGATGACTAATATGTATCCTACAAATGTTTCACACGACTAGAGCTCGACAAATCCAAAATTTTCGGATCCAAACTCGATGGACTCAAGTTGTCATTTATTTTAAAAAGCGGTGGAAGTAAAAACTGATTGGATGCACAATCCCCATAGCTGACGCTCTGTCAAATTTATATAAGCTGTTTTCACCATGATTCTGTGAATTTGTTTTGATAGACAATCAAAAACTGCCCAATAAGATGTAGTATCGTTAAAATGATACTTGTCTCTCGAATATTTCTAATTTCTTCAATATATAATAAAAATCAAATGAAACTAACCTTGTAAACCATGCATTAAATATACATGCTTTATAATACCCGTCATACTCATTGTTGTGTATCGAGAACTCTAAAAAAATTAATGTTTTGTTGTTTTCTTTTTTTTATTTCATTGAAATAAAATCTATTTTTACTTCAAGTCTAACTTTGATTAATGTAAATGGAAAAACAACTAAATCAGCTACACCTCGAGCTAAAGCACCACATACTCCATTCACAAAAACTGTTTGTTGAGCTTTTCTAACAAACAGAAAATAAAAAAATAATTATTAATAATAAAATTTGTTTTTGTCATACGGTATTTTTTCTTTAAGTAAATTGAGCAAATGAAAATAAAGAGCACTACCAGGTACAGCACGAAATAAGGACTACGACGAAGAAAAAAATGTGAGATATTCAATCGTATTTTTCACCCTACAATATCCAACCGGTGTTAATCCACGCCATAGACGAAGTGTTGAATATTGCTGTACAGTATATTTCGTTAGTGATCCTATTGAACGTTTCGAAACTCTGAATACAAAAAAAGAAGCAACAAATTAACTTTTTATAAATAGACAATTGAAAATATAATGCTTTACCCATCTTTAGGTTCTTGTATTTGAGTTTTAAGAAAATCTAATGGTTGATATAATGTTGTTGTTACAAATGCACTTGCTGCACCAGCAATGAGCGGGTGCAAACTTGGCGGTAATATTGAACTAAATAAATCAATATTCTTTTGTTTTTTTTTTTGAAATCTTTATTAAATTAATTTTTTCCCACCTTGTATTCATTTTATCATATCTAAAAATCGACAAAAAAGATCAAATCAATTTCCAGATTTGTTTTTATTATAACATTAAAAAACAACATATTATAAAGTTAACAAAAAAACAACTTAAACATAAAGCTAATGCATTGCTCTTTTGTTATTAAGTTAGTGAAGGTCATGTAGTTATATCCACTACTTGGTTATTTTACTTCAGAAAGGTAAATTGATAATACTTTTTGTATTCTGTTCACTAGAAGATCATCGTTTTTATTAATTATTCGAATGTCTAAAAAAGATAAAATATAATTAATATGGAAAATCAGACAAAACAAAGTAGACTACTTGATTTGTTATTATCAATCGAAAATTGCTCGTTTGAGTTTTCGAAAAAATCCTTCTTGATCTTTTGGTTTTTCTTCTAGAAATAAACTAAAACTAGAATATATTTGCATTTTCATATTTATTTACCTGATTTAGTTTTTGATGAACCATTAACTGTTCCGTCCGTATCTTTTTCAAGTTCAGCGAATGATAACATCAATTCTTTTTGTTTAGCTGTTAATCGTCTATAATATATAAAAGACCATAGAAATTCTCTCTTACATAATAATACAAAAAATAATATACGTAGGAATTTTTATTTTCACATGTACATAATGATCACCAGTTCCTGTACGATGAAGACGTTTAATACCTTTACCAATAAGACGAAAATGTTGGTGAGATTGTGTACCAGGTGGAATCTAATATATAATAATTATGTCTTCTACGACAATGATCAAAACAAAATATGCTTACTTGTAAAACGTGATCCTCATAAATTCCTGGAACTTTAACTGTTCCACCAAGTGTTGCTTGAGTAATAGATATATCAATATCACTATGAATATCTTCTCCATCTCTTCGAAATTTTTCACTCGGTTTAACACGAAATGTAACAAATATTTCAGATACACCAAGATTAACTCTCATTACTTGTCCATCTTCCACACCTTAAGAAAAAAAAAACATTTTTGAAGAATTATATTTCAAATAAAAAATTTACCAGGTGGAATTGGTATTGTTGTAAATTTTTTTTGTATAGTTTTTCCTTTTCCTGAACATTCATAACATGGTTTTGCAATTGTTTCACGTCGACCATGGCATGTTCGACAAGTAGCACGTAAAAAAAATGGACCTGTTTCAATGGTTTCCATTCCTGTACCATTACATGTTCGACATGGTTGTGGTTGTGTACCAACTGCACAACGAGTACCTTTACATGTTGGACATACATCAACAATTCGTATGTTAACATCTTTATTACAACCATGAACTGCTTCTTGAAATGTTAAATCAAGAGCTAACTACAAAACATTTTTATTTTAGTATGTTAAAAATAATAAATTAATTGAAAAGGAAATGTAAAATTCTTACTTGAGTTATACCTTGTCTACCAAATTGATTTTCATCAGGTTCATCCATCCATTCATGATTACCAAAACCAGCTCGACTAAATGCATCACCAAAGATTTTTCGAAATAATTCTTCAGGATCAACTTGAGCTTGATAATATTCATAACCACGAAAACCACCTTGACTTGCACCACTTGGACGAGGACCTGAACTACTACCAGGATAGGATTCTTGACCAGAACTAAATGGATCACCACCCATACCATATGCATCATAAGTCTTTCGTTTTGTTTCATCACTTAAGACTTCATAAGCCTCTGAAACTTCTTGAAATTTTTTTGTATTTGCAACATCTTTCTTATCGGTCGTGTCTGGATGATACTGTTTCGCTAGCTAAATAAACACCAACTCATACCTTTACCATGAGTTAATAGAAAGATTACGAACTTTGTAATAAGCTTTTTTGATTTCTTTAGCTGTGGCTGTTTTAGGTACACCTAAAACTTCATAATAATCTTTTTTATCTCGTTTACTTGATGTATGAAATGAACGTGTATGCAAGTTTGAGAAAACTAGAGCAAAAACACTTATTGACCAGTAATAGAGAAATGTAAAAATGATATACCTGTAGGGAATTTTGAGGTTGCTATATTCGAAGAATGATGAAAACTACTTTGAATTGTATAATTAAACCTACTACCAAGTGATGATAGCCATGGTTTTAATACTAAATTTGATAGAGAACATCTCGTAAAATATTTAGCAATTAGTGGAGATAAACGAATCGCATAATTTGAGGACACAAACATCCGAACGATGATCAAGAATAGAGTAATAAACTAAATAATCTATCGATTGATCATCAATTCATATATGCATACAACATATTACATCGTATCTTCATCATTGGAAGAACAATTTCACCAATCCTCAAAAACTATATTTCTTTCAAATGTACAGAATCTAACGTCATCTTTCATTTTACAGCACATTACTAATTACTATGTTTAAGGAAGGAAGGAATAAATGAAGCATAGAAACATTTAGTATTAATTTAGTCGATGATTCTTAAATGCACACGTTGCAATTGAAAATATTCTAATAACTGATTTCATAGTCTTTAGTTATGATATACGATTGTCTTTAGATTGACAATAATGAAAAGATGGATATATTCAAATGATAAAGTAATGAATGTGTGTATCGAGAAGTATTCAAATTGACTCAGCTCTAATCAAGTTAACTTATCATAACAGACAATCTCTACAATGGTTTTTTTTTATGCATACAATTGGAAATCTTTCTAAATCACACGAGAAGAATGAGGAAAACTACATATAATTAGTATGAATGAGAATGAGAAAAGCCAAGACCATCAATGTGGGTGTCGATGAGGAAAATACCAGAGCCAGAATCGAACCGACTTCTATTGGTTCGAGTTCGGTTCGGTTTGTCTTCATTTTCTAAAACTTGGTTCGGGTTCGGTTCGGTTCGAATTCGTTTTTGGGGGACAAGTTCGGGTTCGGTTCGTCTTTTTTTTCTAAAAGTTGGTTCGGTTCGGCTTTGTCTTCTAAAAGACGGTTCGGGTTCGGTTTGATTCGATCTAACCCAGATTTCTTCTAATGTCTACAAGAAAAGCTTCTAAATTCCATTGCATTGAGGGTCTCACAATTGTGTCGTAAAATAACTTGTCCAATGTATAAACCGTAATTCTCCTGAACTGCAAGAAGTATTTCAGTATTTATGTAGTTTTTCTTAAATTAATTCTTTTATTTTTTATTCACATAAGAATACCATGGAAAGTTGAATAAAAAAAAACAAAAGAATACGACAAAAGAACACAGAAAATAGATACTTATATAAATAAAATTATATATGTCTTTTATTATTTTCCATTGAGCGTATATGAGTCCATTCTTTTCTTAGATTCGCCACTAGTGCAAATTATAACATAATTAGTAATAATACTTTCACTAATTTCTTCATATACTATTAGGTTATATACATGACAATGCTTATTAATTTTTATATTAGTTTCTGAAAATAGACGTATAAATCAAAATCATAAACATTGATAAAAAACAATTTACTCTCTTATACACAATCACTAGCTTATTTATACATAATTAATGTAAACATTCTCGTCTTCTATTTATCATTAATTTTATGATTACGTTAAATCATAATTAATAATTTGTAGTTCAAAAAAAAAAGAGAAGAAAAGAACGATTATCATCGATGTTATTACCTTTGAAAATTGGTTTAGTTGATGTTGTGAGAGTTAATCCACCCTACCACCAACGTCGATCCTCTTCGCATTAACTCCACTAACATTTTCTTTTATGATCAAACAACCAAGATAATATGGTCAACATACACTTGTCACTACTTTCAATGTTTCCATCTAGTTACCGGATATCAACAACATATTACATGAATTTGATACTAATAACTTCTCTTATTTCTCTATATACACTTAATCTAATCTTTCACTGTCATCCCTGATGATGCGTTCAGACTAGAGCACAAAAGCTCGAATATTATTGTTATTTCTGTTTGAAATAAAAAAATGTTATTTACAGTAGGTATCTTTTTATTTTTTTTACACTGTTGTCAATTAGACGAGCATTCGTCCGTCCTTTGCATCATGAAACCATAGAACAAATAGGAGAAATAAATAAATAATAAATGTCTAGTGCGTATAAGTCAGAGATGTCCATCGCGGTTGAAAACTGACCGCTGCCGCACCGCGACCATAAAAGAAAAAAGCTAACGCGCCGCTACCGCACCGCGGTGATAAAAAAAGAAAACCCACCGCACCGCTGCCGCGACGCCAGCAAAAACAACCATGCCGCGATGATTGTTAGAATAATGTTGTGAATTTTACGATCTGTGACTGTTCAGGACTTGAGCTGTTGTTACCAATCGATAAGATTCATTGAATCTCATAGTTTTGCAATTGCAAACATTGAAATTCTGTTCGAATTCATGCATTTTTGCATTGTTCTCCAAAAAAACCTACTGCTACCGCGCCGCTGCCGCGATGGTTATTTGAAAAAAACAACCGCTACCGCGCCGCCACCGCCACAGCGGCAGCGGTCACGCCGCGATGGACATCTCTGGTATAAGTGACCAATCGTCATTAATAAATTGTCTGTAATTGTTACGAAGAGAACAAAACGATGTACGGAAAATAAATTAGCTATATAGAATAATCGGTCAAAGGTCGCTCAATCATTGTTAACAACATATTTTTCAAGAAATAAATGATGGCTCAACCAATACTAGTTCGGTTCGGTTCGACTGCGTTTTTAATAAAGCGGTTCGAGTTCGGTTCCGATTGACTCGAACCGAACCACCCTAGTTCGGTTCGAGTTCAGTTCGTTTTCGGGCTCTGGAAAATACCGTTGATACAACATTTGTTCGATTTGTAATACTACTTACGAGAAAAAAGAACAGATACACGTCCATAAAATATATATATATCCTTAGTTATTCCATTTAGGCAAATCATCAATTTCTTCATATTGATCGTAGAAATGTGAAATCGTGTTAATACTCTGTTGATATTTATGGGTTAAGATCGAAAGACGACAACACTGAAAAGTCGTAATTGGAGATCCTGGTTTGTCAACCGAGATTACATCAATTGAATAGAATCTGATCGCTCGTTTACTACTTTCACTGGTTCAATCTGTTTAAACTTTGTAGGTTATTTTATTTATCTTTCAATCACTGGATGTGTTTCATTAATTCATCCAAACTACAACCCTACATTGGATTGTGAAACTCAACTTTAATGAACTCAGAGTCCTGAAAAATAGTCTTCAGAGTAGAGGTGATCTTGAAGAAGTTTTTTTCAAAGCCAATGTCACAGTTGCATCAGTCAAGTATTTTTCTTCTTACCTAGTAACAAGTTTATTCTTTATATGTTAAGTAAAGAGCAAAAACCCACTAACTTATAGACTCACAAATAGGTTTCAAGAACAAACAAGTATCAGAGAGATATTCTCATTAATAAGAAGCATGAAAAGAAGTCAATATGCTATTCATCGTAGTATTTGAAAAATAAATAATCTTTACTATTTTATAAAAGTAAAGTAACCATGAAATCGTTACTAACAAGTTATATTCGACAAGCTTAATTTATTTTTTATGTCTATGATCTCATTTAGAAAACTGGTAACAAATACAAATTATACGTTGTAATGAATCAGCATTTTGCTCTCGTTATGCAATTGTAAAAAACTAATTAGTAATGGTGGAAAAGGAAGAAAAAATAAATGCGGAAACTTCGGATTTAAATCCGAAAGTTATGTGTACTTCAAAAAGTGAATCATACGAATCAGTCATCCTAGAATATCTCAACATCAAAATTATACTGGGGAACCTACCATTTAAAATGTTGATTTCTATTGCGCGTTGCCAAACCAATAGGACATGGGACCGAATACAGCTCAAGTTTGAACTCTTTTCCTTGATTTACCCTAACAAAGGCGTTTTTCCTATAACTTGATTTCCATTGGTCACTGCACAACCAATAGTATTTCGATGGAAGTGCAGTACACATTCGAGTTCTCCATCTCTGAAAACCTCGAAGTATCATCAATGTGATCAGAAGATACAGCTCTGTTTATGGATCAATTAGATCGTGGACCAAAATATAACCTAGTTCTCTTTAATTATCCTTGTGATAGATGAGTCAGTCTTCTTGCTTCTTTCTGTTTTATATATCATTTTGTAGCTCTTGAAATTCTCTATCGAATGGTATATAATAGTTGGGATTTTAATTGACTATGATAGGAAAAGTCTTTTACGAAAGTCCCGATGGGTCCATTTTTCCACAGAAGGCTATAGGGAAAAGTAGGTATTTTTTCAATAACTCAGGAATGGCTCGGCCGGTTCTTCTCATCTACGAACTCGACCGAGATATTGTCAAGACTAAGCTGTGTAGAAAGTTTCATCGCAATCTGACTCTGCTGTCAAAAGTTATCATGTAAACAGCCAACCGGACAGACGAACGCACTGACTATTCTATATAGTGTACTCACTTTTTGAGTACACAAAACTATGATTCGGTTCAAAACTAATATCAGACTCAGAATCAGCGTTCAAAACTGAGTCGATTTATGTATTTTGTGAATAATTATGAGCAAAAAATTTTGTTTTCGAAAAATCCCCGTACTCCCCCTCAGGGATGGTCTGGTCAAAAATCACAATTTTTTCGATAACTCAGCCATTTCTTGACGGATCCTTCTCATCTTCGAACTCGACCGAGATATTGTAAAGACTGAACTGTGTAGAAAATTTCATCGTGATCGGACTCTCCTTTCGAAAGTTATCGTGTTAACGGCCGGACGGCCGGCCGGCCGGCCGGACATACGGACCGATTCTAGTAGTGTACTCACTTTTTGAGTACACTAAAAACAGTCCGGAGTACTCTGACTTATAGAAATGAAAAATGCAAGTGACAAACAGTATTTTTCCGCTTGATTGCATACATTTGTCATAGTTACTAAAGTAAGTATCACGTCACTCTACTTATTTATTCAACGGATATTAGCACTTGATTTTTAATCATGTTCGACGTACTACCTGTATCTAAAGAATCTATACTTCTTGAACTTATATACGAAGTAATCACATGCTTCAACAAAAAATTATTTTGATATTTTTGATAACATCGATAGGCTTTGTGTTAAGATTAATACTAAATGTCATAATTATTGTCACGAACATTTTCATATATCTCAACAAAGGCATCTATGTCTTCTCTAATAAGCATTTTGTAAAAGATTAAATGATGATAATTGTTTTATACAACTGATTTCAAAAGTTTATGTGTTACTAGAATTTCATTCATTAAGACTTTTTAAAAGTATTTCAAATAATAAATTGAAAAAAATTGAAAATTGAAAGAATGTGAAACTCAAATAGATCAGTTTTTTGAAAAATTTTCATAACTTCAAATACATTGACAAACTTTATTTTAAAAAAATAAAAAGTTGATTTTAGAGTTGTATATCTCACTTCAAAAGATTTGATTTGACCATGAATAGAGATGGTGTTTTGAAAAGAGGAAGAGATGAACGACAGATCGATTCTATAGTGAAGTTAATTTAAATAACATTTTGATTAAGTTGGATATGTTTGTTCTTTTACTTCGGACTTTTAACATAAGAGTGTTAATTATCTAAATTTATATTTTTGATATTTCTTAAGTTTTTACAAAAAAAACTTTGGAACATTTTTCAAACAAGAATATCTTGCTATCTAAACTTTTAATAGTCAATCAAAACTAACCCAGTTAGAAGTGGATTACTAGGATCAAATATCTATGAATAAAATAAGTTAATCTTCATTAACCTAATACATTTAACATACTCTCTTTGTAGTAGATTTGATGCTTTAAAATCTATTTCAAATTCAACCAAGAAACATATAGTTTTTGGATATGGATCTGATTGATTTCTAAAAGGTTATAATCTAATGGAATTCTTGATTGTCAAAAATAATCATTTGTATACATAATAAGATAATGATTTTCTAAACGAGAAAGTTATCATTGGACTATCTTCATTGTAGAATGAAACAGAATAATTAAATAGATTCAGTTAAGGTTCCGCTTTGACTGTAGATCGAGATTTAAATGTATATATAGTGTCTACAATTGATATATGGAGATCGCTGGTGGTAATACAAAAAGAATCACTATTCAACAGATTATTTGGCCAGTCATCTATTTCTTCAAGGTTAATGACAAGTATTTAGAAAGAAAACTAAAAAAGACATCAACACTAGTTGTACTCTTTGATGACTGTGATAAAAATTTACCCACAATTGATTCTAATTCATCATTAATCCTATATAGTATATTTCGTTTGTTTTTTGATAACGATTCAATAGATTACCCGTTTGCAAAAGTAAAGTGCTATCGTGAATGGATCTTTTCCTTGTTTTGCTTTCGAGTGTTTATTAGTAATTTTCAATATGTGGAAATGCTCTTTGCTTCTTGACTTTTTTCTTCATTATAAACTTGTCCAATGAATTACTTTTGAAACAATTACAAGAAAATACTGTTTAAAATTATCTAGATTATAATTCATAATTAAAGTGACTGGCAAACAAATAAAAACTAGTCCTGTTCTATTGTGTTAATTTTCATTAGATATGCAAATCATTGTTTTTCATCTCAAATGTTCATTGTATTTTTTTTTCGTGCCGCTTCTCTATATTAGATTTTCATTTAAGTTTAAGTTGGGAAAAAAGTGTTTCTTCAAAACATGACAAAAATATTTTATTTATTTCTTCTACAAACAAATGATTCCCTCAAAATGTCTTAGAAGAACAAAAATAATTCGTTGTTGTCTCTCTTCACAGCCTCTGACAAAATTACCGTTGATTTTTAGTCAATAAAATAAAAAGAATTTCATTATTAATGGTTTTTGAAAATTTAACTAATATCGTATGAACTGTCTCAAAATAAAATGATCATTTTTTCAAACAAAAGTATGAAGAATTCGATTGACTGACAGCCAAAAACATAAATAAACAATGAGAAGAAATTAATCAAGTACAATGAAAGATGCGTTAACCTATCCATAGAAACGAGACGACATATAATTATATTGACTTATTGAAATTAGAGATTCATCAGCTCGAAAAAGATATGAAAAGTATTGAAAGAAAGTGTTTGGTAAGGTGAATCTTGATCATTAGTAATCAATGATATTTTGATTCTTATTACGAAAACAAATGAATATAGATTTGATCAAAGTTTTCGATCACTATTCACTTATAATCGATTGTTGTTAAATTATGAAAATTAAAAGTTTAATATAGTTAGTGAGATTTCGCGACCTTATATGAAGATCCAAGATATATGCTGACCATTGACTTTCAATGGGTTTCTTATGGTTGAAGAAAACAAAAGTCTTTTTTTTCTACTGACGAAATTAAAACGTTGATTGATCATGTAGAGACAATTGAGACATGAAAACGGTCGTTACGAAACTGTTTCAATGCATTTTTACTCGTATCGACAAATAGTAGTCCTTCATATATTAGAAAATTGAGCTTGTCACGATTAATAGAAAAAGTTAAGCAATAGCAACTTCCTGATATACTTACAAAAAGTTAATGTTCTTTTAACATTGTTTACTACAATCAAATACTGGATCTATTAGTTAAGAATGAAGCTTATAAAACTATACACATCGAATCGAGATGAATGAATTCATTCAATCCTGTACGTTTATCTCGACAAAATATTATGTATAGTCCAAATCAATATTTTTATTGTTGGCCACTGAACTGGGATGAATTGACTTCTAGTGGTTCATGTGGCTAGACGTCTGGTGCATGTCACTAAAAATTTGACGATGAAAGCAACCATTGTATACAATTCATCGTCGTGTCGTGTTAATCGAAACATGCTGACTGTACCTAAAAATGATTGAAATTAACTTTCATCAACTATGACTAATAAGAAAAATTTTGTAAACTTATTAACTACACGTTCTGATGACTCATAAATCATATTATGATAATTTAAACTATCGATACTAAATCATAGAAATAAAACCTATTTGACAAGAAAATAATGATAACAACGATATTTACTATGTTTATAGAAAAGTTGATCAATTAATTTTTTTTTCTCTTTCTTCGTTTACAACTAATTTTGTCTGCTATCCTCTATAGATTCTGTATTTGAAACGAGCTATGCAATAGTATAAGAGACTCAACAGTTCATACTACGAAATATAAAAATAAAACGAATAAGATAATATTTGAAAATAACATGTAATATGAACATAGAAAGAAGAATCTAGTGCGACCTTGAAGAGAAGGATTAGAATTATATACAAATCAATACGAATATCTTTTATTCTGTTTTGCCTATATTTAAAATAATCAATTAGAAATGACGTAATATACTTTTTTTTCATGTTGACTCATATTTTAAACCTTCGCCATGAATAATTATGCAAAAATTTTTTGTAAATTTAATCGATTGCTTGAGTCGTAAATACAATGAAACTTTCGTTCATTTGCTTTACTTCAGTATAATTAATAAGTCATTTATAAACTTAAATAACTATGTTGAAAATATCGAAAACTTGTTTTCACTGATATCGTCATATTCAGACACTAGTTTTTTTGAAATACTTAACGATAAAGTTTTTCAGAACATTTGCATAAGAGAAGCAAACATTTCTATTGCATAGCTATTATCTTTCTCTCTTATCTATAAAGAAAAATTACTTGATATGAAGCCTTTGCAATGATTTTAATCGTTGAAAAATTTTCTATGAACAGAAAAAAATTAGATGTCCGGAACTAATACAACAACAAAAAAGTACTGATAACCGAAAAAATCAAAGCTCGTGAATACTTTCTTGCCTAGATTCGATACTTGATATTGGCGAGTAATACCCGAAATTAAATCATTAACGAAAACGATACTCTTTTGTATACAATTTTAATAGATACAAGTTTTTTATTGGTCTTTTTAGTCTATTTGATTTGATATATTCCATCTTAGCGGATAATTTATACTAAATCATTTTAAATAATTTTTCTTTAATTAATGTTTGCAGTTTATGTCGTTTCCAGAAAACACTTTTTCAGCTATAAATATATATAAAAATGCATTGCAAGACAGATTTCGAAGCTTGTGAACCAATTTGTTTCAAAACTTGGTATAATTGACGCATTCTCAACATTCGTTGTTTTTTTAATAGAATAAAAGCACAACTTGCTGTAGCATTAAGAAAAGACTAGAAGAGATTCATACTCAAAGAACTGAAATCTGTGGAGTCACACAAAGGTTTCTAAGAAATCCAACTTGCTAAAAAAATCAAAGCAAAACTTATCATTTGCATTGTCGTCTACGTCACTTGTTACACATGGCTTGTGATCAATTAATGAGAATAAATATTTATTAAAAATGACGGAGAATGCCAAAATGAAAAAAAAAAGTTGACAATCCAAATCTTTGTCTATCATGCCAGCTTTTTTTTCGCCGAGATAGGTTAATCATATACATTAGTAGTGACATAAGTTTCAAGAATATGATTTTGATTTTCAAATTTTCATATAATTATTTACATAGGTCATCTTTTGTAATAAGACTATTTGAATTCTTCATAACATTTCTTATGTGTTTTCAATAGTTTTCCGACGATAAACTATATCATACAATCATTTTGCTATTCTCATCAGTTTTACTTTTCTTTCAGAAATATTTTCCAAAAATATCCGTACAAAAAGTTGCATGTACATAATTTCTCGTCAAATATTCTTGATTAATATCAGATTAACTGAGAGCAACAGTTTACTGTATGTGTTTCTGAAGAATTAATTTTTAAAGTTCGAATTTATCAATAAGATCGTACTAATAGGTATTAAAGTCTTGCTATATAAATAATACGAGAAAAAACATTTTGCTGTTGTAGAAAAAAAAAAAACATGGCCAATGATATTTTTTACTTAAAGGTAAATCGATAATTAATTACCATCAATCATTTATCAAACGTACCATTAATAGAAAATTGCAAATATTATACAAATTTTTTTTCCAATTATCATCGTTAGAAATAAAATTCATTAAAATCAACACACTTTATATTGTAATTAAAATTCAAGCAAATAAAAACAATTTTATTATCATTTCCAATGAGTTGAATTCATGTGAAGTATTATAAAGTATATTCAATTGTTCAAGTGTTCTATTGAACAGCATCAATTTTCAGAAAAACAATAGTTTCTTTACTTTATTCATTCGTTCTCATCTTTTCCCTTTGGATAGATATAAACACTTGAGTTTTATTTGTATTTCTCTTCTTTTTTCGTTCTGCATATTTTGCATGCTCAAGAAATATACCATTGCCCGTTTTGTTTGTACTGAATAAGCAGAAAGCAAAAAGGACACGAAAAATCTTTTCATATATTATATATTCTTTATCATGAAATGCATATTTACCGAGATTTACCTATCACATAAATATGTCAATCTTTTTTTTTCCTGATTTCTTTCTTTTTTCTTTTCCGAAGGGTAGGAAGACGGGCTATATTTTCATCACCATTATTATAATTGGCCGAGAACTCAAAGCCTCTAAACGTATATAAAAAATGAAATTGCTAACATTTACTAAAATACAATTATCATTGATAGGAAAGAGAAAGAGCATTTCGCATATATAATAATCGTGAATCGGTGTTGTATATAAGTGAAAAAAAGAGAATAAGAGAGGAAAAGACGAATGCGAGCACGAACGAAATATAAAGCAAATAGTCTTTCTATTTAGCTTGTGCATGCGTATGTGGAGTGAGGAGCAAGGAAAAAAAAGAAAACACCTTGGTCGTATTCGCTCTTTGGTAAATAGGCACGTCAGTCAGCAACTATTTTCGTCGTCAATTTCACGTTCTCTCTTATTTCGTTTTTTTTCTCGCCAACGCGCAACCGTTTGTTGGTCGAATAATGATGGCTAAAAGTGTTTCAGCGTAACATTTCTCTTCTTTGCTTGGTGTATTTATATGTGCTCTTGTACTCCTCTTTTTTATTCGTCTAAGCAAGCAAAAGAACGAGAAAACGAATGTATAATGTTCCGTCTTTGAGATTCCTATTCCTCTTCGCTTTACTCCTCTACATATATATAGATATATATAGAAGCATTTTTCACACTAATACATAGAACAAAAAAGCATTATGTGTGTATATATCTCAATACACGATAAGGTAGAAGACAACAATATGCAATAGATTAGATTGAGAGTATAGTTTCTACTCATTTACTTCACTCATTGGTAAGTGCAAAATAAATAACTATTTTTTTCTCGTATGTGAAATATATACTATATAATACAATGTAATTTTATTCTTCTCTGTGATCTAGATGAGAGAAAAAAAATTCTTAAATTTCTCACAATATCAGTTAATAAGAGAAAGTTTCGTTTCTTTTAAGTTGCACACTTAAGAATCAATCGAAAATTCTAAGAATAAAACAAAAAAAGACATAAATCTTCTAAAATTTTTTTCTCGTTCTTCTAAATTGTTAGTTTGAATTTTATCTCAAACATGTCTATTATAATTTCATTTTTAAATTCGTTCATTTTTTTCTACATCCGATTCACATACCATTGCTGTGTTTCTCTTTTCTTCTTTTTCTTTCTTCTTACACTGTATTTTCTTCGAGCAAGCCAATATATGATATTCAAATATAAAAAGAACACATATTTATTAGAGAGACGTGTCTCTATTGTTGTTCGTTCGGTCTTTATACAAAATGTCTATATGAAAATTCATCTTGTATTCTCTTTCGTTCAAATTTCTGTATATATGTATATATACACTATGATGAATCAAATCAAGACAAGAAAGAGAACAAACGGGAAAAATGAATTTTACTGCTCGGACGAAATATCTTACGTTCATTATAAAGAAAAAGAGAAAAAGGTATATAAAGTAAATATAAAGGACAAGAAGAAGAAAAGAAAAGAAAAGAAAACGATGAAAATTTTCGAGCAAAAGAAAATTTCAATGTAGACACACAAGCATCTATATTTATATATTAAACGTGAAAAAAAACGAGGGAACAGAACGCGAATGCTCGAGAGTTAAGACACTTAACTATGCTATCTTTCGTGTTTTATTTTTGACCTACACAACATTTCATCGTCTTAGCATAAAAAAAAGCCAACAAATGTTTAGTGATCCTTCATTTTTATGTGTTTTTTCTCTTATCTCTATTTGAAGTAGATCTTTAATTGGAAAATCTTTCATTGGAACATAAAATACCATTTTATGTTGTTGTACATGTTATTGAGTGCGTCAGATTTTTTTTTCTTTCCTTTTGAACATTCTTTTCCCTTTATTCATCGATCACTCATACTACTTTTTTTTTTCTTTGTTACAAATGAAAAGTTAGAATGACGAGATACACCAGCTGTGGAAAAACATCTGTTTCACATTTATGATTTTCATCTCATCATTTTCTTTTCAGAAAATCGTTTTCTCTTTTTTTTTTATTATTATTTCCTATCATTTTTATGTACTTGTTTCAAACAACGATTAGACATTAAGCAAAAAAGTAATGAATTCATTGGAAATTCAACAACAATTAATTGATCAACGACGTGGTCGTTATGTACGTGTTAGTGATACTGATCGACGACAATTAATTGATACATATAATAAAGGCGAAGATTTTATTGCACTTGCCAGAAAACTTAATATCAAACGGTCAACAGGTAAAAAAAAAACGCCATTGTTTTTGATGAAATCAGGGCAATACGACTTATGACAATGATCGAGTAGATTCTGTTTTTAACACAATAAGGAGAAAACAAACAATCGTAAGATATATGTCATTTATTAATGTAGAGTTAAATGTTTATTTTTATTTATCAAATGAGACAAGAGAATAGTCAACAAGTATATTCTTCAACCTTGAAAGGTTTTTCTTTTATTTCAGCTGAGTTCTAGTGTCGTATTGTTTTCGTTTTGCTAATCTATTCCCAAGAAACTATTGAATTTCTCTACAAAACTTGGTCAACTTTTATAAAAATCGTCCATTCACCCTTCTGAATCAATATGTTCTCTCTTTCTTCCACAATACTCTGAACTTCGAGACAGTTCCAATAGGAAAAAAAAGAGACACAAGTATCCCAACTACTATACGATAAATAGTTATAGTTCAACTGTTTCTCATACCTGTTTGACCTGAATGTATACAGAATTGAAGATTGATATGTCTATTTTCCAATAAGATAAATAATACATACTTCCATTTTTTTCTTTCCCAGTGATTCAATAAATAACTGAAATTTAATTTTTTTTTCGTCTAGCTCGAAGTATTCTCCGAACATATATTGATGAAGGTCGTGTATCAGCAAAACAACGTGCTGGTACACGTTTACGTTTTATAACTGAAACAGAAGCTGAAATGATACGAGATATGAAACGTCGTCATCCATTAATAACAATTGGTCAAATTCAAATGCGTCTACAACGTACATCAAATCGTGTTTTAAGTAAAGCATCTATATCACGTATATTAACAAATAGTATACGTTTGGGTAAACGTGCTAAACGTTCAGTTGATGGTGAAGCTGATGAACATGATGAAATAAATAATAATAATATAATGATGGATGGACATGATGAGTTTATGCACTTCTCATCAGATGAAGGCGTACCTGATGCTGTTTATATTGATGATGATGAAGATGATGATGATGATGATGATGACAATAATAATAATAATGGAGTTATAGAAAATAATTCATCAATGCAAAATCTTGATGATTTTCAACGTTTTATGTTACGTAAAACAAGTGTGAATGGAGATGAATCAAATGGTAATGAAGAAATATTATGTCATACGAAAGGTATTTACTAAAATCTATTCGAAACAAAAAAAAAACAATAATCTTTTTTTTTTTGTAAGAACAATTTGATGAAAACGATCATCCTACATATCAAATGTATCCTAGTGAAGATGAAGATGAAGTAAAAGAAATTTTTTCATAACAAAATAAAAAAAACAATGCAACAATTTTTCTTCTAGTTATCAGAAATCGATGAAAATGAAACAAAATCTTCAGTTGATCTTCCATCACACATTCCTTCAACACAACCTACAGGTGATGGTAAAGAAGAAAAAAAGATTCTAAATATCATTTTTTGAATAATTTCTTTTTAAAAGAAATTCCTCCAATTTCAAATAAAAACGAGAATTGGACTCCCGTCAAATCTGAACCTGTTTGTGTATTTGTAAATCGAACATGTGATTCGTCTGATAGTGAACATCAAGCTAATATTGTTGAAGAAACACCTAAATCGTAAGTGTCTTTTTCTTTATTTTTTGTCTCTATTATTTTTTATTTGGTTTGTGATCATCTAGTCATCTCAATACTCAATCAACAGCAAATCGTCGTATCAAAATGTGTCCAATATGTGGTGAACAAAATTTTTCTCGACTTTCTCATCATCTTACTGTTTCACATAATCTTAATCGTGAAGAAAGTTTAACATTACTTGCATATGCAGATCGAAATATTAATACTAATAATAATTCATCAATAGCAACTGTAAGTTGTAGTTCACCAATAAATTCTTCAACAAATCATCTTGATAAAAGTCCACAACAAACTCCAATTACTATTAATACAAATAATCAACAAATACCATCATCTGTTGCTTCACCACCAATCAATGATTCTGATATTAATAATAATAATAATAATAATAATATTCATTCAACAATAACAACAAGTTCATCACCTATTGACCAACACTCAACAAATGTTATACATATGGATGGTAAAAAACGTTTACTATGTCCACGTTGTCATACATGGGTTTTAAATTTAACAGATCATTTAATAAAAAAACATCATTTAGTATCAAAACAAGAACGTTTACCATTTTTACGTTTAGCACGCAGTCGTCATGTAATGTCAAATATAGAAAAATCATCAACAAATTCATTTTTTATTAGTCCCGATGATCAACAAACAGTTGCAGCTGCGAATAAAAAATATCAAAATATAATAAAAAAATATCGTAAACAAAATTTACATCCTATACCAGTACCATCATCATCATCATCATCAACAACAACAATAATACAAAATCATGAAACATCATCAACAAATTTTAATCAAAATTTGTTAACAATAAATAATAATAATACACAAAAACAAATTCTAACATCAAGAAATCCACATTTCAATAAAGATGTAAAGTTTTTAAATCTAAATTAATCAATTTATTATGTTTTCTTTTGTTTTCACAGGTAAATATACATCAAAAATTTGAACAACGTTTATCTGTATTTCGTCAACAATTTGCTGTTACCGTTGCAATGCAAAATTCTTTAATGCAACAAATGGAATTATTACAAAGAAGTTTTGTTTCAATTGAAGATGAATGGAATGATATGAAAAAAGAAATTGTTGAATCTATTTCATAAACAAAAACAAAACTAAAAAAAAAGAAATTTCTGTTAAGATCAGATATTAAGAAGCTGGTAAAACTAATGTTGTGCTAATAATAATTGTATATATATGTGCAAACCAAACAAACAAACCATATCAATGAGCAGTAGCTTGTTTGAACATTCCTATTATTTGTAATAAAAGACAGTGTGTTTGTTTGCTTGATTAGAACATTCCTTTTGTTGTTTTTTATTTGAGTGTATTATCTGTATCATCTTTTGCTATTCAAAAAAGTGTCCGGAATGCTTTTCTGTTTTTTTTCCTTTTAAATATTGACAAATAAAAAAAAAATTTTCAGTTGATTTCACTGTATTCGTATATGTTGTTTTGAATCCTGTTGATATAAGAAAAAGAAAAGTTTTGTTCGATACAATTCAAAAGTTTCTCAACATAGTTGAGATAATTGATCCTTAGGATCGCCTGAATACATTGTTGGCCAACCACTGATAGAAATTTAAGGAACTGGGTGTGTTTTATTGAATTTTCAAATTAAAGAAAACAATGGATTTCGCCGTCGGTCGAAATCTATAAAGGGCATTTTTTAATTAAGATACGTTTTAACAATAGATCTTTCAAATGTGGTAAGCAAAAATTAATTATAATGTGACATCTTCATTAACATATAGTTGGATATTGTAATGACAACTATGCATGTCCTCCATCTACTTTCTCAGTCTATATTAATAAGTTATTTTAAGAACTTTTAAGAATAGTGTTGTTGATTAAAACTATCTTCTTTCCATTTCTATCGTAGCTTTTGAAGAATATTCTATTCGCTGTTGCAAGAGAAAACACAAATCAACGTGTTCTGTTTTCGTGTGTTGCATTAATATCCCAGGTCAAACGACCCCAGTCGGATCTCGCCAGTTCGAAATAATTTTGATCGAATCCGATCCTATATTTGTCGGATTCCCATCAGCCGGATTCCGATCCGGATTTCATCGGAATTCGACGGAACATGATAAAATCTGACCTGATCCGGCCCGGATTTCATCGTGTTCCGTCGAATTCCGATGAAATCCGGACCGGAATCCGGCTGATGGGAATCCGACAAAAACCTTGTCGGATCCGATCGGTTTTTTATGAAAGATGTCGGATTCCGATGAAATCCGAAGCGGATCCGATCGTTTTCGATCGAATCTACAGGTCGGATTGAATCTCCTGGGTAAATCGCAACAGTAGAAAGTTTGTGTTTCTTAAAAATTTTCTCTTTTTAAAGACCTGAAGTTTTATTTATGTATGACATTCCGAATACTCATCGTATCCTACCACTTTCTGCATTCGTTATAGGTGTGTTGAACTTATCGTATTTGATTAAAATTTATGTATTCGAAATCTCACGTAGCACATTTGTCTGAAACTTCCACAACAAATTATTCTCGTTAAAGCCTATCTTTTGGCAAAGTTTCAAGTCGAAATTCGAAACTCAGTGTTCCTGAGAGAGATCGCAGCATTTTGCTAAAAACAAAATATCTCAATAATGATAAGCTACTAGCTCGAATTCTTTTCAGAGTATTCATAGCTCATTAGAACCTAAATGATGCACATAGTTTCGACTCAAGAGAAATTTGACACATAGAAACGTTCCTTCGTCAAGTGATTTATTGATGAAGAGAGAATTTGATGTTGCTAAAGTTCACTTTTGATCTTTCAATGATCGAATTATGAATAATTTAAATGTTCTTATCTTTTCTAATTTGTAATTCTTTTTTTGGACTGGGAACTTATGATTAGAGCCATCTGAAGAAGATGGCGTTAGAGTTCTGTAATCAAAAATAATAACCAATTACCAGCTGATTTTACACCAATCATTGTTGAGTAGCCTGACTCAATAACAGAAATAGCGTCGTCATTCAGTTTGTTTCCTATCGTATCTGTTAAATTCAAGAAAAGTCGTGAATATAAATGATATGATTGAAGTAATTGCAGAGATCTTGCGAGGTCCCGTATTTCTCGCAGGTGAAACTCTTCATTGTCGAATAACATTAACAAATAAATCATCTAATGAAAATGATGCAACAAATCAACAGTAGATAAAGAAAAAAAATGAGAAAGTATTTTTGATTTTAGTATTTATTTCTATTTTGTAGAGGAACTCCAGAAAAAATTTCTTGGGCAAGTGTTCAACTACATTGTCAACGTTATATAAACGAACAGAAAGTTAATTTACAACCACAACAACAACTATCGAATGCAAAGTCGAATGATTCACTAGCAACCAATGTAGATATTGTTCCATTAGATTCTACTGCTTTGATTGCTACAAAAGGTGAAACTGGTCAAACAGTATATACATCTAAACCATGTGTATTGTTTTGCGATTTGATATTACAACCTGGAGAAACTCGAATATGTCGGAATTTTTTTTTAAATTAAATATATGATTTATTATTTTTAATATATTTTAGTTTCTTATAGTGAAACTATTTCTACTCATGTACCTCCTACATTTCGAGGAAATTATGTTAAATATTCATATAAACTTACAATCGGTACACAACGTGTGAATCATCCAACAGCACTCATTCGAGTACCCTTTCGTGTATTAGTTTTACCAGGTACAGATCGACTTTAATGAATAAAAAAGAATGTATTTTTAGAAAGAATATTCTAGAAGATATAATATTTCTATAAATCTATTTACAGCTATATTCTAACATATTTTTCTTTTGCAGATTTAGATAAATTTATTCGACAAGATAAAGCTGCAATAGCTTCATCTCAAACTGGTATTACAGTTGACAATCCATTTGTTTCTCCTCATCGTACAGAAATCGATTCTTTAACAACAGCTTTAGATGCTCTTCAAATTTTAACATCTCGAACCTATCAAAGTATTGGAATTGAACATTAAAAAAAATATTTTTCACTATTTCTCATTATAATAGATATTTATAATATAACTAATAGTCGTGGTCGTGTTTGTCGTTTTACATTATTTAAAAATAATTTTAAATTAGGTGAAGATATATTAGGTATAATTGATTTTGATCATACAGATGCAACATGTTTACAATATACTGTTACGTTACAAAGTGAAGAAGTATTAAATTCACAATATCGTCGAAAATCCAGTCAATTACCTAATATAACATCATTTACAAAACAATCAGAATTTTGTTTATCAACATTTCAAACATATTTATCTCTGTCTATTCCATTATCTTGTACACCATCATTTTCAGTAGATCTTGGTAAAAAAAAAGTAACAAGTGATCGAACATTAATTAGACAAAATGTTCATTCATTTTTCAGCGTTTTTAGATAAGTCTGCAGAAATTTGAAAATGTTCGGTTAGTGTTCTTGCGAAACATGGATTCAATATTTTTGCAGGACTTCTGATTTAGGAGTAGTGGATTGATCTTTGAGAGTCACGAAAGTTAAATTTAGATAGAAAAAATTGATGTATTTAGCTGCAATCATCTCCTTTATTACATACTATAGATTACCGATTTTTTTGTGCTTGGATTATTAAAGTTGAAATTATTCTTTAGAAAGTGGTATAAGAATTAAGAGTTTTAGGAATGGTCGAGCTTGTTTTTTTTTTATAGAAATCGAGAAAATTGACAAGGTACTCCTTACCAAAACATTCGCTATTACCAAACGAATTACAACAAGATAATTATTAGTATACCATTTTATATAGAAATGTTTGTGCTTTGATTAGCTTTCTTTGAAATAATTTTTGCTTCTACTTTGAGTAACGTTTGGTACATTAAAGTTCGTCTGAACCTCTAAAAGGTCACTTCAGAACGCCTAAAAACATTGTGAATCACTATTCGGAAAAATACACTTACCTAATGTTTTCAAATTTCTTTACGTTTCTTAAAAATGTTGCAAAAAAAATGAATGAACAGTATTGTCTGATGACTATTCGATCGTTCGTTATTAACTTCACATTGATCTTGTATATTGTATTTATTTAGTTTCATTACGATGGAAATTACATTTTGAATTTGTCATATCGAAAAGTCCACGTAGTTTATTACCAACAAATAATGATCCATCAACAAGTACAATATGGTTACCATCAAATTCAATCGATGTTGAAAGCATGACTTGGGATTTAGGAATAAAAATTTTACCAACAAATCCATGTTTTGCCAATAATGTTGCAAAAGTTTCTTGTACAACAATTGCTACTATTTAGTTTTTATTTATTTCGGGGATATATTTAGAATAAATGATAAAATAATTTTTAAAACAAAGCACAAGATTAGATATTTCACTCGTTTTTCTTTTCAGATGCATTCTTTTTTATTTGTTGGTAGTCATAAATCACAACCAACACAAGATTATAGTCGAACATCGAATGTTGTATGTTGAAAATATTATTAAACATAATGAAAGGAATTTATTTTTGTTATTAATAGAATAGCAGAGATGACTTTATTAAACGTGCAGAACAAGATCGACAAAAACGCGAAGTAAAAATTATTATTTAGATCTTTGTTTTTGGATTGTATTGGTCGTTTTATGCTTTACTTTTAGCTTAATCGAAAACAATTATACGCAGCAATTAAAATTCAAACTTTTTTTCGAAGAATATTAGCACAAAAGCGATTGGTAAGTATCAATAAAAAGTTCAATAACTTAAATTATCGATAATTCTATAAATCGTCTTTTTCTGTAATGCTCGACACAATAGTTTATGACACATATGAGTTTGTTAAACTATGAATTAGTAGCATTTTGAATTATTTTTTAAGCTCACTTTTTGGAAATGACATGCAAGAAAACGAATACTTAACCGCATTGTGATCGAAGGTTGAATACTTAAGAGAGTCCACCACAGGATCGAGAAACCCCATACTCCCAAAAAAAAAAGTTGTTTTTTACGGATTAAAAACTTTTTGTTTTAGGCTGGTTTTGTAGCTTTTTTATTTGCCCATCCGATGTACGATCCAAATTTCTGGGATCAACTAATCTTGAGAGATAATTTCTCAAAAATACTGATTTTTGCTTGATAACTACGTCGTATCAATTTTGACTTAATCAGTGTGTAGTCATCAGTGTGGTCTGCATAACTTTTTTGTTATATAATCAATCGAGCAAATATTTTGGGTAGAGTAGTTTCACCTCATGGGCTATCGATTCCACAAATAAAATGAGGTGGCCAAAATTTTCGGGAGTATGGACCCTTTAAAAATTCCTCGATGATCTCATGGACGCCCTCTTAATGAAACTTGAAGTATGAATTGTAATACGAAGACGTTTCGCATTTTGATTATTGAGAAGATAATAATGTTAAGAAAAAAAAACAAAAAATTGTTTGTACAATTGAGTGTGTTACACCAATCTATTAGTTGATCGAGAAGAAAAAAAAATTGAAAAGTAGACTCGACCAAGATTCTATTAATTTAGATCAACATGTTTCTAAAAAAAGTTAGCAATTGGTCTTTTAATTACTTATGCGATTCATTATCTATTATGAACTGTTCCTATAGATATAATCCACAACAGCACAAAAAAAGACTAAAAAATTTGTCTTTTTTTTTTCGAACCATTTGAAGATGAGCGAAACTGTCCCTACCGTATCTTATAATTCTTGAAGTTTCATTCTTGCATTCGATCAAACATTTTTTTATATTCGAACATCGTTACAATAAAAAATAAACGTAACAATAAAAGCTCGCATCACTATAGAATAATGCTATGCTTCGTACCACATTAACATCAGAATGATAGTTGATAGATGTTATTATTTAGTTCACTTGTCATTTTATTTGTTAATTCAAAAACTCTATATTACTATTCGACTTCTTTTTTAGCAATGAACGTTGAAGAGAAGGTAATATAAGCAACATTATTGTTTACAGTATAAATCAGAATTCATTTTGATTCATCCAGACTCTGATGATTAGTTTGTCTCTATCATTTTTTATTTACTGAACACTTCATTTAAGCCTATTAAGTTAAATGAATACATAATTTGCTATTTATTTAAATCTCTCATCATAATAGAAGAGTCGGGTTCTTGTAATGTGACCAATCTGTTTTGATAGTTTCTAGTAGGAATAGCTTTTTCTGACAAGAAATGCGATTTTGTAGATGTAATAAGCGAGTTTTTTAGTGTTTTAGGAGCCCAAATATAATGTTGACTATAGTCTTTGAAAATTTTCAGCTGAACATCCTGAAAACCAGAGCATGTTTTAATAGAAATATCCTAATTAAAGTTCCAATTTTTCGATAAATCACTTAATTAACTCGGATCTTCTATGAAGTTCAATGGATCGTTCCTTCATAAGAGACTTCTATACTGGGGAGAGATTTAGGCTTTTGCCAAACTCTTCGCTTATTTAAAATAAATTCCAATCTCTTAGCGTCTTCTAATTACTTGTCTTTTACTAATGAACATTTATTTTTAAGACAAAATTATCTCGTGAACGTATATCCAAATTACTCATTCAATTTCAATCAACACCATTCGATGCAGAAAATCTTGTACATCTAGCAAATTTAATCGAATTTGGTTTCAAACCAAATGTTGATGCTCAACTTATGGTAAATAAATAAATAAATAAATAAATAGATAAAATTGTTGTTTCTTTTCTCGTTTAAAAAAGATATCATTAATTGAATCCTGTTGGAAACATCGTCAAGCAATTATTGAAAAACTTTCAAATGGTAATTCATCATTAAAAATTGCAATTGCTAAATTATTAAAATTTACAGTCAGGTAAACAATTTCAAAAATAAGTTTAGAAAAGAAAAAAAAAAAAGAGAGTTAACCTTTTTTCTTACTTAGATGTCTTTCTTATTTTGAATCTATTCGATTACCAACACGTTTTATTGAATGGTTTACTGATATAAAAAGTTATACAAATGAACAAGTTGTCTTTTCTCAAAATTTACAAACACTAACAAGTTATTTTTTAAGAAATATTATTCGAAATGGTAAAAAAAAATTAATTGAAAAAACAAAAAGAAATTAATAAAAATAAAATTTTTTATAGGTTATTATACACAAATGTGTTCTGTTATTCAATCAAAAGTCCCAGCAAATGTTAGTAAAATAAGTCGTATACCAGCTATTGAACCAATTGTTGATTTACTTGCTCGACCTATTGAATATCAATTAACTGATTCAACTATTAGGTAAAATAAAGCAATGTTTTAATAATGCATTATTTATTTTTTATTATTTTTTTTTTGTAGAGATGAAGCATTAAATGCTCTCCAGAATGAATTATTTTCTCGTTCGGATCTTGTTGCATTACCGTTAATCATAACTCCAACGCTTGTTCATCGTCCTAATTTTCCTGCTATACGTTATATTGAATTAATTGATTTTAATCCAACATTTCCAATTGATTCTGTAGCATATAAAAATTGGAAATTATATCAATTACATGCACTGCTGCTGACGGTTGATAGTCGAATTGATGAATTACCAATATCGTTAACAAAAACAATTGTTACAGTTATTCGATATTTTAGTAATGTTTTAATTACAAGAAAAAATTCGAGTAAATTATCAACTCATTATAATGATGATGACGATCAAGATACTGATGAACAAATGGATGTCGATAGTGAAGGAAGAGTATGTTTAATAATGAATTTAGTTTTAAAAACCATGCCCTAACTATAAAAAAAAACAATCATTGATTATAAAATATAGTTTTTGTCGATCATCTTTCTTTTCTTATAATGCATGGTGTAAAAGTTCTGCATTCATTTTATTATGAGAATAACTGGTCATAGAGGCTCGATAGTTTTTCTGTTAGAATGGGAAAGTTTTTCATTCAAAATGCTTACTGAAGGTTGAAGCAAACGTTTGACTAGAAAAAAAAACTTAGCAACTACGCACAAAATTAGTGATGAGAAATGCATTTAAGTAAATATGTCTTGTTTTGGCCTCTGAAATTTTCAGATGTTATGTGTGAGTGCAAACAACGTGATGCGAGCGTTTCAATGATATTAAAATATTCAAATTATAAAACTACAGGTTTAATAAAAATATAGTTTTATGAAAAAATTGATTGTCCCTTCATATGCTAAATAAAGTTTTTCTCATAATGTGAGGACTCAATAAACTTTGATTAGATATTAAAAAAATAAGGAGTTTTAGTTACTTCAATTACTAGAATTTTACAAAAAAGTCGACTTTAATCATTCAAGTACCATGACTCCGCTAAGAAAAAAATTCCGTTGTAATTTCATATTTAAGACACTTATTATGAGCTATTGATATTTTTATCGAAACTAGTCTAACATCTTGAAAAGTCAAGTTCATCCATACAGAACTGTGTTTTAGTAGAATCCGTTAAAAATAATGTATTGGTAGTCTTTCAGAGACTTATCAAAGGCACTCTCTGATTGACCTTACCAAAGTTACGATCTTCACATGGATGTTATGAATTGAAGTGTCTTCTCTATCATACCGAAAACTGTCTCTCAATATCATTTTGCTTTCACAAATGGTTCAAAAATTAAGAAACTTGAAAAAACTATACATTATTATGCACTATAGTACTCAGAGGATTAAACTCAACCGCTTACGTAAAAATTTTAATTGTATTTCTTTAGAATACCCTATTATAGTGCTACAAAATCTGATACAAGTTGAAAAAAATATAAGGCTAGCTTTCATAGTAAATGGAATCTTTCTTTTGAATTCCAGAAACATGCGAAAAACTTTTCTGATCAAAGATGTTCTTCAAACCTTTGGTATGTATTTTGGATGAAATACTTTCACACAGCTTTGTAGTAGACACTTTACTCTTTCTCTAGCAAGAAAGTTGTTATCACACAATTTTGAAAGCAAAGTGAATGCAGAACTTTTGCACTATTCGTTATCTTATATTCTTAAAAGAAAATTGATCATTGATAAATAAAGCTTTTCGTTTCCGTTAGAGTAATTAACAAAAGATTTGTTAATCATTGAACAAAATCAAACTTTATTTTTCTTTTTGTTTTTAAGGATGAACTTGATTATGAACTAATTGAAGATTGTTTAACAATATTAAATAAACGATCAATTACAAATTATTGTATACAATTAACAAATCAAATAAACTACATATCAACAGAAGATGATGAATATATTGCAAATTTAGCGGTGATTGCTCATAGTTTAATTCGTCAATATGAATCAATACTTCATTCAAAGTAAAATTTCAAACTTCGTAAGAAAAAGTATTTTCTATGAAAATTTATTATTTAGTTTTTTAATGAGTTTAAGTACTTCATCATTATTTCTTGCACATTTATGGTCAGTCTGTCGAACACTTAAATATCAAACTGATTATCGGTATGTGATAATTAATCTTTAAATTTTTAAAAACTTACAAACTATTTTTTTTTGTCTAATTTTCTTTAGTGAACATGTTCTTCTTCTTTCACATATATCTTGTGCAAGTTCATCACTTAAAGATATTGATATTGATCGTATTGAACCATTACTTGTAACATTTTGTTCATTATATAGCATGTCACTTGTACCATTACATGATGATGAATTTTTTCTTGGTCCACCCAATACAGCATTTCAAATTCGTGAAATATCAGATATGGTGCGAACATTACGTGATGTATGTATGGGTATTGTTAGATTTATGTATCCAGATAAACAAATAACAATTCAACCAGTTAATACAAATGATGATAATGAATCTCATATGAAAGTAAATCGAGCACAGAAACAAGCAGAATTTGTTCGACAAAGAGCATCGAAATTTTCAATAATTTTTAAAGTAAAAAAGACTATTCTTTTGTTGTATGTGATAGAGTATTGAAAATTACTTTTCTTTTTTAGATTATTGTACAGTTACTTCAACAACTTCGATCAAGAGATGTACGAAGACAATTTTGTCCAAGAGAATATTGGTTAACAAATCAATGTCCATTGCATTTGGATAAGGTAATTTGAAACAAAAAGAAATCGTAGATGTTTTAAAATTTAATAAGATTTGATTAATAGACAAAGAAAAATTTGTCTTTTTCCGTATAAAATTCATGGACATGATAAAAGTGTAAGATAAAGAAGTCTAATTATAACTTTTTCTAAACTTGTTCAAATCCAGATAGTGATTTTAATAGTCAATGATGGATTTTATCTAAGGAATTCTATATCTACATTTCATAGATGAACTATGATTGTAAGATTTCTAGAAAACCGAGCACGCTAGTTTTCAGGTCTTAGGAAACTTTGTTGAAGCTACTTTTTAACAATGCCATTCTAAAGAGCATAAAATTCTAAACAACATGAGGAGTCATCGCATTTTCCATAACCTTCGCTTCAAAAAATACAATAAAAAAAAAGAAATTTATTAAGAAATCAGCGTTATTGTCAAACTTTTTCCATTAGTTTATTTTCAAGAAACTAGTCATAAATTTGAATGTATTTAGATATATGTAGTTCCATTTGCTCGTGGTCTATCTGATCCATCAGTTTTACCATTGGATAATCATCAAACTCGTGATCAAAGTAAGATTACAATTTTCTATCTTAAAATGTTTCATATTTATATTTTAACAGCTGATGCATTTCCATTTTCTGTCAATGAACTTCGTGTATTAACTGTTTTAAAGCAAATTCCATTTGTTATACCATTTGATAAACGAGTTCAAGTACATATAAATATATTTTTTTCTTCTCTTTATTTGAAAATAAAATAATAATCTTTTTTTTTGTCCTAAAAAGGTTCTTAATATGTTAATTCAACAAAATAAAAGTGAACAACAGCAAGGTGCTGAGTTTCTTCAAAGTGGTTCATCAATAAATATCCGTATTCGTCGTGGTTATATTTATGAAGATGCATTTGACAAACTTAGTCCACAAAATGGTAATTACAATCTCTAATGCAAAAATCTTTGCACATTTTCGTTCTTTCCGAACATATGTTCAGAATTTTCTTTTGACGTATGATTGAATAATTATCATCAAATAGTTCCAACATAGTAGTTATACAAAATACTATTTTGGTCAATTTTTTATTACGATTAAAATGTATCAAATTCCAAAATGAGGAACAGTTTTATTTATTCTATACAGCGTGTTATTTACTTTTGCATGTCAGATATTGAAACTTTTATAGTTTTTAACGAGCAATTTTTCGACTAATGCTAATTTCGATATAAATTAGTTCTTTGGTGAAAACGCATAGATCTTACATATGGTAATGTCTCATTTGCTAAAGAATTGAATAATGTTGAGTTAAAGTTGTTTCGAAGCACCAACTAAAGACTTCGTCAAAACTGCTATTTGTACAAACATAAATATGAACTTTTTCATGAAATTTATTGATGATTGTTCAATCTTACTCTAGAGGAAAAATCTGAATTTATGCTCGGAAATAGTGCAAAATTTCGGTTTTCGACGACTTTCAAGCTATAGTTTATTTCTTAATTATTAACATAATGTGTTTCCTTTTGTTTTAAGAACCAAATCTTCGACGTAAACTTCGTGTAAGTTTTATAAATGCAGTTGGTCTTGATGAAGCAGGCATCGATGGTGGTGGTTTATTTCGTGAATTTATGAATGAATTACTTAAATCATCATTTAATCCTATACGTGGTTTATTTAAATTAACAAGTGATGGTTATTTATATCCAAATCCAAACGTTGCTTTTATTGAGGAAAATTTTGGTCCACATTATTATTTTCTTGGTCGTATGTTAGGAAAAGTAAGAAGGGAAAAGAACGAAATTTCGATGTATTTGATTGTTTGGTTTTTTTTTCTTTTCTTCTAGGCAATCTATGAAAAATTTCTTGCTGAATTACCATTTGCAACATTTTTCTTACAAAAAATTCTTTCGCGGTCATCAGGAAAAGTTGATATAGATCATTTAGCTTCATTAGATCCTGAAATGTATAAAAATTTACTTTATTTAAAAAATTATAATGGAAATGTCGAAGATCTAGGTTTAGATTTTACAATTGTTAATAGTGAAATAGGTCAAACACAAGTAAATAAAAACAAAAACCAAAACAATTCATTTTTTGTTTTAAACATTATTTTATTTTATTTAGATTATTGAATTAAAACCAAATGGTCGTAATATAGCTGTAACCGATGAAAATCGTATTGAATATATTCATCTTGTTGCTAATTATAAATTAAATAAACAAATTAACGAACAAGTTTTAAAATTTCGTGAAGGTTTATGTGATGTTATTAATCTTGAATGGTTAAGAATGTTTGATGCAAATGAATTAAGAATATTAATATCCGGTGCACCAGGAGAAATTGATGTTAACGATTGGAAAAATTATTCTCAATATAAATGTAAGAATAAGTTTATTTAAAACAAAACAAAGGAATAACTATTCTTTTATTTTAGCACCATATAACAAAGAACATCCGGTTATACAAACATTTTGGAAATGTGTTTCTGAATTTACAGAAGATCAAAAAAGAAAATTATTAAAATTCACAACAAGTTGTTCGAGACCACCGTTGTTTGGATTTAAAGTAAATATTATCATATGAAATTTAACTTTCGAAAGAACATGTCTAGATCTAATAGCTTATTCATGTCAAAGTACTATATTTTTACTTTAATTTTTAGCAATATGCTGTATCCCTCTCAGAAGCACTAGGAAAACTGAGTTTCGAATTTCGACTTGAAATTTTGAGATAGAGATAAGTTTTACTGAGAATGGTTTATTGTAAAGGTTTTGATCTTTTGATTCCTGATATTCTAAGATATAGCTACGGTAAAAGCATGTTTGTCATATTGTTCATATACAGCAGCAAATTCCGATGTTCTTATTTGAGAAAAGGCGCAATTAAAAAATCTTTGATTCGAACTCTTTTCAAAGCATTTATAGTTCATTAGAATCTATATAATGCACATAGTTCCCGATTGAAAAGTGATTTGACATGTAGACATGTTCCCTTGTTACAAAGAATAGGATAGAGAGAGAGAGTAAGCAACCGTTGTTTTTTATTCGCTCAAAATTTAGTCCTATCTCACTGTTCATGGAACCAGACACATCGGTTTATTAAAAATAAACGTATTACTAAATTTTCGATCGAGATTCAGACTTTTTTCTTTCGATTTATTAGTTTAGTTATATGAACAGCCTTCAGTTATTCCTCTAACGCGAGAGTGAGGATAGCAACCCTCGCTTGAAGATCAGATTAGCCCTTCTGAAAGAGAAAATCTGAATAACACACTGACAGTTTTATGAAACAAACCCAAATAGTGTTAAGTTGATATGTTTAGAGATATTGTAAAACAAAAAATTAGCATTTGCTAACAATTTTTGAGTCTGAGTATAAATTTCTTTCGAAGTTAAAAATCAAACACTCAAATATCAAACTGAACAAATCTATTTCGATTCAATCTGAAATAAAATAAATAAATTTGTTTTTCTTATACTCTTTTTCTTTTAGGAATTGTATCCTGAGTTTTGCATTCAATCTGCTGGTTCGGAAATAGATCGTTTACCAACATCCAATACATGTATAAATCTTTTAAAATTACCTGAATATGCTGATGAAAACATGCTTAAAGAAAAACTACTATATGCTATTCAAGCAGCTGCTGGATTTGAATATAGTTGAAGAAAACAATTTATTTTGTTTCGAATTTTTTTTTCATCATGTCTCTTTGTCACACATTTCAGTGAGCTATTTATAAAGATATCCTTTTGTGTGTATTTATAATTTGGCGCATGTTTCAACTACATATCTATATAAAGATAAACTGGAAATATTTATATAAATCAGAGAAACATTTATGAAAATGTACATATTCATTTAAATGCAATGTTGATCTAATTGAAAAATAGTTGCATTACAATGGATTTTGAACATAAATCAAATGTCGAATTTATGAATGATTTGTCTTAGATGATTAGGAATATTTTATAATAATAAAAAAACATACCATTCGTTTTAAATCTATGAAGAGGGACAAATCGCGAACATAAAACATAAAGTTACCATTGTTCTGTCAGACTTTATTATCGGATACCTACCAATATTTCTAAAGCAGATGAGATTTGATTTAAATCTATTCTGAAAATTTTACAACTAGAAAATAACATTTCTCAAATGTTATGAGAGCATTTTTATTTTGAATTCTTTTTATCATATTAACGAATTAATTCATCAGACTAAGTGTTAATGAGAACGAAAGAGAACTTGAATGACTAAAAGAAAAAAGATCTGAAGTTGCTGGAAGTGTAAATTGTAGAAAATAACAAATATAAAAGAATAGAGAGAAATATGAGGAAAAAAAAGAAATTCGGATGAGTTGAATTTTTTTCTGGTACCTGCTCGAACATTAGGTATAACTAAGGACAATTTTTTCTTCGTTTTGTTGGTCCATGTTATTGTAGCATTCACTGCAATATAGTCGAATTTCATCTATTAATCAGCATTATCACAGAATTTTCAATATCGAACTCATTTAATAAGCAAACCTTTCAGAGATTCAATTTAATCAAATAACAAACATCGCGCTGCGTGAGAGTAAAATGGTCTGTGTACTATGTACTATTATCGTAAAATGAAAGAAAATAACTTTGCATCCTCGACTTTTGTCAAGATTTATACAGTTCCCGCAATAAATGAATCAAATATGGTAAACGAGAAAAAAAGAGCAACAGATCGTAGTATCCTTTAAAGCGGTTGTCTACTTAGGGAACTGTTTGTATTTGCATTACTGCGCTTCTTTATCAGAAAAAAACTTTCTTGGTCATAGCTCTGAACGAATGGTAAGATAATTCGATTTTTTCTGGATAATAGTCAGTGTAAATCACGACATAATGATAATATCATTGCAATACCTTTGTCAACAGAAACGAAATAAAGTATTAAAGACAAATAATATTTGAATAATAAAGAAGGGTGTGGGTGTGAGTGTGGGTTGAGATAAGATCAACTCCCACACCCACGAAGCTATAAGTGATATTGAAATAAAATCAACAGACATCTATCTCTATTCAAAGACTTCTCCTCAAATTACACTTCACAATTATTGTCAAACTGATTACTTCTGTATTATAAAAGCATTGCTATTTCGAAAAAAAAAGGTTGAAAATTTCAATGAATAAATGATTTGAAAGATGTTCACGGCCATCCTCTACAGACAAAAAGTGACTGCTAATGAATACTAGTAGTTTTGTAAAAGAAGGAAAAAGATGCTGAAAACTTTCCAATCATGAACACTTCCGTAAACTAGACACTTGATTGGTCCCAATTGTGCTCACATTAGAGAGATTTTACTATAATCTATTGGTAAAAATATGTTTAGGATAAAATTTCTTTTTATTGATCAGCTATAAATCAAAAGACAAAGATACACATATAAAGCTTTGATTTTTTTTCTCATTTGCTTTTGCTAAGTATATCGTCTTAACTATTAGTAATTGACTACATATTCAAGTAATTCGATACTTATGTTTATATATATTCACTCTGATTCACAGTCAAAACTACCATTTATTATCAGACATTTCCATATTATGTATATTCTTTTGATTCTATTTATTTCGTTTCCACTATTTCACTGTGAGTGTAATAATACAAGTGAATGGTTTAATGAAAATCATCCTTGGGATTTAGAATTAGATGGAAATGATATTGAACGTTTTTCAATTATTCGAGCAAAATATCCATCAAAATTTGAGTTTACTCAATGGACAGGTTTTTTTGAAATACGAAAAGCATCATATCAACAAATAACAAATCCAACATTGCTAATTGAAAATTATACACAAATCTATGATGGATTTATATGTCATTCTATAAATGGAAAACAATGTATTGATTATGAAGTACAGTTTATATATTTTTTTTCTTTGAATTAAACATTTTAAAGCTAATTTATTCGTTTATTAGATACGTTTTTGTGTAGACTTTAATCAATGTAGTATATCAGCATATCCTCCTTATGAAAATCATACAATGAGTAATATAGCAGCTCGTCCATATTCGTTACCATGGTATGTTTCAATTCAATATGACAAAGAACATAAATGTGCTGGAACTTTAATTGATAATCAACATGTTTTAACAGCAGCAAGTTGTTTTCAAGGTAATCTTATTCCTGTACCATATTCAGTTGTTCTTGATGCACATTATCTATCAAATTCTACTGATCGTGTTGCGATTGATCGTTTTATATTTCATTCTGATTATAATCTTGTAACATCAGTAAATGATATTGCTGTAGTAAGACTTAATAAAAGTATTGAATCATTTACTGATCGTATTAGACCAGCTTGTTTAGCACAATCAATTCGACACCCTCATGTATCGAATCCATTGATTGTTGCTGGTTGGCGTATAATACCAAATAATACTTGGACTGTTTCATTTTCTAATGAACTTCGACAAGCTACGTTAACAGTGATGGATGAATGTCCTTCTTTTTATACAAAATATGATGTGAACAAACAAGCATGTGCTGGTACACAAGGTTCGAAACGTGATTTATGTCAAGGTGACGTTGGAAGTGGACTATTTGAAAAAGAAAAATATGATGTTGATCGATGGATTTTAACAGGTATTGTTAGTTATGGATGTGAATATGCACCACAAGGTTATCCAGGTGTTTATGTACGTATTGGAGCATATTATGATTGGATTCAACAAACTATTCAACGAATGAATTCAGAAACAAATGAAATAAATAAATGAATAAATAAATTTGACCTTAATTAACAATGTTAAAAAAAAGAAACTTTTACCATTGAAAAAATTATCATAATAATCTTTAAACTTACCAGAAAAATGTAGTTTTGCAAGAGTTTTATTGACATAGAAGTGAAATAGTTTGATGTGATAATCAAAGAAATTAGCAATCTATATTTTAAAAAAGCATGAATCTCTCAATGTTACTGTTAAATTTTGTTTTTTTTGTATGTTAAAAGAACTAGACGAAAAGTTTAAAAAGTAGTAAAATTCAGTGAACGAAAAAGAAACATACTGTTGATGTGAATGATTGATGATATGAATAATCGTCAAAAGACAAAGTTGATGGCAGGATCCAGTTCCACAATTGTCTCAGTTATAGATACTACATAGTACTTCGATCGTATTAACGCATTTCTCAATGTTAATAAAAAAACTAAGTCCTTGCAGTTCTCATCTTCTGCATTATTCTAATTTCTATAATTATTTTTAACATCAATCACCAATGAAAGGATGAACATAATATTGCCATCGGCACTAATTCCGCTTTTGTATGTGTATCAGTAATTTAGCATTGAATTCTGTTGTTATCGTAATCGGCAACTTCAGCGACTTTTGTTTCGTCATTAATTTCATCCTTCAATATCATTGTATACATGAAACAGAGTTAACACTCCTTTGCTCAATAGAGTGACATAATCAATGGTGGACTAGATCAAGCATCATCCTACTATCCATGATCCTCGTAGTTACGTCACTATTACTAATTGGCAAAATATCAGTTCGATTAGCAAGTCACAGCTCGTGAACTTTCCTGTCTTAGTGAAATAAGCATTTTTATATTTTAGACATTTACATAACAAACATGAAATGGAATTTTTCATTACTCATTATGATTCTTTGTAATATCCTTATTTATTTAAATGAAATAAAATTTCGCATATGTCAACACTACATATTGTAATGGGACAGTCACAATAGTTTCATTATAATCCAAGTTATACTGAACACTATAGCCAAAGCTATTGGTGATCTATAAGAAAAATCATATTTCGTGATGTTATTTTTAACTTTTGCTCTGCTTACTTGTACATTGAAGAATTCACTAAGCCTACAAAGAAAAATAAGATAAAATGGAAGATAAAGATAAGAACAATGGAACTACCTGTTGATGTTTTCACAGTTGTTGTCAACGTTGCTTGACATGGTCGGTTATCGGTCAGAGCAAAAAATTGAACACGATGATTCCAGGCATCACTTACATATAGATTGCCATCATCATCAAATGCCAAATCGGTTGGATGATGAAATTGATTATTTTCGTTACCTTCACCTAATCATAAAAATAGTTCATTCTTTCTTCTTCACATAATCAAATATGTGAATCATGAAATTCATTTTTTTCCTCAATTATTTGTAAAAATATTTTCGAACATTCTTCTCGTTGACGAGTAAATCTAAATGAAATGATAAACATACCATAACCACCAACGATAGTATCACCTTCAGTTTCACCATGTTTCCAACGCTGAATTCTATTGTTCATCAAATCAACCACATAGACTATTTTTGTTTCTTCATCAACACGTAAACCATATGGTCTATGTAATGACGCATTATCAGAACCGGCATTACCATCACTTGAACCAGCTACAGTAACACCTTCTAAAGCATTTTTTGGCCATTTTTGCACGCGATGATTTAATAGATCGGCTATATACAATGCACTAGTAGTTTTATCAACAAATATACCTTGAGGTTGATTGAGTTGATTAGCGCTTGGTCCATTTACGCCTAATTCACCAGCAACTGTTGTTGTAATGTTCGTTAAAGGGGACCATTTAAGTATACAATGTCTATCGTGGTCTGACATGTAAATATTTTTATCTTTATCTAACCATACTCCTGTACAGCTAAGGCAACGACTGCCTACTTGTACACCATTCGTGGCTCCTTTTGTCCATTTTTCAACACGATTGTCGCTATTATCTGCAGCATAAATAGTCGGAAAGTCATCGTTATCGTCATCGACATAGATTTTGTAATAAGTTTTTACGCTAGATACTACTGTCAAACCTGTTTGGGTTGATCGATCTAATGGAAATACTTGAATTCTGTTATTCATTGTATCAGATACATACAATCGTTTAATTTTGTCATGAATAAAAATACCTTGAGGATAATTAAGTTGATTAGCACCTATACCTTGTACACCATTTCCAGCAATTGTCAGACCAGTTGTATTCCACTTTGCACAAGGACTAATACTAATTGATAATAGACATGGCGTAAAACATAAAAAAACAACTTAAATACAAAATAAAAAACTTTCAATAAATGTATATGAAAGTACTTTTTACATACGAAAATAAATAATAAGTATCTGCATTGTTGATAATGAAAAGTAAAACGAAACAAATATAAGTTTTAGAGAATATATGAATCAGCAAGATAAGCCATACACCTGTAGTCATCATATACGAAAAAAGAAGTTAACAATAGATAATGATTCACTTTTGATGCAACAAGTTATAATAAGTCTTTTTTTTTCTTGTATCAAAAATAGACAAAACAAAAGAATGCTCTCACATCATTGACACTAGTCAAACTCAAAGTTTTATTTCTATAAACAAAAAACTGATAAAATCCCAAATAATTTATATAAGATCAACAATTGCTTACGTTTTGTTGCTCCAACTGAAAATTGCGCTATTTAAGTGCATTTCTTTTACAAAAAAAAGATTTCTACAAGGTGAAGTTTTACAATCACTGCACTTATCTATTAGGACATTCTAAAAAGTTTATTATCATAGTGATCATAAATAGAATAAAGTCGAACAATTTTAATGCTTGAAAAGCCCACATGAGAAATTAGTCAAATCACTTATTGAACCAAAAAATTAAGATACATAAATGGTTACTGTAATTTTTTGAAGATTGTCATTAATTAACGTAAGGTTTCACCGGTAAAACGCCTGCTGATCAATTTCAAAGAATCAGGTTGTTTACTATTTCTATGTTTTCCTTGAAGACATTCATACCATTTAGTGCAGTTGACAGTACACTCGGTCTTGTGCGTATGGATGAACAATGTCATTGAATCAAATAAATGCTCTGCTTTTATTTAATTGGTCAAATGAAACTTCCAAAACGTTTGTTTGTATAATAAAGATTCACTCTTTTTTGATCTATTTATGAAGTTGTATCGATTTAAATTGCTGTTAAAAAAATCGATTAAGAAAAATTAAAATCAAATAAAATTGGATCGTTTTAAGGCCTGATGCCTATGTTTATTAAATTGAAAATAAAAAAACCTAATTAAGTGATTTTATAGTTATTTGATAGTATCATCATTTCCTCGATTAATTATAGCAATGATAGAATTAGAGTAGATCAGACAATCGTTAATAACAAGATATAAATGATATGATTTTTCTTCTCCATTGATTTCATTTGTCACTTTATGGATATATATATATTCTTAGCTTATCATGAAAAATAAATGAGAAAATGTGAATGCATCAATAAATAAAAAAGTTACATCACTTGATCTACATCTCGTCATTTCACAGGTCATCGATTGCACGACTTCATTATGTTATGAATTTTGTCTTTCTAATTTTCGTGTCATTACTTTTCAATTGCAACAATAAATAGTAAAAAGCAAAACAACTGTCAATTAATTATCATACAATCATTTTATTTTCTTTTTCTTTTCTGCATTGTTAAATTCATTTTTTTTGTTACTTTCTCGTCTTCACATGAATAACATTTGAACGTAAGGAAAAAATCTTCTCAATAGATCAAGTGAAGCATCAATTAAATAGACACATCTTGACGATAGAAGTTGAACATGAGTAGTAGCATTGGCGTTGATGCATATGTCATTCAAATAGAAAATTATGATTACTATATACATTTGACGATGAATGTAAATGGAAGCGCATATATATATAGAGATACACCTTCAATTTTTGTTTAGAATAAAGACAAAGTGTCAAATGAAATAATGATGGAATGCGTCAAATAAGAGAAGAAAAAAATGTCTTATTTCATCTCATTTATCCATCCGGATGTATTCTCATTGGTTATAAAACAATTTTCATAAACCAATCGATGAATTTTTTTTATGCGAGAAAAAAATGAAAGTCAACAGCTTGAGAATAATTATGAGAGTAATTTTCATACAAAAAAAAGAGATAGAAAGTAAGTCGAGTTTAAAATAAATCAATTTTTGTTTTTTTCCATTCTCTCTATCATCATCTAAAGTGTTAATGTCGGCATAATCAAAGACACTCTGTTTTTCTCAATCGATGATGATGATCTTTTTAGCAATGCATATACCATTTGCTAATTTTCTTTTTCTCTACAATCCCGAAAGTATTTCATTATGTCACTAATCACTTTTTATCGAGGATTATATGGTTCATATGATAAAAAACTTTCTCTCCCTCATTCGCTCTTTTTTTTTCCTCTCATCAGAAATTCAAGTAGCACATCAGAGAAGTTCAGTTGACTGTAAAACAGTTTAGCATCTGCTGTTAGAAAGAAAAATAAATAAAACAAAATAAAAACTGAACATTGTATATTTTATTTCTTAGATATGGAAGAAAATTTAATGATCAATGATAATCGACATCATGATAATAGTTATGTATCAACATGTACTATACGTGGTGTACCTATTGTAAGTTTAATTACTGATGGAAAAGAACGTTTATGTTTGGCACAAATATCAAATGATTTATTAAAAGGTTTTAGTTATAATGAAATACATAATCGACGTGTTGGTATGAACAAAAAAAGAAAATTTTAATTTGTGTTTTTATATTTAAACTTTTTGATTTTTGTTAGCATTAGGTATAACTTGTGTTCAATGTACACCTGTTCAATTAGAATTACTTCGACGAGCAGGTAAATACTTATTAATCGAAGATGAAAGATTATGAATTTGTTGTACTTATTTAAAGGTGCTATGCCAAGTTCATCTCGACGTTGTGGTATGATAACTCGTCGCGAAGCTGAACGTTTAGTCAATTCATTTCTTGAAACAACAAAACCATTAAATTTACCAGAAAATTTTGTTTTTGAAGTTTATCATCATTGTGCATGGGGATGTCGTGGTTTGTTTATTCCCATACGATACAATAGTTCACGAGCAAAATGTATCAGGTTTAATTTCGATTTTTCTATTTTTTGATCTTTTCATTTCTTTTTTTTTACATTCTATTCATTTAATCAAATTTAGATGTTCGTTGTGTGATAGTTTTCTGTCACCAAATAAATTTATATTTCATTCTCATCGTTTACCAAATGTATCCTATGTTCAGCCAGATAGTCCAAATTTTAATGCATGGCGTCGTCATTTACGTTTGCATAATCCAACACAAAGTGAAGATTTACGAGATGCATGGGAAGATGTCAAAGCTATGTTTAATGGTGGTAATAGAAAACGATCAACATCAGGAACAACAGTTTCTACTAATATTTCAAAACCATCAACAATGGATAATAATACTAATAATAGTTTTACAAATGAAAATCATGAACAAAAAAAAGAATCGAGTGAAGAAGATAAAGAAGATGATGATAAGATTGAAAGTAAAAAAGAAGATGATGAAAAATTAGTTCTACCAATTCCACCACCAGCAAAAGTACAAAAAACAAAAACACGAGAAAGAAAAATACCAACACATAATGTTGTTTCATCAACAACAACTGATGAACAATTACCTGATATGAACATGTTCCTACCACCATCTTTACCAACGGCACCTTCACTATCGTCATCACATTATTTTCCTTTTCCACCACCATTACCATCATCAAATTCTTTATCTCTTGTTAATCTTAATTCAACTGATTGGTTACAATTTTTTCGTGCACCATTGTTTGTTCCAAGTTCTTTTCGTTTACCATTATCATCTATTCCAAGACGATTTCCATTCGAGATTAATACTCAAAATCCATCAATTATTGGCAGTGGTTCACATTCAGCTTTTAAACCACCGATTCAAAAACATGAATAATAATACTTAAAAAAATACAGTTTTACGTTGTCATTTATTTCTGTTAGCCGTTTGTACTCAAGAAAAAATAAATACTTCTGACGAATTATATTCAGTATTTGATTAAATTTATGATTGTTACTTAAAAGACAATATAAAATAGAAAAGTAAATACCATTGCCAGAGTCATATCATATGATTAAACTTATGAGATAATCATAGCTCAAAGATCGTGCAATAATCGAAATACTGTAAAATCAAAGAAAAAAAAATCGGAAAAAAAAGGTTTGTTTTAGCTATCACATTTCTCTATTTGAATTGTTTGAGGCATATTTTTTTTTGATTGTCTCCAAAAAAAAGACATCGCTTCACACGAATTTCACCATCATTTGTGTTATTTTCACAATATATTAATGACTATTTTCGGTTGCTATTGAAGTTTAATAATCACTCTTGTTTAGTTTCATGCATTGAAATATATGATACATCGTAGTATATTGTTTTAGGGCGCACTCTATGTAACCAAAAAAAAAAAACAAAAAACGCATTGTTACTATGCTGTTGTCCTGACAAGAACTATAATAATGGTAATGTTACTGTTTTTTTAAGAAGTATGTGAAGACTATAAAATAATCGGTTAAATAGAAAAGAATCTTTTCGCGTTTGAGATATTAATCATGGGATCATCTAACAAATCCGACATGGACCGAATCGGTCTGTTTAAAGAAATGGAATATGTTACAATCAAAGATCCATTTAAAGAATCTACTCGCTGTGAGTTTAATTTAATAAAATTTAATTTATTGCTAATTAAATATTAATTATGACTTTCTTAATTTTTTTTTTCTTTTAAAGTTAATTTCAATGAAGCAGCATATAAGAATAAACAAATCATGAGTAAAAGTTCTAAACAACGATCAACAGGTTCACTAGCGGGATACTTTGATACTGAATTTAAATTACTATCTGGTTCTTATATTGACCCTATATCAATGCGCCGTAAAGCACGTATTGAAGAAAAAAAGAAAAATATTGTTAATAAACCATTTATTAGCATGTATCGGCCGAAAGATCCGTAAGTAAAGATAAAAATAACCTTTTATTATAAAGAATTGAAGAGAAAAAAAATGATTTCTTTCAACTTGGATCAATATTTATTTATTTTTTTAGTGAAGGTCTCGGTTCATTTTATGGAACAATCGGTGGTGCTGTAAAGGATCTCGATCCAAGCAAAGCGAAATATCGTGCACAAGCAAAGCCACCATCTGAAAAATCAAATTTTAAAGTAAATCCATCGAAAAAAGGAACAGGCTACGGGTATGTTTAATTAATCATTGAATTCTACTTTTAATTTTATTTCTTTTTCTTTTCTGTTAGTTATGCTAATGTAGGTATTGATAAAGATCCTCCATATGCTTATAAAGAAAAAACAGATAATTATGATGCATCATTAAATGCTCAACGAGTAAGAGAATCAAATTTAGTTATTTTCCTATTTTACAAAACAATTCTTTTATTTGGCAGAAAGATTATATTCAACATAAATCCCAAATGAAAGCTGGTGTATTTAAATTAAATATGCATCCAACAGAATATTTTGATCGTAATCCATATCGTGATGATGGTAAAAGTCGAAAAAGTCGTAGTGATGCTAGAGAACGTTCAAAATCAGCACCATCAGATAAAAAACCATTTAAATATAGTTCACCTGGCAAATCGGTTTGTTTGATTTGTTTTCATTTAAAAAAAAAAAAAACGAAATTTTCTATTTGAAATTTTTCTTTTTTTTTGTTATCTAGCTTGGTGGTAATAAAGATGGTTGTTTTGATAAATTTCCTAAACGTAGTGATAAAGATCCTTATGTTGTTGGTACGATTTATGCTCAAGTTAAAAATGAAGTAAATAAACATGGTAAAACATATTATCCAAATAAATTTCCTAAGACACGTCCAACTGATTCTGTTATACATAAAAATATTGATTTGAAAATTACTCGACAAAATTATAAACAAGCATCTCAAACTTATCAAGGATTTCAAGTACCACAAAGACGTGCTTCTGTTCATTAGAATTTTTTATTTTATTTTATATATATATATATTTTAAATGTAAGGTTCTAATAATTGATCGAATTCTTGACGTTCTTCACGTGATAAAGATTTTAAATTAAAACCACGAATTTCTGGTTTTTTTTCTGCATCATATAATTTTTTAATATTTTCTTTTAATTTTTTTTCTGCTTGATTGATTTCAAGATTCATTTGATCAAAATCTGAATAAAAAAAAAGACACCTTATTGTAATTGTAGAAATTCTTTTTTTTTTGTTGTTGTATAATTTACCTCGATCAATTAAACGTTTACAATCTTTTGTTGGTATTGCAAGAAAATTATTATTTAAACACATCCAATTAATTTTTGTATTTGCTGGTTGTTTATGAATAGCTCTAAAGAAAATTGAAAATATAGATATTAATTAAAGTTTCATTTAAAAAGAAAATATACATACCGACTGGCTTCACGTAATTTATCACGTCGTTTATTTAATTCAATTATTTCTCGTCGTTCAGCAAGAACATTTTCAGCTAATAGTTCAATTTCTTCTAAATATTTAAGAACAAAATCTGGATTATCATGTACACCTGCTTGTGTCAGACGTATTTGTTGTTCTTGATGTGTCATCTAGAATAAATTGAAAATTATTGTTTATAATCAAATGAATTACTCCACTTAAGAAACTGTGAAGATCTAATATCATTGTATTTTGTTTCTTAATACACTAGAAATTTTCATCTCATATAGAACGTTTGTTTGCACTACTGTTAGTCCAGTCAAAGAACAATTATTGGAAAACTACCCCACTATAATAAGAGTCAAAGAATATTCAATTGTTTAGGTACCAAATGAACGCCGATTTTGACCTGATTTGCATTACGTAGGATGGGTAAAATAAGCGATTGAAGAAGTTCATAATTAGAGTTAATTCAAAATACTATAAAAGGAATTTCACAGTCTTGAAGCTTTTCTCTGAGAAAAAACTATAATGAAAAACTGCTGCTAGCGCCGAACATGAGAATTAGTTGCGGAGTTCTTCAATTACAACGTTATAATATTTTATAAGGTATACATAACAGTTCACAGTGAAAGTTTATGCTCAAAACATTTAGCTATGACAATATCAAATGTGAAAACGTAGGTTTTTTTGTGTGAGAAGGAGTTTAATATTTCGAAATATTCTTTTTCTACTTCTAATGAAATTTTCTCTCGAAAAATCAGGATCTTCTACGGAAAAGTAGTCATTTTTCTCAAAAAGTAAGTCAAAAATAAAAGTTTCAGTTCTGTTCAGTTGTAGAGCACAATTTGTTTTTATATTAGATACGTCGTCGAATTTTTTAGCATGTAAAACAGCTGAAAAATTCTTAACACAAGAACAGAAATAAATAAAAAACGCAAAATAAAGTCTGACATCGGAACCCAAGGTTTTTTTTAATCAATAATACGGCATAGAAAAATAAAGCGAGAAAAAGCATAATATATTCGGTGAATCGTATTAGATATTGAGAGTTATTGAACCATGTCAAAATCTCAAAATCAAATTTTTTGATAAAAATCGTGATTGTTGACAGAACTTATGTGGCTCATAAATTAAAAAACAGAATAACGAGAAACTCATAAAAAGCAAAGAGAGTCTTTGTCATAAAAAATAGCCCTTGCGTAATAGAATGAAATTATTTCCAGATTTTTCTTGATATTCAATCATCTGAATATGTTATTATGAATATTGAGGATCTCGTAAATGATAAAAAAACAAAAACAATAACAACTTTTTTTTTTTGTTTGTTGTAGTTTCATCATGATGAGATTAAGCAAATTTAATATTAATAATTATTAATGAATATATTTTTTTTAAAGCTAGTTCAAAAACTAAAAAATAAGCAAAATAATGAGTGGCGGGGTGCAGGATATCGTTAGCTGTTGTTATTTAAATAAGATTGTTAAAATATATTTATTTGTCAGCATTATTAACTTTTTGTTGTTCAAGAACAGCTTCAATATCCTAGGCAAAACAAAATATAGACAATTAAATTTCTAAACAAAAAGTATCTAATAAAATTTTTTTTTGTACTTTACGAAGAATTTCTTTTAATGTTTGATAAGCGGCATCAAGTTGATCATTCATTACAATATGATCATACATGCCAGGTTCTTTACTAAATTCCATTGATTCTTTTGCTTCTCTTAAACGTTTTTCAATGGCAGCTTCACTTTCTGTTTTTCGACCACGTAAACGTTGTTCAAGAATTTCATAACTTGGTGGACTTATATAAATAAATAAGGCATTAAGATCTGTGTTACGAATATTTTTAACACCTTGCTTATCAACATCAAGTAAACATATACGACCTGTTTGAGCAACATCTTCAACAGACTTTTTACTAAAAAAACAAAAGTTTGAATTACAAAAAAGAAATCAAGTTTTTTGTTTTTATTTTAAATAACCTTGTTCCATAAAGATTCGATGAGAATTCCGTTGTTTCAAGAAATTCTCCTAAAGCAATCATTTTTTCCATATTAGCTCGAGGAATAAAATGATATTCTATTATAATATAACTGAAAAAGTAAATGTTCTATTAATAAAAATATTTATAATATACCTCGACCATCTTGTTCACCTGGACGAGGTGATCTTGTTGTATCTAAGAAATAAGAATACAAATTGAAACAATATTTAACTATTAAAATTAACATACGAGATATACTAAAAGCAAATGCTGTTGGATATTCTTTAAATAATTCAGCAATCAATGTACTTTTACCAGATCTAAAATAAATTTGTTTTTGTCTACGAATATATTTATATGATCAAGCAATGATACTATACCCGCTTGGTCCAGACAAAACTATAGCTCGAGGTTTTAATGTTGCTGTTGGAGGCATTTTTGATCGAAATTGTCTACTTATTCTAGAAAAAATAAAGGAAAACAATGTGAAGTGAAGCAGTTAAAGCATAGATGACAAATGTGAGCCTGATGCAACGATGAAGATAGTGGAGACAAAAAAATGGTAAAAATGCTGCCACGTACCGACACCTTTAGTCATGAGAGAAAAAAACTTTTGCGGATATCTGCATGAATGAAACAGAAAGAAGAGAAAGGTCTGATGCAAATTATTCATCTAGATTATTATTTCTCATTGATAATAAAAATTTTGAACCTAAAAACTTATTTGTTGTTATTACAGATTACGGTAAATAGATATAATGGTTGATTTGTTATAAAGGAAATTATTTCTATGAAATTTTTATGTTGTATTTACAAGAAAAAGAAAAAAGTATTTCATATGCTAGTTGAAACATGAAATAATAATGTCCATAAATATTCATCTTTTTCGCAAAAGAATATGTTTCGTTTTTAATCATAGAAATACATTTAATAGGATTATGGCGAATAGTTTTAAAATTTTATTAGAATTTCGTTAGACAAATCGAATAAATTATCTTTATGATGCTATTTCTTTATTGCTTCTTGTCTATTAATCAAAATGGAAGAATTTTAAAAGATGACCTCACATTCTAAGAATCAAAAACGTTGATTCTAGCGGCTCTTATCATTTCTATTTTTTCTCCTGCCTGGACAACATCCACGACGACGCATCCAAAAAAAGAAACACCCAAATACTATTATACATGTCGTCAGTTTTCTGATGAATAATATGTATCATGATTCAATTTCCTAGTTTTATGAACGGTTATTACTTTAATTTGCGTGCTTTTTGAAAAAGAATTAATGAAGTATTAGATACGCCTACAAATAGTTGACTTTGTTCACGCCCGTTGATGCTCACCAGTTTGTCATTCACAGAAGAGATATAATTACAAGCAAGAAAGTATTCTCCATTGTTAAAACATCGAAACACATTACTGATGGCACACCGTCTCTGTAATCACGCCTTCATACTGATTGGTGTAATTTACTGACACAGCATTGCGTAAGAGTGAGGGCGCTGTAATTAAAGTGAAAATGCTCTGCAGCAACTAGGATTGAACTGCAAATTGCTCAAGTACAAACCAATAAATCTTATTTTTTCTTAGAATAGTAAAACTTTGACTACATAAAGTGAATTGTCGAGTGCAGTAAGAATCTTCATATATCTTCGTATAATATAAGTATAATAAAGTATATTCATGAACTGAGTCTGCTTATGAGCAATGTGAACTATTACTCATTCTTTATTGAAAACTAAACAAAATTGGAATATGGACATGTCTATTTAATAATTACTTCATCTTATCAAAGTGAAAGATTAATCTGTTAGCTATTCATAAGAGAAAATTATCAAAGTCAGAATCTCAAGATTCTTATACTAAGTGATAGAATTTCTCGAACCGAATATTTCAAAATGTGATCATGCAGATTTTCATTTCAATCAATTTCTAAGTTTTGAGGTATATTAGTATAGAGTCCTACACACTTGTACTTCTTTCATCAAATTGATAGACTTGAGCCATTCATTACATTTTTAATATGACTAGAAGTGAGAATTGTTCCGTACAAGTGAAGAAGAACAGTATGCAAAATCTGAGCGATATTAGTTAGAACTTGCTAAAATTTTTCATCGTCTTTGGCAACTAAGATTATATGCCTATGAAATATTTCCAACCGTGAACACAATCAGCATACAATATCAATTTTTTTGAAGAACATTTCTGCTGCACCATAAAATTATCTTTCTTTTTCAAGAACACATATTTACTTTAAATGGTCTCCTGTCATTTTTCTAACTTTCATAAGTGGATTTAGAAAAAAATACTTAGCATATCCTACGCTCAGAAAATTTCTTCACATATATTGATAAATGTATATAACATAAAATTTGAGAAAAAAGTTTTTCATTTATGTTTCTTTGTGACTCTTTTTTCTATACAATAAACGAAAAAAAAAAAATAAACAAACAATTCGAATGATACACTTCAAATCTTATAGGATCAGTCATGAATATTCGACAGTAGCTATTAACCAGAACATCCACGACATCCACAGTGAACACATTCAACAACTTTGCCTTCTTCTAATTTTTCTTTTGGTACACGACAAATACATTTTTTATTAAAATTTGTATCACGTGGTTGAATACATCGAAGACAACAAAGGTTTTCATAACCTTGTTTTTTCCATTGTGCTAAAAACCAAGAAAAAAAATTCTAATTAAGTTTTTATTAATATCTATAACTTACCAATTAAATTTTTATCTCCAATTGATTGTTTAAGACAATAATCATATAATTCTTTACTTATTGTTTTACGTTTATAATAGAGATCATAAATATAACGTGATTTTTGATGATGAATTTTAAAGATTGGCCATAATGTTTCAACTTTACGTTTGCCTTCATGTGGTGCTAATTCAGCTTCACGCATTTTAGCTTCTAATTCATCTAATGTTGGTTCAATTAAATCCCTAAAAAATAAAGTTTTAACAAATATAAATTTAGTTTTTTCTTTATCAAATACAAAAGAAACGAAACTTACCATCCATCTGGTGGTGGTTTAGAGCCTTTCCGAACTTTGACCATCTTTTGTTTTTTATACTACTAAATGAATCTACAAGATAATTGTGCAATAGTTATATTTTATTTTGCTTGCGCAATACATTCACACATAGTTCTTGCTGTTTTTTATTATATATTATTTTTCTTTTTCAATCCTATCTTTTTTTTGTTCTCTTCGTTGCTCTCAAACAAACTACTATATTTCTTTTTCTTCTAATCACACCAAAAAGAGAGAGAAACAAAGAACAACAAAAAACACACACGTTTACATAGGCATTACAGACACACATACATAGAGAAAGAAAGACAACAAGAAAAAGCACGACTATGAATAATATTGTTCTGATATCTTTGACGACAAATAAACAAGATTCTTATGGTTTAGCACGACGTTTAGCTTTGATAACATGCCGTTTACTTGTAGAATCTTCACTGACACTGAAAGGACTAAAATGTATAACAAAATAAAAAGTAATTTACTGTTTTTTTTTTCAAATTATTCTTACTTATTTTCAGGTGTCGGAGGAACTACAGGAAAACTATTTGTAAATGAAGTATTGACGGTTGTTGATGGTGTTGCACTAAATTGAAATGGAGCATTACTTGTAGGAGCTGTTGATCCTGCACCAAAACTAAATGACGGTGCTGCTCCGAATCCAAATGTTGATGCACTAGAACCAAATGTTGGTGCTGCTGCTCCTGCTGTTGATGAAGGTGCAAATGAAAAGCCACTTGTTGTTCCAGCTGGTGGATTTGATGTTTGAATAGGATTTGTAGTTGTATTCGATGTACCTCCAAATGTAAACAATGATGGTGCAGTTGATGTTGAACCGAAACCTGAAAATGTTGGTATTGATGTTGATGGCTTATCGGTTGTTGTTAAAGGAGCACCAAATGAAGCTGTTGCACCAAATGCTGGTGTAGGAGTTGTACCACTTGTTGATATAACTGAAGGTGCAAATGGTTTTGGTGGACTACTAGCACCGAATGCAAATGTTGTACTACTTGATGTTGTTGTTGTTGTGGTTCCCGTTGATGGAAAGCTGAAACCTGATGCAGATGATAAACTACTACCAAATAAAGGTGCAGTTGATGTTGTTCCTGTTGTTGTTGTTGTTGTTGTAGCATTAAAAGGTGTTGATGCAGAAGAAAAACTACTTGGAAATACAAGTCCACTTGTTGCTGTTGTTGTTGCTAGTGCTGCGGTAGGAATGGGTAATGTTACAGAAGTAGTAGTTGCTGTTGGTGCTGTTGTATTTGGTGAAAAAGCAAATAAACTTGGAGTTATTGAAGAAGTTGTAGTTAGCGCTGTTATTGATGACGACGATGCTGATGGTAATGTTAATGATGGTGTTGGATTAATTGTTCCAAATGAAAATAAAGGTGGTTTATCGGATGAAACTGTTGAAGTAGATAAAGTAGTTGCAGCTGTGGTTGCTGTTGAAGTATTACCAAATGTTCCAAATGTGATTGATGGTGTAACTTTTGTTGGTGATGATGGTGTTGTTGTTATAACTGAAGGTACAGTTGAAATATTCGTTGTTGTAGTGGTATTTGTTGATGTTAATGAACCAAATGATGGTGGAAATGTTGAAGTAGTATTAATACCAATTTGAAAAAGATTATTTGAAGTAGTTGTTGCTGGTTTATCTAAACTAGCTGTTGTTGTACCAAATAAAGGAGTAGCTGTTGTACCAAATAATGGTGCAGCTGTTGTACCAAATAATGATGTTGTTGTTGTTGATGGTGTTGGTGTTGTTGAAGATAATAGAGCACTAGTAGTGGCAGGTGGATTCGTAACAATATTTTCTTTAGTAGTAGCTGGTGCTGCTGTTGGTGTTGATGTTGCACCCAATAATGGAAAAGTACTGGCAGTTGAAAATGGAGCAGTTGTTGTTACAACTGGTGGAATTAGAAGTGTACTTTCTTTAGTTGTTGTTGCTGGTAATGATAATGGTGTTACAATTGGTATTGGTTCGACTTGAATAGCTGTTTGAGTAGGTTTAACTGGTTTTGGCACAGTAGGTTCTTCAATAATAATCTCAGGTAATTTATTTGATGATGGTGTTGGTGTAGATTCAATAACTAAAAGACAAAAAAAAGAGGCGATTGTTTCTTTTGTTTTTCTATCTAATCAATAAACTAACCACTTAATCGTTTATAATTTGGATTAATTCTATGACAAAGTGAACATGATGCTGTTTGAGCTGGATGTTCCATTGTACATGAAGGACATTTCCATACTGGTCCAGTAACTGGTTTAGTTGGACGTGGTGGTGATATACTAAATATCGGCACTTTTGGAATTGTACTACTAACAGTTGTTTGTGGAACTATTGAAGGAATAGTAGTATTAACATTTGATTTTTCAATAACAGAAGAAACCGTTGATTTTGATGGTTGAGTAGGTACTAAAAATATTAACATGGATAAGTTTTAAGAAAAAAAGAAGAAATACATACTAGCATCAGTATGACATTTTTCAGGATATTTTTTGGCATAATCTTCTTGTGCTCGAGCAAATTTCGGCCATGAAAATGGTGTTATATTACCAAGTACCTAGATATCAAATATTCATATTCAATCAAAATATTCTAATTTTTTTTGTTTTTTTTTTATTTACTTTTGGTTTTGTAATATCATTGATTGGTTGAATGGATTCAATAGTAATTGAACTATTTGTTTGAATAGATGAATCTGTTTGATATGTTGATTGTACTTTTTCAATAGTTGGTACTGATAATGCTTCCTTTCGAATATCTGGTGGTGGAAATGTACGTTGAATTTTTTTACTTGGTTCTGTTAAATCATTTGTAGTTGAAATCTATACAAACAAAAAGTATTTTATTAAGTTTTGACCAAGAATATTTTTCTTATGATGCGAAACTTACATTACATTGAATACCGCATTCCTTTTCAGGTGCTTTTGTTGGTTTTCGTATTGGTGAAGTAGTCCTTGATGTATGTTCTTCAATCGTCGATATAGATAATCTAAAATAAAAATTAGTATTTATTTATTTTGTAATTAAATTTTTTGAATAATTACGGTTCATTATCAAGTGTTCGGTTAAGACGTATACAATCTTGTAATGTCCGCCGTCGAAGTCTTTCAATATAAGGTAAACGACGTGAATTAATTGATGCATAATTAACACCGAACATTTGTCGTTCATTTGATAACTAAAAATAAATTTTTTTTTTTCAAAACAAAAAATTAGTCGTTTATTTTATTTATTTTTTTTTTTAGCATTTTACTAATCGATTTGTTGAGTTAGATAAAGATTGTTGAGTATTTTGTATTATTGGTTGAGATCGATTAACTAAACCTGTTGCTAATAAATAATTAGCGGAAAATTCATTTGTCTGAAAAAAAGAAAAAAAAAAAAATTTTTGTTACAAAATTATCCTCATGTTTTTTTTTCTGATTACAAACATTTGACTTGAGATTTGTTGTTGTTTGATTTGGTGACATGGTTGTGTCATTTGTTTTCTAATACAAAATTATCATATATTCTTGTTTTTTTTTTAGACAGTGAAAATATCTTACTCGAATACCAACAGAAAAAAGAGGTGATTGAGATGGATCATAATTTGATGTTAATCCTCGATTAGTTGAAGGAATATTAAAACGTTGTTTAGTTGATGTGAATCGATTTATTCCTTCATTACGTTTTTGTTCAATAGAAGTTTGAAGAAGAACAGGTGTCGTATTAGCTGTATTTAATCCATTATCTATTATTCGACGATTGGATGACGATTCAACACTGTTCGTCAAAGCTATGAAAAAAAAATTAAAATAAAAAATAATTATAAATAATTGATGTCAAAAGAAACGATTAGACATACATAATGGTAAAGATGTTTTTTCATCTTCATGATTACCATTCGTCGTTGTCGTCGAAATAATATGTTGATAATTAGCTGTACGACGTCGCTTCTTCTGTTGTTCGATTTCTATTAGATCTTGTTCAGTAGGTGATACATCTCGATTAGTGTTATCTTCATCATCAGTTAGTTGTGGTTCATCATTTGTTATCGGTTGACGATGATCTATTATGATAAAAAATCAATTGCTTTTAAATAAGAAATTTTTATTTTTGATTTGAAAAGTGTGAAAACAATCAACGCTTGCCTTTCTTATTGACAAGAATATCATCATCTGATATTTAAAAAAAGTAAATATCTTACATTTTGATTTAGAACTCGTCGAATGACCATTAGTAGTATTTGTTTTTGTTGTTGTGGTAGTGCTTTCTGGTTGTTGCTCATCATCATTGTCTTCAAAAGATGTTTCTCGTTTTCGTTTCTAAAAATTAGAATAGAAAGAAAAAAATCTCTTCGTTATATTTTCACTTACAGGACGATTTGTATCACTACTGACCGAAAATAAGAAAGAAGGATGAAGAAGTTTCGAAACGACATCTTTAACTTTATGCATCATACTCTGTTAATAAAAAGTAGACAATTGTAATGAATCTATTTTCTAATATCAAACCTCATTATGTTGATTAAAAGATGAATTCTGTTCATTGTCATCATCATTATCAGATTCTGACATAGGAGCAGACGCAGAATGATTATTACGATTAGCAAAAGTTGGCATTATTGAAAGATGAATTAAAGCAAACTGAAAACATGTAAAAACCAAAAAAAATATATATGCAAATATAGCAATATGAACAAGACAATGATATTTAATGAATTATACATACATATAAAGGGACAAATGTAAATACAACACTCTAATATGATATCTAAAGAAAAAATATATAAAGTGAGATATGGGAATACATTGTTAGAACGAGTAAGAGATGACTCACAACTATCCACTAATATTCCTTTCGTTCATTCTTGTCGCCTTGCGAAACAAACAACGAAAAAAAGAGTGGCCATTGTCTTATATATCAAGGACACCAATAAAGTGAATTGAAGATTTACATATAATGAATAGTAAAAATATCATTTTCTTTAACTTGATATTGAAATACCACAAAAGGTAAGGATTATCTTTTAATAATTATATATAGATGTCTCTAGCTTCTTAACAGATCAACATAAATGAATCTAATAATTAAAAAGATGCAAAACGAATAGATGTTATCATAAATGACTGAGTAACTCATAATTCTATAAAGAACGATTATGTTTGGAAGTTAAAACGATCGCTCGGAACAGTAACGATTGATTTTCATCGTACAATGATATAATTCAAGTAAACCATATCTAAGATTATTGGTAAAAATGAATCGGATCCAAAACATTCGCAGTACTTTATCAAAAACACAATATCACGAGATTTGAGTTTGTGACCCATACATAATATTGCGATATACTCCTTCGATGAGGTTCAATTAGTGATAATTAGAAATTTGATCACTGTCTCGATGTCAGATGTATTTCGTTACTTTATTAGGACTTGTACTATTTAATAATACAGTAATATACTTATTATTCAAGATTGGCTATGGATCAGTATCAGATAGTTGTATACAGAGTGTAGCTAATTTTCTATGAGAGATCGAATAGGTAAATAATGAATAAATACCAAATGCTGAAAGAAAACTAATTGTTATAGAAAATTATCTTTTCAGTAAACTATTATCATTGTATGATAAGCAACAACAAGTAGAAAGCAGTCACCCCTAATCAAACATCTTGTAAGCAAGATCTTGAAATCTTGGGATTGTTAAGTAAGATCTTATCAAGATCTTAAAAAGATATTTGGCATGCATATATTTTGACCGTATCAAATAAATCTGTATTCAAGATCTTGGCAAGATCTGTATAAAGATTCTTACAGGTCAAGATTTTGGAAAAGATATTATTTTCTATTATCTTTTCCCAAGATCTTGACTAAAAAAAAAAAGCAACACCATTAATTTATTAATTTATTTTAAAATTATTTGATTGTTTGGAACTATGCTGCAAAACTCAATCATATAAACTTGTTAGTCTCATTCACGTTTAAGAAATTGAACAATTGCGGGGGCATTTGCAAAACCAATAGAATAAAAGCTATGAAGAGCAACGACGGAAGAAAAGCTTATCCAACAGAAAATTTATAAAGTAGTCACAATGTTTTTTAGACTAATCTAGTATGAATTCAAGAAATATTCGTATTTTATAAGAAGATCGTTGATGTCTCGTTACGATACAAAATGATTTAGAACTAAAATTTTTTAAGACATTTTTGTTGAAAAAAGATAAAATAACAGACGTTTAAATTTTAGTCAAATACTATATTTAGATAAGTTCTCTAATTTCTTTCTTTCTACAGTAACTTTTCTAAGACATTGTAGAAATAAAAAATATAAAGTTTGTTTTATGTCTAGATTTTTTTTATTTTGTAATTTAAACTACGGGATCACGATTTCGTACATGTATAAACATCGACTTGATGTTATCATTATCATCTGATGACTATAAATTAAAATCAAGGTGAATGATGATTCAACATCATTAAAAACAAAAAATTAACTTTCTAAAAAGATTAGAATCCTATATACATAAAAAAACAGAAGATATCAGTTTTTCTACACTGCAATTCTTTTTCATTTGAATTTGCATAAATAAACATATTTTTAAACTCTTGAAATTGCATATATGAACTGAAAAAATTGTTACACTCTTATGGTTCATGTTTTTATAATACTTTTAAAGAGAAATTCAGCTCGAATTACATGTTCAGATAAATATTTTCCATTATTGAAAGTAAATAAAACAGTAGGATTTTGACTGATAATATTGGAAATTCTGATTATTAGTATGAAAGATCTAATTACCAGGAACAAAGATCAATAAAAACTATCAAAAAAAGACCAGATCTAAAATTTAAGATATTTAATATCTGTACCTAGTATCTTGGCCAAGATCTTGCTTACAAGATGTTCGACTAGGGATATATTTATGAAAAAACAGTCACAAATCAATATTCGTATATCTGCTAGATACTCTATGTTTTATAAGGTAATTAAGATTTTAAAAATAAACAATATATTGATATACATTGTTGAATGGTGAATAGTAGAGAAGCTTTTTCTTGAATTTCCAAAAAAGTTTTACAAGATTAACAGAATGATTAAGTAAGAAAAAAAAATCAATAAATAACAAAAATATACAACAATATAAACAAAAAAAAGCAAGTTTTGCTGAGAATGATTCAACGTCAAAATAAAATCGTTTTTGAATTGTTAATGATATCTATTACATATTGCAGAGTTCTTAAAATATCATTACATGAAATTCATTGAGTTTACATCAACAAATAATGATGATATACTCGATGACATAAATATAAAACTTAAATCATTTTTATTCATCATTTATCTTTTATTATTAACTTTTTCTATTGATCTAACATTCCCAAATATGAAGTCTTTACTTTTACGAGTAGAAGTCTTTTATTTATGGCGATAAAGTTTTCCAATGAAGAGAGAAAGAAGAATAGCAGTTAATATTGATGTCACAATAAGAGCAAATGATGAGAAACAAACAATTTGTTTCTCTAATAAATTTTCGTCAACTATATTGTTCACAATCAATGAGATAAACTCAATCGTGTTTAATGATTTACTAGTTTCATAAATTATAATCATTGTGCTTGCGCCAACTTCATTTTATTAATTAATAAGAAAGAAAAAAAAATATCAATATTTTCAACATAAATGAATATTATTTCTGTTTTACTGGTTACCTATGAACATACATAAAAGTTGGTGTTTACCATCTGAATCTTTTTTTTTTCTTATATGATAAATTAATTTGTTTTACTCCTACATGTTGCATCTGAAAACATGAAACCTTTTAGAAATGAGGATCGTATAAGAATACATTGTGTGCCTTTCAACAAAATGCATAACAATTCAGTAACCGAACTCTTATTTTCTTCAATCTCTTTTTATTCATCTTAGTTAAACAATGATTAAATAAAAACTACTGGATTTTTCGATGTGAGGAAAATAGTCCGTCAAAGATTTACAAATTTTATACTGTGTATAAAAGCATGGTTCTTTTAATGGGTGTAATTAATCTATATTTCATCTCTTATAACTATGAGTCTTACTCTATTTTCAAGACAATAATCTATATATACATCATAAAGCATATCAATATAATTAACAAGTATTTTCTGTAAACCTCATTCAAAAGTATCAGAGAAATATTACTATTTGACGAATATACTTTTGATCCTGAATTGTTTGTAAAAATTTCTCAGCTATTTCTATTGTTTATAGTATTATTTTCAACTAATCCGAAATTGTATGAAATATTCAAAAAACTTACGAATAATAATCGAAATTTTATATTCATCGACTATTTCTATCTCATTGTTTTGTGTCTTAATAGAATTCATGAGGATTATGTTGAGCATTTTCTACTTGATTCCATAAGTTATTTAGCGAATAATATGTTACTTGTGAATTTACACTGGATACTTCATTTAACAGTGTATGAATTTGATTTCAAAGACAAATAACTATATGACTAATAAATATAAATGTGTTTCAAATTGGCATATTATTGATATTACTTTACTTTGAATCATTAGAATTCATACATGTTTCATTGCTTTCAATGATAAAAATAGATTTCACATTTACTTATCAACGAAAAGCATCTCACATTGTATGTAGTTTTTTCTTGAAAAACAAAAATGGTGTATGGTGAATATCAATAGAACATGTTTTTTCTCATTATTTACTCAATAAATTAAGTATTAATAATAATAATTTATGTTATTATTAATTGTCCAGTACGCAAGAGAATAAAAAACAAAAAATAACATATATCATATGAAGTTTATTATAAAACGATCATCGAGTAGATAGAAACAGTCGTTGAAAAGATGCACATCAGTGTGAAGTTTGCACTAGAGCTATCGATGAAATAGTTGAAAGTTAATAGTTGATTGATAAACATATGAAATTATTTGAAACTGCTTACAAATTGAACTAACATCTATTGATTTATGAGCAGAATAAGCATATGTTTAGATATTGATGTAATTTCATACTTAAGTCTTGTTAGTTTTGCCTTATTAGTGATTGTGACAATAGATGGAAATGTCGTTTAGTTTGATGTTCAATATTGGTTCTTCATCTCATAATAGCTTTTTCTACTCTAGAAATCTCTTTTTAACAATACAACAGATTAAATACGAGAAAAAAAACCAATTATTTTTCAGTAGTATTTATACGAAAAAGTTAATCGTAATTTCTTTATTCCTTGATATTATCACTTTTTTTTAAAATCTTGTCTTTATCTATATCTCAAGATCAAATATGAACGACGTGCAATATTGTTCAGGTATAAATAGAAATGCGTAATGATTTGAATAATTATACAGAAATTTAAGTTAAAGAAATTATCTTTATTTCAAAATACTTCTCATGTTTTGATGAGAAAAAATATTTAATCACTAAGAAAAAACTCAAAAATATCATGAACGTTTATCATACACAGAAAAATCATGAAGCGGACTAAAGTCGATCATCAAAAAGTAGCAAAAAGTACAAATAAAGATCGCCAAGAGAAACTTCAAAAGATGATGAACGTTGATCATGAAGATTAGAATAAATCATTTATGATCTTTTCGTAGTTTTTATAATTTTAATTGCATTAATAATCCCAGCAAACAGAAAAGCTTTTAATGACTGGCAAGACGAAAATGGTACAATCATATACTTTTGCTGTCGACTTATATGATGTTTATATTTGATAATTAATTTTCGAGGATTGGAGTTTGCTCCTATATACTGGAAGAGTTAAAAGCAATTAACATATGAAAAGTAATTTTTATCATATCGCTGTATTTCGAAATAAACGTGGAGTTCTTTTTCATTTGCAGCTACTATTACAATTGATTGGTTATTTGTTTCTGTTGACTGCTCTATAGTATGGCAGGATGTAAGCGTCGGTATGGGCACGTAGTGCTTTCTTTACCATCCGCATTTGCACCTCCACATCCACTTACATCCTCGTATTGATCCTTCACTTGATTCTTCTTGTTTGTAAGACTTGAACTCATGATTAGAAATAATTTACAAACTACAAATAAGATGATGGATTAAAGTATATAAAAATAGGAATCAAACGCACGGTAGCGAAAATTTTAAAAACGAGCACATTGTTATTTTATTCGATGGACGAAATTTTCGACAAAAAAGATTTGAGAGGAGTACAGATCCATTTCAAATGTCAAAATTATTCCGCTGATATTGATACTATTTGATGTAGTTTGTTCATGTTGCTTTCGAATATGATATTTATTCTCTGCGCATCATATAATTATGATAGTTGCATTCATGAAATGGGAGTAGACTGCTATGATATTATCAGAAACATTGGCAAAATAGATTTTCTAAAGCATGAAAGACCATGTTGAAAACAACAGACATAAAAAGTCACTTATGAACATTTTAAATTGACAACATTTAAACATAAAAAACTCAAAGACTACTCCTCTATTAGACACTCGAAATCCATTTTTCAGAATCAGTTTCCAATGAAGATTTTAAAGCAATTAATATAAATAGCTGAAGGGAAAATGGCCTGAAAAATGCGTCTTAACAATTTCGAGTTAATATTTTCTTACTCAGTTTTACATGCTCTTTCGAATGATATATAAATCAAGTGACAACAAAATGATGCTTGTCTTTGAAATTTTCGTCATCTTTTTCTTTTCTTTGCTTCTATATAAAACAAGAATACAAAACTCATTACGCCCTAAATTCTGACTATTCATTAACAGGTTTTCAAATAATAATCTTTGATTAAATTTCATTCCAGTATTGAAACCATATTGTACCAAGTAAGAATAAAAAAAAAGGCAGTTCGAGAAGATTTATTATGGCTAGATAATTCAATAGCTAAGATGATTAATTCACGTCGATTTAATTCAATTGATGATTTAAATGAATGAATATAGATTGTTTCTTAGAGTAGATGGATTGAGTCAACTTGAAATCACACATTTTTAAAAGCCTGGTAGTCAATTGAAATTGTACTGAAACTTATTTTGTCAGATCTACGAATTGAGTTGATTCAATTCAAAAACACTTCTCTAACTTTTAATTAAGAGATAAATTTCCAAGGATAAATCTCAGAAAATTCAACCTTTGATGCATTTTTTAATATAAAATAGTGAAGATATAGGTATCGATGCTCTCTCTATTCATACCTACATCCACATATTCGGCCCTTGTATTAATGACTTGTTGGTGAGCTTCATCGTGATCTAAATATTTAAATGGTTTGATCACAAGCGCTGAAATCCCACTGTCTAGATTTGCGATTCCTTCATAAATCTATTCTATTAATATTTCGATTACTTCACAGATATAGTTTCGATCAGTAATTAATTCGAAACTTCATCATTATCATGATTTCAGATGTGTTTAATTACTCTACTAGAAATCATACTACTTGTTAACACTAATATATTTATTATAAAAATGAACAATAAACTCGATATGAAGCTGTTACCTTAGATGATAGCCATTAAATTCATTTGGTAGCTATATTCAACTGAATACGTATAAGAAAACTAGAGCCGAATTTAATAGAAGTTTCAGCACTTGTTCTATTATTAATACGAAACGCCAAAAAGATAAGCATTTTCTTTTATGTAGCTTACATCTTGTCCAGATATTTACAAAAATAGTTTAATTGGTTACATCTCCCACTGCATAATTATGATGGTTCTTGTGTTGTCATCACTAATTGCATTTTGACTTACGTTTTCTAACCAGAAGGAAATAACATGAGGATACAGTATTATTAGCGTTGAGGCGCAATTTACACATAATGAAACTGTGCCATCTAAATATATTTGGTTTTTACACAATTCAGTTTATAAATCGATTCGATACTTTACGGGCACTCAGATCTTATGGTAAGCTCCATGAAGTTCATCTTTACTACAAAGTAGTTTTCATAATCAGACAGTGTCTGGAAAGGAAAAATGACACAAATTTGCAGTTATTGAGCATATGGTGTGGTTGATAAGACCAATAATTATAACAACAATTTGTTTGTAATTAATTAGGAAAAGTATGAATTTTGCAATTTCAAGTTGCAAATGAAATGCCAATGCATTGCATGACATGATAAACCTGGTAGTGTACACTATATTATTTAGACTGATGACTACTGAAAATACCGTTAGAAATGATCAGAATTTAGAATGACTCAGTTTGATTGCGATCGATATTCACATCGAATGTAAAAAATGAAGATAAAGATTAATATTAAACAAATAATGTAATCGTGTATTCAACTCAATTAGAAATATGTTACCGTCTCGCGATAAATTTTACTGAAGTTATTAAAAGAAATGCTCTATATATAGCTTTTCAAGTCGAACTATAGAGGTCACCGATTGTAACACGTTCTCTGTATAGAGGATTACTATTGCTAGGTAACAGTTAGTTCGACATTCGTGATGGTAGCAGAACTGTACAAAAGATTTCATTTAATCCAATCTTAATCGCAGATTGAATCAACGGTTTATTTTCTATTCTAGAAAAAAAGAACCTTCTTGAATATAGAATAAGAACATAGAGAAAATTTTGTTAAATGTTCACGAATGTCTAGTGTAGGAACTGGCAAACGTTCAACCACACCAAAAAGTATGTATTAGTACCATAATGATCAAAACTAAACTACTAGAATTTTTCGATTAAAATTCAAAACAATATAGTCACAAACTTTTCATCGTAGAAAATTGAAATAATTTGAAGTTAATCTTTTTATGTTGTAATTAAGACAAGGTTTCGATTTTTTTATCTTATAGAACAATATCAGTAGTACTCTTATAGTTTTCTTTCATGTTCTTATTTCCATTTTAGAACAGCGATCTCGATCTCGATCTCAATCACAACAAAAAGAACGTATTCAAGAAGATGTTTGTGTTCAGACAAGTTTGCCACCATGTGTCGAAGGTCCTGTTTACGCAATTCTTATTTGTCATATACCCAAGTTGCGTTGGCTTCCAAAGCATCAATCTGTCTGTCGATCTGTTACAATTAAAGTAGCATGGTGGGGTGAAAATGATACATCGGCAATATTCAAGTAAATAAAAATCATCGAAAACAAGATTGATTCTTTACTTTTTTTTGTGCTAGACCACAAATTTCTGGTGCTTCACCTGATCATCGACAGCAACCGAGTACCACAGCAAAATATTATATCCGAAGCGAACTCAGACAGTTTTCAAAATATTTAATAGGTTTGTTATACAACAATTGTTAATGTTTTTGGAACAATTTTATTTTTCTTGGTATAGACGCTGCTGAACTAGTACTTAAAGTATATGATACTGACACAACTCGTATGATTGGTACTGTGAAAGTAAAAAATTTGTCTACACTCTCCATTAACAATCCCATCAAAGGTTATCTACCTATATTTTCAAACAAAAGCGATAAATTAGGTGAACTACTTATTGCATTACGTCTTCTTCTTCCCGGAAGTAAGTTACAAGTAATTCATTGTCTGTTTCGTCTAAAGTCTATCGTTTTTAGTTCATGATAGCAATGAAAATATAACAGGAATGAGTTATACATCTGATGTGAGCAATCCATCCTCACGACGTAATTCCATTGGAGCCAGTGATTATAATCAAGTATGTTTTATTGTATTTGAACAAGAGACAATAATTGGTTATTGGAAAAATTTTCCTTTTACTAGGATGGTCAACTTGAAAATGGTCTACGAACATATACAATCGATCGACCTTATAATCCAGAATATCTAAATTCAGTTCATTCAAACGATACGACTGCTTTACAACAATATAGTTCAACTACTCCATTTCAAGCTCATACAAATAAAATAAAAAATGCACCACCAGGTAATAGATATTGTATGAGATTTTAATATGAACAGCAAAACATTCAAACACGTTAAGGTATGCAAACATATAAAGAACTTCCAACTGGTAAGGTTATTGAAGAATTAATTGAACGCGCAAATCGTCTTCGAGAAGATATGTCCAAATCATCATTACAAAAAACTACAACAATTAGACAAGATAATCACTCTATTGAATCAACATTATTTAATAATACTACTAATAATAATAATAACAATGCTGAAATTCATGATAGTAAACCATTAGAAATGCTTATTGATTATGATATTGATCCTTCGATTGTTGATGATGAAAATATCTATGATATGATCGGTATAAAATCAACTGTAAATTTAAATGATTCAAATCATTCAATTTTAACTGATCTCGATGGACTAGAAAACGAACAAAGTCTCTTAGATGACCTTCTCTATGGAGGAAGTACAGAAAATAATCATAATAATAAAAATAGAACACATCATACAAGTTCAACTAGTATAAATAATAAATATCATTCACATGGTAAACCACCGACAGGTCGTTCACGTAGTCCAAGTCTAACACGTGTTAGTGGATTATCAAACCGATCACGTTCAACACCAAGAAGTCGAAGTTTAACACAAAGTAATGATAGTGATATAGCATCATGTGTTTCATTTGATATGCCAAATTCAGATGTTGATGATAGTGGAAATGGTAAGATATAGTTCATATATATGTCTTTTATTAGTTGATTATTTTTAGAAAGTCATGATGACGATGAATTGAGTATTGAACGTATTCAATTATTAAATTATATTCGTACAGCTCGTATTCGTATTGATCATCTTCGTTTAAATATTCTTAATGGTCCAGAATCACCATCACATTCATCATTTGGACGAACAAATAAAAGTAAACGAGCTATGTAAGATAAAAAAGTCTCATATTTTTTTTTTCAAAAACAAATTTTAATGTTTTATCTTTCTTTTATTTAATTAGAAATTATTATATTGAATATCAATTTCCTGTTATTGTTAATAATCGTGATGGTCGTATAAATGAAGTAACAGAAGTTATGAAAATAGCTTCAAAACGTTTTGAATCAAATAATGATATAATATTTTCTCATTTATCAACATATCCATGTTTATTTAATGAAACAACATTTAAAAATTGGTGGCGTTCATTATTGATATTTAAAATATACAGTCGTATGTCAGGTACAACAAATCCAGAACAAATTGGTTTTGCTGTTTTACCACTTCGAAATATATTCAAAGCAGATTATTTACATTTTGAACAAGATTTGAATGTTATTGATCGTACACAAATGAATCCTAATCAAAAAATTCCAAATAAAGTAGCAAAAAAGTTTTGTATTGGTCAACTACATATTATGCTTGAACTTGATTCTGATCGACAAGATTTTAAAACTGAACTTGATCGAATACAATTAATTGAACAGATGAAACCAACAAATAAACAAACAATAAAATCTAAACGAATAAAAAAATCTAAAAAATCAATTATAAATTCAAATAATAATAATATACAATTACCAAAAAGTTTTATATCAAATGAATCATCATCATCTGAATTAACTGATGGATTAGTTGTACAATTATATCTGTCGATTGTTGAAGCTCGAAATATTCCACAAATATCAAATAATAGTAATGAATAAATAAAAGAAATTGTTTAGAAAAGAATTTTGGTTTTCCTTCTCTTATGTAGATAATTTACCTCGAAATCCATATTTTATTTGTCGAGCATTCTGGAATGAAGAATCGGTTACATCAGTTGTTTGTTGGGGAAGCTCAGCGCCAAGATTCAATTTTCAACAGGTTAAATTCATTATTTGATACTATTGATTACATTAAAGCTAATGTTAGAAAGTCTGATATTAAAGAGGAATAAAACATATTATAAGTAAATGTGTACCGAATCAAGTTTTTTTGATCCCGGTCTAGAGAAAACTATTCCAAAATTTTATTCGTATCTCATGTGAAAAAACTTTTACATATTTATTTTGATTTATTTAGTCGATGACTAGCACAGTTTCATATTGTCTCTCTTGAGTTATGATCTGATTTATAAGATGATTCCGTTAAAATTATAGAATATTTAACTATAATATTTAATTTCAGTTGGGATAACTTTTTTCTTGTAGTCCTAGTCTCAGCTAACCTTCAAATTTTTGTTCCGCACATCTCTCATTACAAATCATGCTAAGATAGATTGCTTAAAACTGTTTCTTCATACATTGAATAGTAACTGTGACTTATTTAAACAATGTTGAGTGCGAATTGAGTGTTTTCTTTTCATATTGGAAATCGCTCTATATACATAACTGGTAATTTTCACTATGTGAAAGATTCTACACTCGACAGTGATTTCATGCAAGAATATTTTGTATAGATCTGTAATAAATAGTATTGTGAATCAATACATAACAATATTTTCTTATAATGTGAAAAATATGAGATTAAAAAAAAATATAACTTATGTTCAATATTTCAACTTAATCTCTATTGTATATCTTATGAGTTATATCTAGTACAATAAAAATATGTCTAGAAGTAACAAGGTGAAAAAAAAAACGTTGAATTGCTTTATTAGTAGAAGTATTTAATGAAAATAATTATTCGTCGTTTAGAAAATCCCAATATTACTCACAAAATCCACAATCGAAAAAATGCATCAAAATTTTGTTATTATTGAATTATGGGATAAAAAAATATCTGGACCATCTGATCAAATAATTGGTATTATTAAAATACCGTTAGAACAATTTTATGTGTCATTTAAAGATAAACATATAAGTCGAGTTCTTTTACGTGCACAATATCCAGTTATTAGTATTGATTCTTGGTTACCGATTATCGATCCATTTACAAGTACGAATAAATCATCAGGAGAAATGCAAGTTTTATTAGCTATGGGTACATCAGATCAAATAACTGCTGTACAAGTAGCTCATGCTGGTGGAGATCTATTTTCTTCAATAACAAATAAAAAAATATCAACAATATCTACCAATAATGATCAATCATTATCATTAGTTGAACATCATTTTGAAATAATGATTGAAAGTATAAATGGTTTACGTGCATTTGAATCTATGATATGGGGTGAAAGTGATTGTTTTATACAATATTTATTTCCTATACAACATGAACAACAACAATTAACAAATATTCATTCAATAAAACCATTTCAACTTCGTACAATACGTACAGCTACAACACTATGTACATCAGATCCAACATTTCATGATACAAATAAATTTCGTTATATTCTATCACCTGCTGATGCATTGCATAAATATTTTTATGCTGGTAAACAAAAAAAAAAAAAAAAATTCATTGAAATTAAATTTTTATTTTATTTTAGCTTGTCAATCTACAACACCTATTGAAGCTAGCATTCCATTCGAAGTTTGGTCAAGATTTTATTATCCAAATATTCGTGATCAACTTTTAGCAAAAGTAAGATTGTTTTATTCAAAAAAAGTAAGATAATTATTTAATATATTCATTTTTTATTTCGTTAGGGCAAATTACCAGCTGCTAAATTATGTAGTATGACAACGATGTTAAATTCTGATATAGAGGATAAATCAATGCAATCGTTTCGTGTACCATTAGAAATTGTAAGAGATGATCCTAAACATGAACAACATCATTATTCACCGACACCAACCTATGGTGGAGATTTATTAATAACTGTTACTTATAAACGAAATATTGTTAAGGTAATTTTTCTTCATTATTATAATATTATTAAAATAAATTTATTTAATAAAACATTTTCTGTTCAATTTACTATAAAGAAAATTAATCCTTACTGATTTATACAAAAGATATATGAGACATAATCATTGTATAACGTTTTCAAGAGTAATAAAAAAAATAATCTATGCTTGCTCATTCAGAGAAATGATGATTAGGTTATAAGTAGTTGTCCGTGGAAATATAACGTCAGACAATGGATTAAGAAGATTGCTAACAAACCTATCTTTCAAAAGTCGAGTAGTATCTTGATTAGAGACTGATATGGTCATATTTTTTTTCGTTGTGATCGTGAGTCCGTAAAGTGCTTTCTAATTATTACAATTTCTTTTTGTATCCTATGTATGTTGTTTGTGAAGGTCAAAAATATTGATTCTATTGTTAGAAGCGAATTCCCAACTCGAAAAAGGGTTGTAATTATTATGCATAGTTATTCGAATTGAGGAAAAATGAATAAATTATCAGAACACAAGCCCCAAAAATAAATGAAATTATGTTATTGTTCGGAGTGTCTAATGCAGCTAAATGAAAGAAAGAATGTGTGATTGTTTTAGTTTTCTTGTCTAACTTCTAGTAATAGTCACGATCATGACTGTGAATTACAATGATCATCGCTGTCTCTAATCTCGATAGACTCAACCGGTTATTTTTAATTGCTACTATCGTATCATGAAGAAAAACATTCAATTCTCAAACTTTCATGAGTTCTAATATTGAAATCTATTTTTATTATAGCCAAATGAACCACAGATAATTCCTGGTCATTCATCAAATGATAACTCTCAAGTGTGTATTTCAGTTGGTATTATTCGTGCTTGTGGTTTAAAAGTAAATATTTCATAATTTTATCTTCGTTAGAGTATTTTTGTTTGTTTTCTAAAATAGCAAGCAGCTATGTTTCAAGCACGACATGATGCTCGTTTTAACTATCCATCTCAAGTGGGTGTTAATACATATGCAAAATTAACATTATCATTTCTTTCTGATATGGTAATAATGATTGTTATCATTTTATTAATTTTCTAATTTTGTCTTATTTAAAAGGAATCTCGTTCAACAAAAACAATAGCTCGTAGTTTTGTACCTGATTTTAATCAAACAATTGATTTTCCTATTCCATTAATATGGAGTGATCATCGTAATCAATCAATATCTCTTGCTGAAATGCTTGAACATGGAGAATTAAAAATTGATATTTATCATCAGATGAATGCAAATTCACATGAAAAACAATCATTAGATATTCATATATGTTATTGTATAATTCCATTAAAAGAATTAATTATTCGACATACAGGTTATTGTCATAGAAAATGATTGTAATTAAATTATTTCTTTTTTCTTCTATAGGAATTAAAGGTTGGTATCCATTAGCTAGTGCAAATAGTGTTGTTACATCAGAAATTTCTTCGGATCCAATTGAAAATTGTGTTGGTGGTATTGAATTATTTATTCGTTTTACACAACAAGATGATCGTCGTCGAATGATGGATTCAGCAAAAAAACTTGGTTGGTTGAATGAGAATTATAGTGATGAAGAAAATTTTCTTGACGGTAATATTTTTTGTATTTTTCTAAAAGAAATAAATTTGAATTTTTCTTTTTGTGTTTATATGTAGATCAAAAAGATCTTGGATGTATTGTAAAAATATCAATTGATCGTATTCAATTTCCTGTTCAACTTATAACACAAACAGATAAAGATAGTTTAAGCGTTTTTGCACAATATCGATTTTATGATAAAAGTAATGCGCAATAAGTTTCTTTTTTTTTGTTTTTATGTATTCGAATTCTATTTTCTTTTCGTTTTATTTAAGTGCCAATAATAACTAAACGAAAAAAAGCAATTATTGATAGAAATAATATAATATGTGAACTTCAATTTAATAAAGAACATCTATTTTTATGTAGTGATCCATTTCTATGGTACTTACGTGAAGAAAAATTAGAAATACAAATTTGGACCAGTGAAAATGATACTTATGATTATTCACAATCATTAGTATCAACAACAGATAAACTTATTGGTTCAATTTATGTTGATTTAAATTCATTATGTCATAGAAAAAGAAAATCTCATCGATTAAGTAGTATATTACCAATATTTAAACAAGGAACAAAAGATTTAACTGGTGCATGTGTACAAATACATGTTTCAATTGATAAATCAAAAGATTTTAATGAATTAAGGGTATATTTTATTTTTGTTTTCTGCTTTACTGATATATCTTATAATGAGAGTTACATGAATTGATATTCAGTTTGAATGAAATTTTCATTTTAGAACAAACTAGACAATTCCGAATTTCGTTATGAAGTGTTTATGTTCTAATTATTTCATTTGATCAGTGTGCGTGTGTTAAGGACTGTTTGCATAAAAGGATCGAGTATTAATAGGTTTAATAATCCTCAAAATATTCTGAAAGTTTCGGATGAAAAAAGTGTTTTTCTGTTGAGATATTGAATTTCCCAATAGCCTTAATTTTTGTTACATGTCTGTGACAAACGGCTATTTGTTAGAAATTCAATATCTTGACAAAGAAACATTCTTTTCAGCTAAAACTTTCAAGATATTTTAAGATCCTTTAGATTTATCAATGAACTAAATTTTAGATCAAGAAATTAAGTAAAACGATCTTGACTCGGTTCCAAAAGCCTATGGAGACGGATCCTTATATATTTTTTCTAGTCTTACCGACTCCTTCTTATTGGTTTAATATAAACTCAAAAGACAAATATCAGTTCGGATGGTTTCTTCGTTAGTTCAAGTATGTTCAAGACTGAAGGACTTTGTGAATGAGAATATTAACATATGATAACTTTACTGTTTGAATATTAGTATTTTATGCTTTTATCATTCAATTCAATGTCTTCTACAATTCATTTCCAAAACTATTTTTCACAATTTTAGTATGAATTCAATAATATTACGAAAGATTTATGTTTGTGAAACACGATCTAGAAGGAGTGTTGAAATGTATAGGGTAGAGATTTTCACTGCACAGATTATGACACACCAGATCGGCCGACCTTAACAGACACGTTAATAGCTGTAGATATATGATCAAAGACCGCATATCAATAATGTCTCGTCATAAAGTAGCTATAAACAGATTCTTTATTCCATTATTAGATGATTGAGTAGAATGGATGATGATTTTAATCTCACAGGAATTGTGTTAACAGTTTTCTTTCTAAATATTTTATTTTAGAATCGAAACGGTCTCGATACATCCAACGATGTTGAACTTGATTCTTACTTAGAAAATCGTCATTTAAATTTAATAAGCAATGATCGTGCACTTCGTACGATGACAAATAATATTTTCTCAGTTATTATTAATATTGAACAAGCTGCACATTTACCAAATATTTATTCTCAAAATGAGTAAATCTTTTTTAGTTATATATTAAAATATTTGTTTTTTTGGTTCATTAGAAATATTCATATACCACCAAATCCATATGTAACATATTCAACAGCTGATTCAAATCATTTATGTCGTACACAAGTCTTAACATCAACAACAAAACCTCAATGGAACTATCAACAATCAATTAAATTATCGATCGAACATTTATTTAATGAAAAAAAAGTATTTATACTTAAAGTATGGCATAAAATAAATGCTGATATTGAATCTATTCCAGGTAAGCAAAAAAAAACCACACTTAATATAGTAAAATTTTCTTATTGTTAATAGAAAAATCAGGTGATAAAGTTCTTGGTTTTGTTTCTATCGATTTAAGTCCATTATTATCTGGTTTACAACAAATATCTGGTTGGTATAATATAATTGATACAATTGGAAATGTACAAGGACAATTAAAAATTAGTATTACACCACAAGAAGATCTTTTTGAATTTAAACGTATGAAATATAATTCCAAACAATATCAACCAAAACTTAATACACATCGTTCAAATTCATCAAAAAGTGAAACTATACCATCGTCAAATATTAATGATTTTTCATCCAGATCTGTAAGTATCTATTAAATATTTAGATTTTTATTTATGAAAAAAAATAATAATTTAGAGTAATGGCGGTTCAACAAGTTTAAACTCTTCAATGATTGATGATGAAAATAATAAACAATCATTTTTAATGAATAATCTTCGGTAAATAAATAACAAAAGAGCATTTTCTATTTAAAGAAAATCTTTTTTTTTCCTAGACGTCAATTAGGTGAACTTGATGTGATAACAGAACGTTTAAAAGCTCGTTATTATTCAAATTCAGAAATATCATCAACAATAACAACAAGTCGAAATAGTAGTGCATCATCAGTTCCACAAATAACTTCACTTAATTTACCATTAACTACAAATTCTATTCGTCAAAATACTGATAATACACATTCAACAACGTCAACAACAACAGTTCAAAGAGATTTATTAGAACAATTTCCTGAATCATTAAGTGGTAAACCATTAGTGAGTAATGGTCTTAATGTAACTGATGTACTATCATTACATAATGATCAAGTGCGTCTAGCACAAGAACTTATGACAAAAGCAAATCATTTACTTGAGACATCGAAAGATTTTTTTGATAAACCTCTGACTATACCAATACCACCAGTATCGTCAACTATTATTGAAAAGAAATCTAGTACGTCATCACTACCACCAATGTTACCGAAATTTAATGCAACTAATGAATTTCAAACCGTAGATGATTCATCTAAAATTGATACTACTAATGGACATATGAAGTGAGTTTTAATAGATATACAGATTATTTTCTTTTCTAAAATCATGGTTATTAGAGATTCAGCCTCAGAAAGTATATGTTCATTCTGTCAGAATGCGAAACTGCACTTCTGGAAAAGAAACTTTGACTAATATATGAATTAATACAAATAAAAAATGAGGTTAAGTTTGTTTATGACACAAATAGGAATGAAAAAAATCTAGAAAATTCACCAGCAAATGGCTTCAAAAAAATATTCTTCTTATGTTTTAATAGTTTGTTTTTTCTACTGAACATGAATTGAAACAATCGAATAAGCTGCATATTATAGGAAAACATTAGGCATTTCTGCAATACTAACGCTAGTTTTTTTTTAACTTCAGTGATGACAATGTGTTTTGCAAGTAAGAAAATTTATCTAGTCTTGCAAATAGTTAGTTAGCTATCATGCTGATATGAACAATCTTGTCTAGCTCACTAAAGATTCATGAGTTGTGGTATCAAATCGCTCAGCGATGGACTACTACGACATCTAACCATTTATTTCGTCTCCTTACGATGCTGTCCTTTTTTCAAAAACATGGCTAAATGTATATATATTGTTTAATTTGATCTCATAGAAATGATGTAATCATTTTGAAGTCTATTCAGAATAGCGAATATAAAGTCTGTAGATGCTCGTCAATATCTTTTAATAGTTTACCTTGGTGACATATTTTTTCTTTCTCTCCTTGTTTAGTTAATATTTCCTATATCTCTCAGGATATATTTTAGTTCAGTAAGTATACAAACTCTACTAAGATATACCAAGATCATTTCAAGTGGAATAGTTTTCAGTAATAAACACTTCGCAAAAATCTTACAAACATTCGTCACCTTAGTACGTTCATTCTTATGAAGAAATCAGAAACCAATGTTTTTTTTTTCTTCATTATATACAAATTTAATGAATAATCTTCAAATTGAATTTATTATTGTCATTTTACAATACATAGTAATTTATTCGAACAACAACATCCAAATGATTCGATAATTTGGTCTGATGAAGAAGATGATGAACAAGATCAAAGTTTTCTACCTATTGGTCTTCCACCAACTCATCATCGTTCAATCATACCAGCTGTTGTCTCATCACCATTACATGTCGAAGAAAATTCAACATATCAAGAACAACAAGATGATATTGATATTGTTCATATTCGTCCATTAAATAATCTATCTGCATTTAATTTTGATTGTCAACAAATGAATGCAGAACGACTTAATGGTTTAAATCTAATTTTTTCATCTTTTTTTTTGTCTATTCAAATCCTTTTTTTAGGTTCTCTAACAAATGATGCTCATACTGAATTATCACGTCATACTGTATATTCTCCTGATATAACAATTACGAACAATAATCAAAGCCAATATAAAAAACGTTCACATGAATTACAAAATTCATTTGATTGTCAATCACCAGAACAACAATCATTTTCTTCTGATATATCTGTCGTTGATGATACTAATATACAAACGAAACAAATCGATTTATCTATTCGTAAGAAAACATTACCGAATTTTTTTCCATCAAATCATGAAATGGAAGTATCAATGAAACAAGTTTCACAAGCATTAACAACATCAGTAAAATCATTTTTTTTGGTCTTCGTATTATTTGTTTATTTTTTGTTTTAAATAGGCAGCAAATTCATCGTCAAATAATCTAATAAAAACAATAAATGAACGATATCATAGTAAATTACCAACTGAAATAACAAATACAAAACGAATCGAACAAATTTTTCAAACTAAATATCCTTCAAATTAAATTATTATATTACAGTGATAATCATTTTTCTTCTATTTTCAAGTTCAGATATACATATGTCTGTTTTTAAAAATTAATTGTAGACATAGTTTTTCTTGAAAATAAAAAGCATTCCATGTTAATTGTATTTTTAAAAACATTTAAAGATATTCTCCTCTCTTTTTTGAGTGTTTCTTAGTCTCAAAGATGAAACAATCGATCAACCTTAAACAAAAATAAAGAAATACATGTGCGAAGAAAAAAAAAATTGAAGTGGATTTTCGCTGAAAAATCTTGGGTTCCATAGAGTTGCATCCTGTTTGCTTGTGACCCTTTTGCTGATTTTGTTCAATTGGGCTGAAATTTTTACTACCGATACTTGGAAGTATTCTCTGAAGATAAAATCGACCATTTTCGTTTTTGACTTTCCTATATCAATTTATTGGATTCTGAAAGGCAGAATTCCAGTCTTATTACGGAATTTTTACGTATCTCTCTCATGAAAAAGTGAGATTTTCAGAGAAGCTTAAAATTATCTCTGACGAGGGAAGGTTTCCAACTGATCCACGCCATTTTTAATAATGTCTTGTTCATATATAGGGGTCATTATTCTAAGAAAAATCCTAAGAAGGTTGGAGCTGATAGGGCTTCCTTCGAAAGTTATGACCATTTTACTGATTTTTCGATCTATGGTAAGATATTTACAAAAACATGGAATGACGAAATTTTGACCTGAAATTCTGCTCATATAAAGGTCTCGTGGTCCTTAGTATGTGCTAAAAGTTTCAGCGAAAACGGATGTTTGTTTCTCGAGATAATGAATTTGCAATAAATATCCGCATTTCACAGGATCTCAGAAAAATCGAGTCTTCTTGGACATTCATTATCTGGGAAAGAGAACATCCGTTTTCACTGAAACTTTTAGCACATATTAAAGACCATGAGACCTTCATGTGAGCAAAATTTTCAGGTCAAAATTTCGTCATTCCATGTTTTTGTAAATATCTTACCATAGATCAAAAAATCAGTAAAATGGTCATAACTTTCGAAGGAAGCCCTATCAGCTCCAACCTTCTTAGGATTTTTCTTAGAATAATGGCCCTATATATGAACAAGATATGATTAAAAATGGCGTGGATCAGTTGAAGACCTTCCCTCGGGAGATACGGTTTTAGGCGTCTCAACAGAACAATTCTCAGCTCAATTGGAAAAAGTTTAATGGTAGTCCTATGGAATATTAGAATTTTCTAGACAAAAACTGCAAAAATCTATTTCAATTTTTCTTTTCGAGCATGTCTTCTTACTTTGGATGTAAAATTTCCAGGTTGATCAATTGTACCATTTTCAATAATGAGAAACAATATCCTTAATTGAATTGAGTGTAATTATGTTTATTTTTTGTTCTTCAAGATATGAATATCTTTCAATATGGAGATGCCACCAATCCATATGTGTGCTTTTTTAAATTATGAAAATGAACGATTAAAAACAAAAATAGCCGATCTTAAAAGACATATAGCACATCTTGAAAGAATAATTGCAGAAAAAAATCTTGATCATATTCATTCATGTTCAATATCATGTCAAACAGATATTACTGTTCCACGTCGTCCAAGCCCAACAGGAAGATTACCTACCGAAGAACAACTACGTTTACATCGTCTTTTAAAAGCTCAAAATGATTTATTAAAAAAATATGAAAATGAAAGTATACGTGATCGACAAGAAGCATCTTCATCAAAACTTATTCATGATTATGAACGACGTTTAATACAATGTGAAAAAGAAAAAGAAGAAGCAGAAAAACGTGCTATGTGCGCACAAAAACGTATGGAAAAATTTGAAGAACGCTATGAACGTATGAAGAAAGAATTAAGTGCGCTTGATGAAAATTTTTTTGATGATATTGAAGATTTAAAATTTGCTTTACAACAAGCAAATAATCTTAATCGAGAATATGAAAAAACTGTGCAAATGTTAAGTGATCGTCTCGGTATTCCATATCCAAGGGTAGTAGTTAAAAGAAAATAGTTTATATAACGGATGTGTTAGAATAAATTTTTCTCTCAGTATTTTATCGATATCGTTATACCTTAGTCGTTCGTTTTAAACTTTCACCATTCATTTTTTCTACAATTAAGTATTACAAAATGTTTAGTAAAAATATTAGATAAATCATACGGCGAAGTTCTTACATGGTAACTTTTCGAAAGCTTTTTTTGCAGAATGATTCAGTAGTTTTTTCTAGCTTTGCATAAATAAAAGAGAAAGATAGAGTGCGTTTAAGAGTATAGCAAAGTACATTCTTATGATGCATATTGAAGTTTGTTTCGATGAAATTTTTCTTCTTTGACGCGAATGTTAGTTAATTAAAACTAACAAGGCAACTATTTCAAGTAATAAAATTTCGACCTGAAATTCAATTCATGGATAGATCTACTCACACCTTAAATAGCCTGGAAGTTTCAGCCGAAAAGAATCTTTCTTTATTGAGATATTGAATTTCTAAATAACCTTAATTTTTATATCATGTCTATGACAAATGGCTATTTGTTTGAAATTCAATATTTCCACAAAGAATAATGATTTTAGACTAGAGGAAATCTACAGATCAAAATTCTGTTATTTGATTTTTTGTTTAAATCTCTTCTAGTCTTATCGAGATTTCCTGGTTAGTTTAAATGGCAAGTTACAGTTCGAATAGTTCTATCGTGAGCCAAAAACAAGTAAAACTTTGTTTGTTTTTGCGCAATATACCTCAAAGAATAGCTCTCATTCAAATTCTAACATTTCAGTTTGATGTACTTACTCTTAACATTGAAATAAAGTTGAGTTGTATTGACTCATTTATCTTTTGCAGATTAATGCAAATTTTACTGAGAATCTCCCATGTAAAGTTTTGGGACAAGAAATAATTCATTTACATGGCTAATCTTGATACAAAAAGTTTACTATCTTGATTACAAGATAGAACTTTCCAAGCCCTACAGGAATGTTATGTATTCTTTTGTGAAAGTTGGTTATGTTGGAGGTTCGCAATGTTATTTAACTTAACGTGTTTTTTAACAAAACCTGTACTGCATTATTCTAGAGTATTGAATCGTGAGCCTTGAAATACAAACGACAAGACATGACGATATTGTGAAAATACTTAAACAGTTATTTATTCTGATACACCCGTTGTCTATATATTTTTTAATTCACACTAATAGATTAGCATTTAACATAAAAATTTTCTTTTTTTTATGAATTGTATTGAAAGAAAGAAATTTATTTAAACTTGAATTGTTAATTTTTCTTTTATTAAGATTTTTATAATATGAAACAAAATTCACATTTGAACAATATCGATTGTGTATAGGATTATTTTATAGGATATTATAATAAATATGATTATAAAGATATTGTAACCTAGACTAGATACTATCGGAATTATACTCAAAAACATTTTTGTGAACAGGCATAAAAGTAATTTCTTCTTGGAATTTTGGTTATTTTTGTAATCATCAATCTAAGTCAAAGCACAACAACATAATCATAGAATTGGAAAAACAGACCATTTCAACATTAACAGCTGCATAGACTTGATTTATTACCTTGTAACTAATTTGTATTTGCATATCGTGCATAAGCACATATAATTATACTGTTATTAGTGTCTTGCTCATCGAGACATCTTTATGTACTACAAAAAAATACTTATAAACATGATCTTTATGATGTCACATTGATTTTCGCATGTAATAAAGATTGTATATTCTAACTACAACAATACAATTTTCTTTTTTTTCCTTGTTATAATAAGCAAATACATAACATAAAAACGAATACTATATTATCTATAAAATTTCATTTGACAAACACATTATATTTAAATAAAAAAAGGTAGTTATTATTGAACGCAAATCTTCTTTTTTTGCTTGCATCATATATATGTTACTGTTCTTCGCCTTTTCTTTATAAACTTTAAATTTAATCACCAAAGAATCTCCTCGTGAAACAAAAATATAGAAAAAAAAATTTTTTTTGACACAATTTACTCTACATATAAAACATGCACATGTATAAACATTCATAAGAATGTTTCAGTTGTTGGCGAATGTACAGCAGATTGTTCATGACTAAGTGACGAACTATTATTTAAATGTTCATTTTCATCAGTCTTTTCATTGGATCCAATTAATTCTGTAGAATCAGCATCAACATAAGAAATATTTGCTTTATCATATAATTGATTTTCTTCATTTGATGCATATACTAAGTGTGATGGTCGTGATTTTGTTGATGTTGTTGCTGAACGTCTTTGTTTTATTGATGATAATGATGGACTTGTAGTTGAAGAATTTAAACCTAATTTTTGTTGATGAAAATTTCCATAGATAAAAATTGGTGTTGTTTGCTGATTTGTATTTTTTGACGCTACTGATAAATTATCACATAAATCATGATGTTTAGTTTTTCCTTGCTGCAATTCTGTTTCATCTGTACATTCAATATTTGCTAATACTTCATTATTATCAATACTATTACGATTTGATATATTTTTTTCAAAATGATTCGAATGTTTTCTTTTTGATTCACTTTGTGGTGTATTTGATGAAACAGGTTTTAAACTATCTAATCGCATTGAGTTCAAATTAACTTCTTGAAATTTTTGCTGACGATATACATCAGATTGACGATGAACATATAATACAAGAATGTCACATATAAAGGTTGCTAAACTAAGAATACCAATTAATGAACCAACATTTAATGTTAATGTTATTATATCAAAACGACCAGCTTGACCACTGATCTATAGAAATTAAGATTTTATGGTTTGTTTTTCTTTTGAAGTTTTTTTCAATAAGAATCTTATGTTATATGTACCATATTGATAAAAAAAACAAACTTAAGACATATTCCTTGTGATAACACGAGAAATATTATAAAACATTTGTATTTGATATTAACATTAATCAAGAAGTATCTCTAAGGATCAATATCGAAAAAAAGAACGATCTCTCACGTACAGTAAACAACATATCTACGTGTTTATTCATGTTATTGCGATGATGTTTTAGATAACAGTAAAAGTGCTCTCGAACCAGTAGAATCTCTATTGAGAAGTCTTTTATTCGAAAATGAATCCACTAACTGTTGTAGTTGTCTTCAAAATTTGAACTCATTACTCTCTTTCAATACTACTATCTCTAGCATTTTTAACCTTTCCTTGGAGGAAATTTCTATTATTAGAATCAAACAATGACTTATTACAAATCTAACGCAACATTAATAGAAAGTTACTTGACGACAATTATGACTTTCTTTCCATATGGTGATTTACTTACAGAAATAATAAAACGAAGACCATATGCTTTAGTTAATGTTCGATACGATCGATTTTGATATTTCCAATGTGATGCAAATCTAATAAAAGAAAACACAAAAATATGTTATCCTACAATAAGAAAATAATTATGTTAATTAATTTATTCCTACCGAAAATTAAATCCATGTGAAAATGATTCTTCTTTATATGAACCATCCAGACGTCTAAATGAATATTCAGGTTGACAAAAATTTAATGACTTATCTAAATTACAATCCCAATGTATTTTAACACGTATAACACCACCTAATCTTAACATTTGTGTTTGTTCCATTAAATCTGGTTCAACAATATCAAGTAAAGTTCCCACACGAAATATTGGACATAATTTATGTTTAACAGGATCATAATTACATCGTTTTAAATAAGTTACATTAGCTTGAATGTTTTTTCTAATGACTTTAAAAAGTGGAAATTCAATAAAATTTTTAACGAATATTGTAAAATTTAATGCATCACGTATTGGATTTGGAATATTCTGATCATTTTCAACTGGACACCAACCTTCAAGTTCACATAGACCTGTTATTGATTGAGAACTATTTATTGAAGAATTATTTTTTTTTAAACAACGACCTATTTAAAATAATATTAAAAATTGAAAGAAAATATTTCATTTTTATTTACCAGTCCATTTTCCATTAGCCTAAATGAAAAAGAAAATAATTAAGATAAAAAAGCAATTCTATAAATTTACTTTTTGAAAGTTTTTATTCGTCACACAATGAGCATCATCTCTACAGCTTGACAGTTTTTCATCCGGTGATTCTTTAAAAAAAAAAAAGCTTAATAGTCAATTATTATTTATATTTCATGTATATACATACCAGCACATCGTTTATGTTCTTGATCAGTCCGAATGAAATTTGTCATTAAAAATAAAGCATTATTTTCTTGTGGTGGAACAATATAATCTAAAGAAAAGACATGAAAATAAATTTGAATATCTATTTTTTTTACCTGCACCATCAATAACTAAGGTTTGATTTTGTCCTGTTTGATTATAACCGATACCCTATTAAAAAATAGTCAAGAATGATTCTTTCTTTTTTTTTGATTTCTTTGATTTATTGATTATTATTTACTTTAACTTTCAATGTAATCGATGATATAATTGATGTGTCTGTCTCTTGATAGCCTTTTTTATGTATCATTAAATATGCAACACCGTAGATTAAAATAAGTAATTGAATAAGACGACACATAACGGCGACTAGGGAAAAGAACATATGACATTTTTATACTCTTAACATACCTTAATAGGTATGAGAAAACAAAAGAAATGAAAAACATGAAATAGCAACAAAGTAAACGTCTCCTAAGAGATTTAGATTACCATTTTTGATTATATCTAATCTAATCCCATGATAATGTAAAATCAATTCTACTTACTTGAAACTGAATGAATTGTTACAATTTTTGGCGTTTCATATTCATAAACAAAACCATGAACTACTGATTTCATATTATCAAAAGAAAAATATTTTCGAAATGATACACAATATAATGCTGTAGTTGATGATCTAGCAGCCGACATTTCGTATTCAAATAATAATATTAGATAATAATAATAGGAATTGAAAGACGATGGTCTAAAATATAATATACAAAAAGAGAATATGTTTTATCAATCATTGATATTATTTTTAGATAGTAAGAGGGCTAAGTTTATGCATATACAATTCAGATAACATATAGTCAATCGTTTCTTTTTTTTTATTCATGTAAAAAACAAAAAGCTTCTATGGGTATTTTGTACTAAAGCAACTTTGAGAAAAGTAATAACAATTTTCTGGTTTATGCTATTTCTTGATGAAAACATATCTTTCATATAGAATAATTACAGACAAACCTTAGATGTTTATGTAATATTCCATATCTTCAAAACAATTGACAGCTCTCTAATTTATTTCTCATTTCTATTATTCGAACATGCATATGTTTGACGAGGCGTTGACTCACATAGATCAATATGCTTCTTTTTTTTCCATAACTTATCTCAAGTGTAATACCACGTTGACACATTTTTCTTAATAATATATTCAGATATATATATTACACATATATATTAACAAATTAGCTGATCGATATTTTCTTATTTTGGTTTTATTAGTAAGAGAAAGTAATTGAGCATTATAGAATCGATTGGAAAATAACTATTAACCATTATTCGCCATTAAGTTTTTTTTTCTTTTTCTTTTTCTTTTATTTTAGACTTAATAAATATTACTAACAGAAAGAAAAAGAAAAAAAAGAACTTTGATCAAGATTAATATTATTCAAGTAATAGTGTGACAAAAAAGACATCTGTTCTAGATAGATCATGTATGAATGTATATATATGAAGATTTCCTTCTTTTGACAGTAATAACAAAGAAAAATTTCTTGGCAAGATCTCTAATTACTTTAGTACTATTTTACACAGAATATATTGTAAAACTATCTATAGAAAATTATTATAATATGAATTGTGACAAAAAAAAAATACTTCGAAGAAAAGAATACTTGATAAAAATATTAACACATACATACGCGTCTACCCACTTAGTGTGTTACGCTACGAATAAACATTAATCGAGAGATTTTTATTCCCTATTGTAGTTGTGCTAACATTTTCTAATATGATTAAAGTATGTGTATTTTCAATACACCCACATAAAAACCAGGCATGTTCCTTGGTGACATCACGCATACACACTTTTTTTGTTTCACACTTTCATATTATTCTTGCCGTTAGTTGACGATCTACGATAACGAGTAAAGAAGAAAAGTATTCATGCGACAAATACAAGAAATGGTTCTGTTAATTGGCAACCTTTTCAGTCGATTCTTTGTTGTTTGTCTTTTTTTTTCGCAACATTAACTAGGTATTCAGTGCACTGTTGAATTCTATGAATAGTTTTGATCATATTTGTCATTGTATTGCATTTCATAAAAATTGCATATCTATTGGGAAAAAGAAAACTGCATTTTTCCTATATATGCTCGTTTTTCATTTGATCGTCAATAATAAAATGTTCTTCACTTATTTTTTCTAATTTTTCTGCTATTCATTGTACTCAGGTCAAGAAACTATACTATTGACTAATCAAATCAGAAGAAATCAAGAAAATATTTTATCATGAAAGTTTATAAAGTGATTGTTTATTTAATATGTCAAAGTCTACATCATAAACATACGTCAACTAAATCATTTAATATATATATTAGATAATCACGTAAAATCTATGTGCTTGTCAATGAAGATCTGTTCTTTTTCAACGATATTTAGTTCTGAATACAAATTATATCATTTAGTAAACATGAATAAATCGAGGATTCGGAAAATAATTCATGATCATTCTCATCAAAAATACCTCTTTCTCAAGACATGAAATAATTGAAGATATATTAAAAAATAAACATATTCATAATTTTCAATCATATGCATCAGTGTTGTACTAATATTCGAACATGAAAAGTTTCTTTTTTGTCTTCAGTTTCTAATTTAGAAATGCAACTAACTTATATTTTTAAAGATATACAATTATCAATTTAACACAACATACAACTTCAAGTGGAAACTATTTCTTTTTCCTTTTCTTGACTATCATACATAATTTTGAGTCTATTGTTAAAGAAAAGTACATCATTATAATAATAAGAATAATCTGCAATTGCCGTAATATACCATTGTTCATACCAATGGTAATAGTTCTTTCGTTTTGAAGAACTATTCGGAAAGTATATTAAGCTAATATCAAGAGTAATTTTTCCAAATAATGAGGCGCAAAAATTGATTTTTCTTGATTGATTCGATGAAATTTCACTTCATATAAGATTGAGAATATTTTCAGGAACGTTTAATCATTGAAATGACTTCAATTGAAGTGATGTCACGGCGAACAAGCTCTAAAACAATGTAACGAAGACAATCACTGGTCTACAATAGTGACTTCACTCTGTTGCTCTTATAAGAGCAACAGAGTGAAACCATTATTTTAGACTAGTGATTGCTTTTGTTACATCGTTTTAGAGACTATTCGCTGCCACATCATTTCAATACGGTCATTTCAACGGTTAGACATGCCTAGAGATGTTCTCAATCGAGTGTGAAATAGTGTTTTATCATGACAATCAAGGCAAGCTAATTATTCCGCGTCATTATCAAAAGCAGACATTATATATTTACACTAAGTAACGTCATAAGCTATTAGCATGACGTGACCTCCCAAGTTGATATTCATATATTCCCTAACATTTTTCTATTTTGAATAACAAAAATATTAATTGACCTCTTTTCGATAGTATGCTTCAGTTTTTGTTCGTATACCGTTCATGATTAATTATGATACCAAAATAGACTAATAAATTTGTGCATCTCATTGACATAAACTTAATGGAAAAGAATAGCAAAAAAACAAGAGTTCTGCTAAGAGTTGTAAACATTCCTATTATCTAAGCTTTAAACATACTTATGGTTTTGTTCAAGAATACATAATCAATAATTGGTAAATATTGATGAATAAGTATTTTGACATGATAAAACGCTCTATCTTTACTATTACATATTCTCGATTCTAATGTACGGAATCACTAAATCGAGTTTTTTCTTCTTCTTGAATAATAGAAAGATAGAAAACAAGAAAAAATAAAACAGAAATATTTTTCTTACCGTAATAAATACTTGTCTTTTTTATAAGAATAGATTTGACGAAATTAAAAGTAAATATATTGAAGAAAAAAGCATGGACTTTTTTTTGTCCCGCTACATAAAAGAAATACAAAATCAAGAAAAGAAAACACGAGTCAAATGACTGCTAAAGTGATTGTAAGAATAATTAGTTGATCGAGCGGACGTATGAGCATTCCTGTTGATCGCGTCTAGTTCTAGTTCCTTTCTTCCTCACTTCTTCTCTTTTCATGTTTCTCGCTTTCTCCCTCCCTTCCTCTCTCTCTCTCACTTTCTCTCTTTTTCTCTTCGTTTCGTTTCTCTATGTCTTGAAACGTTGTTGGACTCTAGAGAACGCATGTTTGTATGCATGCAAAGAAATGTATTGATAATTGTTTTGTAAGATAGAAAATTAAAACAGAGCCATTGTCGTTATGGTTTCGGATCACGTTAGTTTCATTAAATTCTCTTGAGATTATATAGTTGAGTAATGTTTTCATTTTTATTTCATTTTTTTTTTCTATAGATTAACTGGAAAAAGTTTATCGAGTTGTTTTTTTCTCTCTCTGATATGAAAGTTATCGTAGACTTGATTGCTTTCTTTTTATAGGAATTCAGAATCAAGAAGTCGTAATAATGGATTTATTTACTTTATCCAAAAAGGTCTCTTATGATAAAAGGCAGACACTATCAGCGAATTAATGGGATAGAGATGACAAATAAAAAGATATGATTGTCTATTTTGAGGTTCTTCCTTGAGAAGATGATCAACACGGAAAATAACGCAAAAGATTTTGTTTCAACTAAGTTTTGTTTTTATAGCTAGAAACCTTTGAAAAACATATAAGCACATTTGAATTATGAATTAGTATTCATATATCTCCTAGTGTCAAATAAATGAACATATATGTATACGATACATCTAGGTTTTTTCCTTTTTCTTAGTCATTATTCTATATTACATTAAATGACATATAAGATTTTCTTAATGACTAAACCAATATCAATATGTCAATAAGGTAATCTTATCTTTGATCTACAGAATACATTGTGAAAATCGTTTAGGCTATTCGACATTCATACTAAATTTATTTTTGCTGGGTACATCTGTGAAAAAGAGAAATTTTCTTTACAAAAAAAAAAAACAACAACACATAATATGGACCATTAATTGATACACATGGAGACTTTTTTTTTATATAAATATAAATATAACGAAAATGTATTTTATTATAATGAAAACTGAGTAATACTTGTAAAAGATAAGTATACTTATCAAAGTAGGTTTTCAAAGCAATAAAAAAGGATAGTTAAAAGCATCTTAAAATATATTCTAAAAATGCTTTTAGTGTTCCTTTTTTAAAAGATATGTGTAAATACGTTTGATATTTTTCATATTCTATGACTAGAATTGTGTTGAAATTATTTTAAGAAGAACAACAGCGAGAAATATATATATATTTTTTTTTCTTCTGTTTAAAACTTTTTTTTTCTCATCAGTGAATTCTAAAAGCATTCTTTTTCATATAAGCAAATTTTTTATAATTGACATTGGCCTATATTTATAATTGTGTAGTGGGGAAAATGTCAGACGTATAAAATTTTTTTTGTTCTTCACATAAAACAACACAAAAAGTATCACATGTTAAAAGTAATACTTCTCCAAATTAAATTTTTCATATATACATAGTCCATGAGTTATTTGTTTCTATGTGACATATAAAACTGAGAAATAAATGACAGAATTGTCATAGATCTTCTAAGCCAAAAAAAGATGTACAAGTCATAAATAATAGCATAACTGTCTAATAAGAAAAAACAATAATAACTTTGCTATACCAAATCAATAATCTGTTTGAATATAATTTGATGGATTGATCATAAAAATATTTTTCTACAAAGGAATCAAGTGTTACTCTTCGTTTAATACCAATATCCAGCTGTCCTGATCTGTTATTAATAAGAGTGCCATATCAAATAATTATCTCATTCAAAACTCAAAGGATAATGATGCCTTCGACTGATTCTTATAACAAGAATGCTCGATCTTTAGGGAAATATAATGATGAAGAGCTACTTATTTATTAAGCAGATTTATCAATGTGTATTCATAATAATGGCAATACACAGATGGATATCATTATTGAAAACAAAAAAAGATATTCTCTCGAAATATTAGCGATGTTTATTTATTATGAAAGATTTTTGTTTTTCTTTTATTGAAACTCATACAATCCATTCATATCTGTTACAAGAAATTTCGAGAAGTTTTCTTTTTTTTTTTTATCACCAATTTTTTATTTTATTTTTTAATGGTTTTCTCACAATGTTCTATTTTATTTTATGTTCTCCGTTCTTATAATACTATCTGCTTGTCAACTATTTTAAAATGAACGATGAACTTCTAAAAATAAAATGAATTAATAATTATTTATTTAGCTCGTTAGTGCATGAAACAATTGTCAATTTTATCATAAACTATTTCAATTAATAAAATAAGTCCATTTAACTTAATAACATACCTAAAACATGCCAAATGTAGTGTAGAGGTGCTTCAATATCATATAGAAATGTTGAGAAAATTTTCTCTATGTATATACTGATAGTAAAAGTAGTGTGCTAAATTATGATGGTAATATTATTAAGTATTTTGAATAACCTTTGATAAAGAATCATGAATTTTTTTATGAGAAACAGGAGACGAAGACGCATTGAATCATATATTATTAGTTTTTCTAATATGTTTCCTGAATGTTTTTTTTTAATCAATTTTCTTAAACAATACCGGAAAATACTTTTTTTTTTACAGAAGAAACAAGCAACAAAGTGATTTATGAAAAGTGGAATTGCTAGAAAAAAAGAATTTCGAATTTCGAGTAGAACACTAATGTAATTTCTAAATGATGAAATCTAAACATATAAACCTTACAGTCTTTTATAGATCTTCAAATAATAATCTGAATGAACGTCTAATAATTGAAAATTCTTTGTAAACATCCGATAGCATATGTTTGCTTTCAAAGAAAAGTCGATTGAAAATATTCGAAAAAAAACTGTACCACACGATTCAATATGTTATTGTTTCATCTTTCTAAAAGTCAATGGTGCGACTCTCTATCTTGGTTCTGTCAAAATATATTGATAATATGTAAAAATCTTATCATCACAATTTCGAGCACTATTTTTATTACCAACTCATACAAAGAGAAAGTTTCCTCAAGTTTTCTATACAGTTTTGACTTACCTTCGCGATTACTATTTGTATGCCTTAAGTAAGGTGACGAAAAAACCTTTAATAACAACGTATTTTTGAGTTTTTTGCCTATAATATAGAGCATCTAGCTCAAATTATGATAGTGTTTTTATTAGCCAATGAAATTTTCTTTTACCAAGGTTTCATAGATGCACTATGATGACAGAGTTTCTAAAAACATCCGACATAGTTATTTTTAGGTTTTAGGAAACTTTGTTGAAGTTATTTTTTTTAACAATACCATTTTAAAAGAGTAGGAAATTTTGAACAAAATAAGTGATCGCGCGCTTTCTATGGCTTTCCTTTAAAAAGTTAAAGGTACCACCAAATCTGAAAAAACAGACGTTTTTGGTCTATTTTCTTATATATTTCATGTTTTTTCCGGTTTTTGTGATGCTTTTAACTGTTTAAGAGAAGTTCATAGAACCTACAGCAATCTCTCATTTCCTCTAGAATTTTGTGCTCTGTAAAACGGCATTATTAAAAAATTATTTCAACAAAGTTTTCTGAAACCTGAAAACTACTGTGTCCGATTTGTTAGAAACTTCGCCAGCATAATTCATCCATGAAACCTTAGTAAAAGAGAATTCCACTGGATAGTAAAATCACTATTTGGATTTGAGCTAATAGCTTAACATTATAGAATTTCTAGATTTTAGATAAGATAGAAAATATGACGGTAATTATCACCGGTAGTTTGTTTTTTTCTTTTTTATATTAAAACTTGCAGACAAAACACTAATGTATACACAAAAAGCTGAGCACATTTCGTCACTACTAGAAAACAAAATAAATTTTCGAAATGATAATGTTAAAAAACAAATAAAAAACAAAACTTCATCAAACATATCGTTATTTATCATTTGATTTCGATATTTTAATATCACTCGAAAAAATTTGATCGCTTTGTTTTATTAATCTTTATGTGTTTGACTTTGTAATGTTTCATTAAAATTTGATATCATTCGATTTGATTAATATCTAAACATTGTTTTTCAATTTGTGCACATTTTTTTAATTGATCTTTTGTTCGACGTGCTAAATCTTTTCTTATATTAAATGTTTGCATAACATTTTTAATTAAACTTGTTCGTAAACGAATATTTTCATCATTAACTTTACGCCAATCATCTTCAGCTTCTTTATATAATTCTTCAGCTTCTTTTAGCAGTTTTTTTTCACGTGCAAGTTTTTCTTGTAAAATTTTTATTTCATGTTTATGTGCTATTTGCATACATTCAAGATTAGCTTCAAGTTCATCACGTAATGATACTACACGATAATGATTCGTATGATCAAAAGTAAAACTATTATCCATGGATGTCGAATTTAAATTATCATTTATAGACAAAGAAGATGTTTGAGATAGTGGATCGGAAGAACAATTTGATTGATATTCATTTGAATTGGTATGATCACATGCTGTTTTAACAATTAAAAGACGATCATGACAAGAGTGAGGTGCTTGAGACACTACAAAAAAAAACAACATATGAAATGAATTTTTTTTTGTAACTTTCACTCTAGAAAAAGCTTTAGACTAACGATGGAAGTCCTCTACTTATTCAATCACTTTTGAGTTGAAAGTACGTGCATTATTGAGACGTAAATAAGCTATGACGACTCCAGCAGTGTCATATATCCAGGAAATCAGCCATGCTGGAGATGCCACATCTCCTGTAGGCACAGCATTTCCTGGAGAGTTGTTTAGAGATACAGCATCGCTTAGATGAGTCCTAGATTAAAAATCAAAAAAATTTTTTTCATCGGCAGATGTTGGGAGATGTCGATACCGGAGATGCCGTATCTCCAATCACTTCTCCACAGGAAGATGTGGCATCTCCCGTATCGATATCTTCCAGCATCTTCCGATGAAAATGTTTTTTTAATTTTTAGTCAAGGACCCCAGCGGGACACGCATCTCCTGTAAAGACGCGGCATCTCCCAACATGTCCTGATAAAATCTTTTTTTTCGATTTTTAGCCTAGGGTCCCAGCGGGAGATGCGTCTCCATAGAAAGATGCCGCATCTCCTCTAGCGACGTGGCATCTCCTGCACTTCTCCACAAGGGGATGCGACATCTCCCGCATTGCTCTTAGTGAGAGTGAGGGAGAGATACACACAGCACATCTTTCTGACTGAGTGTGAGGGCGGAGAGGATATGTGACATCTCTCGCATCTCTCTACACTTCTTCCAGATCTCCGTCTACTTCTCTCGCATTTCCCTACACTCCTCCAGCATGCTCGATATTCTGGATATGTGACACCACTTGAAAACTCTGAAAATAGTTCTTGCTCGTAGCTTATTGCTACAGAGAAACTGCATTTTGATGATTATTTTTTAAATAAACAGAAAACTGATTTTCGAGTTGAAACTTTTAATAGAGACAGGCTTCAATGAGAATAATTTATTGTGAAAAGTTTCAATTCTGTTTCTTATTTCCATCGTATGATACATTAATAATAATAGAATGTCTTTTATACCAGTCATAGAATCCAGCAGATTTGATGTTCTTATGTTAGAATAGAAACAAATCAAAAGACCTGAAATTTTCATAATGAATAACTCTGGTTAATATCTTTTTTTATGCAAATTTGCACATCAAAATTCAAAAAACCAATTTTTTTTAGTTTTCTTGAGAGAGATCGTAGCATTTATTGGAAAAATACCACAAAAGTACAGTATCTTCATAGCAATAAACTAATGACATGAACTCGTTTGAGCGTATTCATAGCTCATTTATATCTCCATGATGCACATAATCTCAATTCAAAAGCAAGTAAACAGTTGTATGACTTTTCTCGTAAGTTATTTTTCGTTGAATTCTAATCTAGATTAAAATTCTTTTGCTCAGCGTTTGATATCGATCTCGTTTCCTATATCTATCAAATATTTGCTTTTATAAACTTCGCAATTTTTAAAATGCACGTCAAACTTGCGTGTAAAGCGTTAACTTGATACACGAGTGTTCAGAGATCACCAGAAGTGCGGAGGGGACATGATAATTCAGGAAACAAATCAAGAGAGTTTCTGAATTTGTTTTGGGCATTGATGAGTAGAAGAAAATAATAATAAAGCATTGGAATTCAGCTGCAGAGAAGCAAAATTATTTCAAGATTGGGTAGGTCATCTCTAAATTGATAACCGTGTAAATGTTACTTTATTTACATTAATATTCAACTTGCAATTCTACAAGAATTAATCTTTCACAATGTATGCAAAATGTTATTCTTACATATATTATTGTGACCATCGATGGTTGCAAATGTAACAAAAGCAAAACCACGTGAATTTCCAAATCTATCCCGTATTAAAGCACATTTAGCTATTGGACCAAATGAAGAACACCATTCTGACAAAGCATCATCATTTATTTCATATGGAATATTTTTGATAAATACTCGTCGATGAATATCATCTGTCATCGTTAGATTTCTTCTTTAATCTGAAAGAACATTATTACAAAGTTTTCTCCTTTTTTTTATATTCATCGTGAGAAACATATTATTTATTTAATTTTTTTCAGTATTACCGACTGAAAACAAAACAAAAGAGAAAAAAAAACGTAAAACTTCATATCTGTTGCACAGAAAAAAAAGGAAACAAGAATGAAAGTTCAATTATCTTTTGGTACAATTAATTGTGATAAAGATTTTGATGAAGTATTACTAATAAGACGAGGAGATGATGGTGAAGAAGAATGATTTGAATGTAATGTTTTTAATTTTTGTGTATATTGATTTTCAAGTTGAATTGTTTTAGCTTTTTCTTCGGAAAGAATTTGTTCATAATATGATGTTATTTCAAAATTTTCTAATTCAGCTGCTAAATATTGTTCATTAAGTGATTCATTTTCATGTTTCATTGATTCATATTCAACTAATAATTTAGCATATTCTGCAAAAAATAAAAGAAAATCAAATTGTTTGGGGAAGTTAATTTATTTTCAAGTAATAGGATCTAATCGAATTGTAATATTTACGTTTCTAAAGTTGTAAGTACGAATTTCTAAGAACTTTTGATTTGGTTTATGTATGAAAAATAGAATTTCAAGAAAGAGATATTTGATTATCTAGTTCAAGAGATGAAAATATCTTGAAATTGATCACTAATTAAGATAAAGTTATTTATGATGGATTAATTCGAAGTATAATTTGGTATTAAATAAAGATTTTCATTCAAATCGATTGCAATGAAAATCAATAGAATTGACACTTGTGAACTTGATCTCAGCTCGTTTAAAACCGTTGACATTAATCAGTTCTCATCGGCATCTTAACGAGAACTGTACGAACTGAAGTATAATTATCATGTTTAACAATCAAAAATAATTCTTTCGATTTAAATTTTTTTTTCTTGGCTACATTTACTTAAACTACGTTGAAGCTTAATTTACATTTGATCATTTGTAATAATAATAACGTGAATATAGAAAAGAAGAGTACGTCTGTGATTAAATTTACTTATTCTTTATAGTTAAGGCAAGAAATCATGGCTGAAACCATTTTGTATTCAATTATAAAATATTCTAATCTTAATTTTTGATTTTGATGCTCAATGCTTTACATTTTCATAGAAAGAATTGATATTCTCAATAATATCATCAAGTAGATAACAGCGTACGAAATTTTCTATTAATGACTAACTATTGACTTTCGCTATTGAATATTTACAATAGAGTTTTAGTTCGTATCAGATTATGAAAAAATCTAGAACGATGGAACGGAACTAAAAGCTTGATTGAAAAATACTTGACTAATTCATAGAACCTAACTGTACATTACAAAAACCTCTTTAAGTAATCATAATCATATAGGGACGTACAGTTTCAGTTTACTGACCATCGACATCACTAAATGAATGTAACTAGTGAACACTGACTATAGCAGCAAACTGATGCGCATCAGAACTGGACAAGCACGAGTTTGCTCAAGTGCAACTACCGACCCCTCGAGTGCAAATACGTGCCCAGCTCTGATACACATCGATATTAAAAGGGCATATTTTGATAGAGCTAGTGTCTTAGTGTTTCAGTGAATACGTATGTCAATGTAATCAGTGCTTAGATATAGTGCGTTAGGTTCAAACTATTTGGATTGAGATCGTGCCGGCTTTAACCCCAGTGTACCTAATGTTGATGACTCACTATCAATTATTTACATCAACATAGTACATCCATAAAATCATTAAAAATCGAAGCAATGATTTATAAGAAAACGAGTCTCAAAAGCACTAAAGAAACTGTTTACCTTGTTCTAGATCTTGTTGTAAACGATTAGTCTGATTAGTATCTGCATCAAGTTTTTTTAATTGTTCTGAACATTGGTCTTCAAGTTGTTGTCGTTTAGTAGCAAAGTCTTCGTTCATTGTTTTTAAAATATTCTGAAGACGATATACTTCATTTTCCAAGTCAATTTCACTAATATGTTCTTTTGCTATTGAATCGTTTTTATTGAAATTATTTCGAGATTTTATATAATCATAACTATCATCATCAATTGCATCTTTTATTATCATGAATGATTGTTGTTTATTTAATGAATATTTTTTATTCATGATTTCAATATTTGATGGTATACATTTCATAACATTAAGTTGATGTTCATTATAATAATGCGGTTTATCAAGAATAATTCGATCAACTTGATCTAAAAATAAATTTTGAATTATGTTTTTTTTTTTCTTATGTTCATTTTCTTTTGGGTTTTTCTTACCTTTATCTGCAAATTCAACAAGAATATAATTAAAATATGTTTCATGACAATATTTACAAGCATATAATGTTCCATATGACGAAAAATATTCACGAAGTTGAGTCAAAAATTCTTTATCATTATAGTTTTTATTATCAAAATCAATTATAATCATAAGATCACGTGTAGTTTCAAAACGTTCACGTGGATGTTCATCATCAATAGGTAAAGCACGTTTAACATATCTAAAGAAATCAATAGAAATTATATTTATATACATATATATATATAAAATGATTTCATTGTTACAAATGTCGACCATCGAGATGATGTGGTCTAGATTTCATACATGCATCAACCATGGATGGTTCTTTATACGTTATAAAAACATAGCCACCTGTTGGTGAAGTAAAATTGTATTGTATGATGCTACCATATTGTTCAAAATACTTTCTATAGGAAAAAGTCAATATTTTTTAATGATTTAGAATCTAAACTTACAATAAACTACTAGGTTCTGTGTGATTATTAATATTCCCAATACAAATTTCGGTGTATTTTGGACTGTAACGTTGACGATTAGATGATATGGATGACATAATTCGTCTATAAGAATTTCTAATGTTTCAATATTTTATTTTTTATTGAAGTTTAGAAAATTCAAATAACAAACAAAAATAATTCGAAGGTTTTCTTTTATTTTAGTTACATTTTCCCATGACAGGAAAAAAAACCCGAATGTCTATAAATATTCAAGAATGGTTATACGCATCGACAAATCGTACACTAGGAGGGGCAGCACATGTAAATATCAATCGAAATTTTATATCAATGAATCTATCTGTAGGAAACAAAATATCAAAAGATTTTAATAAACACAGAAACCAAAAACGTATAGTTTTCTTTGATTTTTCTTGATAGTGAATATGTAGTACCATTAAAGTTGATATTCCCAGTTCTCCAAATATGTTCCATCGTCTGATTCTATATCATGTCAGAAATTGAAATACTTCTTCATAGTGAGGAACATCAACTTTAGTGTCACTGCGCTATGTCATGAAACACAGTGGAACACTTGATCAATAAATGCCAACATAAAACATTGTAAGACCGTTTCAAGCTATAAACTGAATCTTGTTATAGATCTACACTATCAATAAACAATATATCAGCTATTTTTGAAAACAGAACCATTATTCGGATATAGATAAAAAAACTAAAGATAGTTTAACAAAAAATATCTTTTCTAAATGTTGGAAAGTCTACTGAAATATCATCATACTAGACTTTTATTCGTATAAAATGTTTTACGCAGATTTAGTTAGTACAAAGATACGAATAATATTGAATAATAAAACTAAAATAAGTAGCAATGATACACTTACTTGTCGATTCTCTGCAATCATTCTGTATTTATTTTACTCAATGAATTTAAAAAAACATCAGTTGAGTTATTATTCTTGCGTCGACAAAATTTGATCAAAATTTTGTTTGCATTTACATTGAGTTATGGAGTGATTTAAGGCTGTTTTTCTTAACTTTAATCATGAATAATGTATGCATTATATTATAAGAAAATGAATCGAATAAACCGGATATAAAACTGCATTTATATAGAAATGCTTGATAGTATTTTATCCGTGTCTAGATACTAGTGATTATTGCCAACGAGCTTTCCTTATCGCGAACATAACTTGATTATCGTTGAAGTATGGTTATCCGTTAGATTAAGCGCAACTTCTTTGTCAATTAATATCGATTAGAAATAATAGATAAACATATATTTTCTATTGCATTGATACTTTTAACAAAAATTATTCAAAAAATTACACACAATAAAGTATGAATTGATATCCTACGTATATTCTTCAAATCTTTATTTTCATTTACATTGTATTTGACTATTCCAACAATCTTAATCATGCAGAAAAGTTAGACCATTTTTGGAAATAACGATGTCTTAGATAATGAAAAAAAATAATAAATCGAACGATATCTATTCACTTTTTCAAAAATCAATTTAATCTTTTTTTGTCAAGAAGAAGTCAATTGCAATATCTTGTAATATCTGTGTGTCTCTCCTATTTTCACGATAGAATGTATACTATTTATAGGTTTATTTTTCTCATAACAATCATTCTTCATGTAATATTTGTTCAGTTTTAGAAATGAAAACATTTTACCATATTTGCAGTTTTCGTACATGAAGTATATGGAATTAGTTCAAGGTTGCTAAAGTTCAAAAACCAAAAGTTTTTGTATTGAAATCAGAAAATTATTTGGCGATCTTTTCTTGAAAGAAATTGAAAATTTCTTTCAGTCAAGCACTTGTTATATTGTGTTGACGAATTAGTAACGGACAAAGTTTTCTTCTAAGTGATAATCCGGTATGTGCTATACTAATAATCATGTCACAGTCATTTATTAAGATATAGATTCTGCGTCAACAAGATTGTAATTTATAAATAGAAAATAGAACACATTGCTTTTCTTTGATCATATTGATAGTCTTTCAATAATAAAAAATATGTCGAATGCAAGAATCGTTCTTTTTCAAAATTTTGAATTGCTTTTCAGTGAAACAGATTCAATAATTTTTTTAACAATTGTATTTAAAACTGTAACGAAAAATTTTCGTGTAATTAATAAAACACTTGACTAAAATTCTCTTCTGTGAATCAAAACATTCGATAAATGCAAAATGGATTCTTTCTTTTTATCTACAATTATTTAAGTTCTTGCCATGAACATTCCTCAAACAGATACAATATGTTTTTCTAATTGTTACAAAAATATCATTAAAATTTAAAATGATAAAAGCCTATTCAAATAACCTTCTAGATCTAGAACATTATACAACCATGAACTCGAGTATGTGAAAACTTCGATATACTTAATCGTCTGCTTTAATCCGTTTACTTTTTATCCAGTACAAAAACGATTTACTGAAATCTCATGTAAATAAATATACATCTCTCTCTTTATACATATATATCTGTACACAAAAAAAAAAAAACAACATGCTATTATTAATGTTTATAAAGACTAGCTATATTATCACGTTGTTCTTGTTTAAGTAGATCAATTTTTTGAAGAAAAAAATTTGTTTGATTTTCATACATTGTTCGGAAATCATTTTTTAATTTTGTAATTGATTGTAAAAGACGTTGTTCAACAATAAGTGGATCTTCATTTTGATTTCGTTGTAATTGTTCATTAAGTTTTTGAATTTCATTATCACGTTCAATTACTAAACTTTTTAATCCTCTATTTTCTGCAACTGCATTTTCAACTAATTTTATAAATTCTTCCGGTACACGTTCTGCAAACAGAAAAAAGTAATTATATAATGAAAATATAGATTTTTGTTCTATTTTTACGTGGTGTTGGAGGCGGTGGTGGTGGTGGTTGTGGTGGTGGTATTTCTTTAATTTTATCTTCTAAAATTTGATTATCAATTTTAAGTTGTTTTATTTCATTATCAAGTTTTGTTTTTTCATTTGTTAACATTCGAGCAATTTTTTCAAGTTCTTCAATACGAGTTTTCTTTTCATTATGTAATTCTTTTATTTGTTTAGATTCTTCTACTAAACAATTATATTTTGTAAGTAAGACCTAAAATAATATATTTATATAGATAGATAAAGATTTTTTTTTTCTTTGATAATTACTGTGTATTTTTGTTCTAAATCAACTTGTTTTTGTGTAGAACGTTCAACTTGTTCGGTTAATGTACGATTTATGTCTTGAAGTTGTTCAATGCGTCGTTTTTCAATTTGAAGTTGAATATCATATTCAGTTTTTTGTTTTTCTAATTCTAAAAGATGTTGTTGTTCGAGTTCTTTTTCACGTAATTTAAGAGTATCTGCAAAATGTAAAAGTTCGTCTAATGATTTATTAAAACCATCCATTGTTGACGTAGTAATTACTGATGTCTTATATACTAATCTGGAAAATAAAATTAAGCTTTAATCAAAATCAATTTTATTAAAATTTTTTATTATAATAAAATGAAATTTTGATTAATTTATTCAAAAAAAAATTATGTATTGGAAGAATACTGTACCTCTCTATCAATATAAGTCCATACAGTTTATGATTTCGATCTGAAACAATAAAAAAATGTTCCTACTCTCTTGGTCTATTTGTGTTTACATTCTTTCTAAATATTCTTTTTTAAACAATGGAGTCTGTTTGTTCTTTTCTATACGATCTTTTTGTCTACTTTCTTGTTTATACATACTTTTCTCGACGTCTTTTTCTTTGTACCCTTTTTATATCTCCTGAGAGTATCATGGTAGCATTCTGAGGTCGAAGTCACCCAGCGGAATCCTATTGGATCGCTGAGCTATGCGATAATATCTGCCAGTCGATGTCCCATCAAATTCAACTATCGGAATCAATTAATATGCTTTAGTTTTCGATAATTTCCATTATCGAAGACTGTAAGAATCCATCAATAAGATCTAATCATATTCGACGATATTAACATATTTAATTTTGCTTTTCTTTGTGATTATTAGACAACATCTGAAGTATTTTTTGGGTCTTATCTAGAACCGAACCCGTTGTTACTTAAAATTAATGAGACATCTTATTTGGACAAAGCAGAACAAAGTCTTATCAAAATATATTAATACTTGACTATAACAACGTAACAATATAGATACCAGTTTAAACTAGTCGAGTCAGAGCGCTGTCACTTAAGGAAAAAAAGATGTGCTCATTTTGCTTAAACATAAATCAAGTTTTGAAAGTTAGTTGTTTTCATCTTTCTCATTTTTCTTTCTTTTTAGACTTATCATTCAAATTTAAATTTAATAATAAGTTCGAATAGAATATAATCATTCTTTTTGTATGCTTTAGTTAGTTTTTTTTTAATGTGAAATGCTCATTCCGTCATTATTTTATGTGATCTATTTTTTTTTTAATTCAATTTATCGTGCAACAATTAGAGGTGACAGTAAGCTCACAAATATTTATATTTGCTTTATAATTTTATGTGATTTTACTAGTTAGCATTTAAAATTAAAGATTAATTAAAATACAATTGTCATTTATGTTTTTCTATATTCTTCATTTAGCTTTACTATTCAAGATTTGAATTATATGGTAAATCCGCATATCATCATTGTTCATATTCTACACTTAAATTTGCTATTCAACTATCAGATGTTGTAATAAGCTTACATAAAATATCTTTCATTGTTTTTAATCACTTTTTTAACTTTATCATTTTAGAATAACCGAAAAATAAAATTATATCACCTTATTCTTTCTTCAGATTCATCAATCAAAGTCTCGAAATGATGGTTAGTCAAATAAAATATGATATTTTTCTTTCTTTATTGAGGTTTATAAATCGGTGAGTACATATATAGATCAGTTGAGATATAAGTTTTGTTTGTTTTCTAATGTTGTTTAGATTGATCGTTCACAATATCAGTATGATTAAAAGTTTTAAAAAATGTAATCATCCGTTTTTAATTATTTCGATAGGTACAACTGGATGAAAATCAATTTCTTGAAACTTACTTTAATATTACGAATTATTACAATAGATTATTGAAAAATAAGTGAAGGGAATGACAAAAGAGCATAAGAGGGTGGATGAAACCATATCTAGTGTTCAGATGTAAATTCGAGAGAATCTTGTCCAATTCTGAATGTATCTAACATGTTCCAACTATCTGATCTGATTGTCGGGATTTATCAGATTATTTGTAGACATTGCTGTTGTGGATTCTTCTTCCTGAATTAACTTTAATTCTAATACATATAGTCAATGTAGTTTGTAGAAAGCTATCCGGATATGACATTTATAACATTCCATATGCTGCAGAAGCTATCCATCACACTTTGGTAGCACCTTAAATGTTAAAGACACAGAATTAAAAATAATGTTAACTTAATGCTATAAAGTAGGGATGCATTAATTCTAATGCCATTGATGCTAAAGCATAAGTCTTCATGTTTAATACAAATGCTAATTCTATTGCAACCTTCCGAATACGTCCTTTTAAGAACTATCAAAGCATAAAACAAAGACATATTTAATGATGTACGCAGATCTAAGTATGGATCGCAGCTCTTCATATGGGTGCTAAGAGTTTCTACGTCGCGGCGCAGATATGAAAGGTCAATTATGCGAACAAATTTTTTTCTTAACTTTCGGTTAATTTAATTCAACATTCAAGTTTTACAAGTGTGATAGATTTCGACGTTTTGGCTAGACGCTTGAAAAAGGATGTAAAGAAGAACTTACAGAAAAAAATATGATGTCTGTGTTATGGTTTTATTTAAGATTCAGCCTTTTTTTTTAGATTTTCTTTCAGAAAAAGCTTTTTTTTATCAGTGTTTTCCAAAAAAATTATAAAGCGGATTATATTATATAAAGAGAATAACTTTTTCTATTGAATAATCTTATCAATAATTAAAATCCTATGAAACATTCTTTTGACACGAAAATTCAAGTTTTTAGTGACGACTTAATTATTCAAAACCTAATAATTTTGTCATTTCTATACTTCTCCCACTTATCTCTTTTGCATGCTAAAAACTACAAGTTCCTAGGTTTTTTTTAGCCTAATGATATTAGAAAAACATCCTCATTTATTATATTTTAGTGATGATAGTCTTTATCAATAAGTAAAATCTTAGAGTATGCAGAAAAGTAGACCATAGAAGTTTGTTTAATATATGAAGTTGATAAGATTTGTACAATTTATGATTCATATTACTTTTCAGTTGAATGTATAGCTTAAACTGAACGTTTCAATAAAAGTATGAGTAATATATACCGATGAAATTTATACATTGTATCAAAAATTTTATTTTTGAATATCACTCTACGAAATACAAAACCTGACGTACATCTTCTTATTATACACAAATTTTATTATTTCAATTTAATTATTACTTTCTAATATCCATATTATACTATATAACAAAATGAAGATCAGACTATTATTTCCCTTGAGACATTATAATTCTTTTTATAAGTGTCTCTGAAAATTAATAATTTACTTGATAATACTTCTTTTATTAATTCATTTACTTGCTGTTCGTTTTAGACTTCCATTTAAATTATTGATTTGATCGACAACATAATTACTTTTATTAATAACAACATATCATATCTAGAAATTGAAAGTGATATAATTAATAATATTAGATCATATTTATTCATTTTTCTTCAATTAATCGATATTGATCTACATATTTATATACATATTGAATCGATTATTTATTAAGAAGTTCTTTCGACGAAAAAAATAAAAATCTTTCGATGATAACAATATTTTATCTACAAATACATATGCTTTAGTATAAATATATACAATAAATTTCTTTTCTTTCTAGCTCTCTATGCGGTCACAAAGCACATACAATACGCTTCAATAAACATAATGATTCACATACACATTTTTTTATTTATATCTATTAGTATATACATATATATTAGTCTATCTGATAAAGTAATTCATAACCTTTTATCGGTTGTACTTCATATAATATAAGTGAATCAAGAAAAAATTCTGGTATAACATAATAAATTTTATTTTTTAAATCATGATATTTTTTAACAACCATTTTATCATCATCATCACATAGTACAATAATTGTTGTATTTATATCTAATGCTTGTCGATTATGTTCTTTTAATAAAATAGCACCAGATAATTGTACAAGTTGTTCAAGTTCTTGTCGTGTAAACATTCCTTGTTGACAACCAATTGAACATTCAACAGCAATAGCATATGAATATGATTGAAATATTGGTTGATGAATTAAACGTGAACGATTCATACCATTATGTTCTGATGATAATGATGCATCGCCAAGAATTTCATATGAATCTTCATTTAGAAGACATTGTTTATTAAGACATTCTTCAATCCATTGATAACCAATAACATATTGATGATAAGCAACAGCAAAAAAAACTTTTTTTGTTAAACAACATACACGTTGTTCAACTTCACTTGCTATTAAATGTGTTGTTGTTTCATCAATTTGATTTGATAAACGAGCAGAAAAACGACTACAAAATAATTCCACTTGAGACTATAACAAAAGAAAAAAGCAAAGTTTTCAAGAAGAGTATACTCTATGAAATGAACATACTGTTTGTTGACGTGTTAGTGATGAACAAACAAGTACTAATGTACGTAATGATTTATGTGATTTTGATAGACTAAGATTTGAAATCTATAAAATAAACAACAAAAGAAAAGAATGTTTATTGATAAAAATTTGCTATGAATCTTACGGATGATTTTCTTTCAGTAATTTCTGAGTCTGAAATATCTATATCAGAATTTTGATAATTCGTATTAGAAACCTAAAAAGAATTAAATATATAAGATTAACACAACAGCAAATTTTTCAATCGTTTTTTTTTTCTTTAGATAAGATGTCCCATTATAAAAATTAAGAATAGAATATAGCAGTTAGTAAACTACAGATAATCAAAAAAGTAATATTTATAACGATAAATTACTTGTCTAACCTGTTTAGAATCAAGAGTAATTTGATTTAAAAAAATTAATTTGTTATTTGTTTCCATGAAGTTTTCAAAGCATTTTACTAATGTCGATAATCACAAGTAGTTTCTTATGGTAGGCGAAAGCTGAAAAGGCAATATTTTCCGGCCATCAACTTTAGACTTTAAAGCATTTGGAATTATTACGTTCAAAAACTAAACAGCTGTCTCTGAAAGATAAAATATTGATTTCAGATGGAATTATTATAACTAGTTACTAGTACTGTGTTAGGCTTCAATATATTCCTCTTTGGATATACAGTTCTGCGAAAAAAAAATATCAACCTATTTTTATATTTTTTCCTTTAATACTATATATTTAATTTGAATTTAAATAGTATTTTCATTAGCCAATAAGATCCGTCATTAAGCGCACTCCAAATCGAAATTTATAGATGAACAATGAGACAAAAGTTTCGAAAAGACGAAACACAATAATTTTCAGTTGTCAAAAGACTCCAAAAAAGCAGTTTGTAATAGTACCATACCATAGAGTACAAAGTTCTGAATAAAATGAGGAATCATCATAGTTTCTACGACTTTTTCTTAATATATGATTATTCATACCAAAAAAGACTGACGATGAAAATTTATCATAACACTGTTAAAACACGCAATTTTCTGTTTTTTGATGATCCTTATACATTTTTAATGGAAGGTCTTAGAAAATGTAGCAGATCTTCATTTTATTCTGGATGATGTAGTCTTTGAAATGGTATTTTTAAAAGTTAATTTTCACAATCCTCTAGGACCTGAACGCTACCATGTTTAGTGTTCCAGAAACTTTCACATTCAAGTTACATGCTTATTGATATCATAGAAAAAACTCAAAAATATAGTAGTTTTCTAATTTTGACCAACACTATACTTCGAGAATTATTTCTAATCATAAAAAGTTACTCATTCTTTTTTTTTATCAGATTATCTTTGAAATTTAAATACCATTTATTGATATCTCACACTTAAACTCTAGTGGGTCTCGTCTATTGGCTGTGTCTTTCTTATCTATCAATCCATAAATAGATCGATAAATATCTTCGATTAGTTCTAATCATAGAAATACAAAACAGCTGATCATTCCATAGTTTTTATTTCATTTACCTTTAGTGAATCATTAAGTGAATCTGAAAGAAAGAAAATAAAATAAAAAAAAAAAAAAACAAAAGCGAAATTAAAAATTTCTTCTTACTATTCGACTTAATACGTTTCGGTCGAGTTGATATAGATGCTCGTTTAATTGGGCTAGATTTTTTTTCTTTAGTTAATTTGATTTTTTCTGATTTTTCTACTTGTTTAAATTTTTTATTTTTATTTTTCGCTTTATTTTCTTGTAGTTCACGAAAATGTATAAGACAAACACCTTGAGATTTTTGATCACGCTTAAAACATTTCTCTATTTGACATAATTGTTGCCAACGGGCACCATCCCACATAACACGTTTACCACCAGCTGTCCAACGTACATAACCTTTTGCATAATTACCTGGTGATGACATATCTACAAAAGCAAAAGAATAAACAAATGAATCTAAATTATAAGTTATTTTAATCAATGTTTGATAAAAATTTTCTTTTTTTTTTTCGGAGGGATAATTTATAATTCCGAAAGAGAGGTGATAATTATTATTGGAAACAATAGATACATAGTATATAGTACAATACGCACAAACTCCGGGAGAACGAACGTTATCTTCGGATGGGTGCTCACTATGAATAAAACTTATTGTTTAGTTTTTCACTTGTTAATTCAATAAGTATTGTTTGTCAAAGTTTCCTAAACGATAAAAATTATTTTCATTAAAACAAAAAACAAATCTATAAGATTACTTTGAATATTTGTATCGTTTATTTTTTATTACTCTATTTTCTTTTGAATTTATTGACTTTTCGGAAATCATTAGGATTATGTTATCATTATTTTACGATTGTTCTTAAGTTTCTTTTTTGTTTAATTTAGTTAAGCTATGTAATCAACCTCCATCATCATTTGAATGGGCATCCATACTTTAATTATACAAAAATATTGTTAACTTTATTTTTATCTAGAAATATAAATATAACTCTTTGATTATCAATAAAATTTTGAAATCGACATATTATTCTCAAATTTTTTTAAAGAATCCCCATTGCATTTGAGAAAACGAATAATTCATATCTGATCTGAACAGAATTTGATTAAAATCATTAAAAAAAAAAATAGTTTGTATAATCCCCATAGGATAAGACTGACTTGATGATTTGTGTATTTTTCTTTTTAGTTATTTACAGATCATCGAAGGAATTTCATATTTAATTTAAATAGAATTATATTTTTGAATAATCAAATTCAATGATTGAAAGTTTTTTTAAACTTGCTCACCTTGAGAAATTTTACAAATTTTAATTATGAGAAATCTTTATAATCTAGAAAACGAAATAGTGATATAATCAATTAAGTCATGTAAATATTTTTTATCCTATGCTTGTTATGGTAGATATCGTTCGAGAAAATGGGTATTTTTATATTACAAATGATTCAGACTGTTTTCGTATCTGGATACAAGATAGTATGTATGTGAACATCAAATGTAGATTTATTAATCTATCATTCATGGTCAAATCAAATAGAACGGAAGAGGTAAAAATGTGTCCTATTATTAAGCTAAGAACGATCAAAAACGAAAAAAAAAAAACACGAAGCGACAACATAAGATATTAATATGCTTGATCGAAAAAATAAAATAAACAGCCAATTTCTATATCTATATAATTATTAAATTATACTATTTAGGACAAAATCTCTTCTTAGTTACATTCAAAATTATAAATATGAAGTTATTATATTGATTTCCAAAACTAACTAATGGAAGGAAAAAAGAAATATTTTCATAATAAGAATAACTAATTATAAACGGAAAGAATGATAATAATTATTATTCGAAAAAGCAAAGAACATGCTTTGTATGAAAATTACTTTATTTATTAATAATTCTTTAATTCCATGCTCGTTTGACAAATAACAGAACATGAGCAAAATGTCTATAATTTTTTTATATAACAAACCATTCATATATATATATACGTTATTTTAAATAATGACGTACATAATTATCCATTATTTTGAATAACTGTTTGATTATCACATATAAAACGAATGACAAAATTTCTTTGAAAATCTTTATCTAGAAAAGAAAATTATCTCATAAAATTCTTTTCTCATATTGTTTTATCATGAAATATAAAAGTATATGAAATAATTCGTACATATATAAATATAAGATGAAATGAATTATACTAAGAATTCTTTCAGATCGTTGTAAAACAGCATAATATAGAAAAATTTTTGTTGAAAATAAATCTGAATATATTGATTCTCTTATATGTATTTGTATATTACGATCAAATGATTCATCATCTAATTTCACATTCAGCATTTGAATTTGAGACTGTTTTAATCTAGATATATTGTTTATCAAAATTTTATGTGTTAAACATGTTGATAGATATGGTAAATGACATGACGATCGATGTATTTCATTATTTATCGTTGTTAAATAAGTACATTGATATTCATTTAATGATAATGATGATATTTGATATTTATTTGTACTTTCTTTTGAAGATACTATTGAAGTAATCTTATCACCAAATAACTAGAAGAAAATTTTTTTACTTTATTAAATGATTTATAGATCGAGATTAATACTTATTGAACAAAACAAAAAACTTCTATTTTAAATTGTACAGTTGATTTACATGAAAAATAATTTCTCAATGCTTTAATTGAAAACCTTTAGAATATCTATAATTAAACCTTTCAATATTCCACAATGAAATATTTTCTGCAGGATAATTTTTTTACAGAAAAATTAGTGTCGAAAAAACTCTAAAAAATTGAACGATTAATTTTGTTTGATTTCGATATTTCAGTGATAAAAAATAATATGTCAAAGGTATTCTATTGACTAACTCTACTATAATATCAAACAAGGACACATAGAAAAAATAATAATCAAAGCAATTAAATTTACATCAAGAATAGATGTTGTTCGTCATTGATTGCGAAATATTGGTCGAATAATATTTAATGTTTCATTTTGATCTAAACGTTCCGGTTCAAATTATCTTTCATTGATATTATCAGCTAATAGTTCATCTGATAAAATAAAACAAAAATTCAATAACAAATAAAAGTTAACTATAGAAAAAAAAATTTTACATCAAGTCGAACATATTTATATGACCATATTCCAAATTATACATCAATATTTGTCAAAAGAATTTCATCAACTTCTGTTCGTTTCAGAAACAACTAATCAAAAACGAACAATACTTATAAACTATTATAGAAAACAAAATATTTACTAAGTTCTATATCTGTATAATCAATAGGTCGTTTTTCTTCTATTGAATATCGATAATCATAACCAAGATGGCTAAAATAAAACTCTAAATATTGTTAATTAATTAAGTCAAGACTTACTCATATGCTGGTTTTATTGAATAATTTAATAATAAAAAATTTTCATTATCATGATATTGTTTGCTATGAACGTATAAAATTGCTCCGATTTCTATTTGTATACATATTATCTTAGTGAACGTTTGACTGACAAGTAGCGCCAATCGATGTTCGACGAACTGATGATGGCATTAGTTGATGAGCTTGATTATGACAAAAAAAATTGATTTAGAATTTTAAATTTTCAAATACAAATTTCTTTTAAGAAAAAAAATACAAGTAAAATATTTACGATTTTGATTGTAATATGTAGATTAGTTTTGAGAATTATTCATTAAACGAGAGAAATTAAAACATATTAATTTATAAAAAATAAAATTTCATTTCGCTTTATTTTATTTGATTAGATGATTGACTGAAATACAGAATAAATTAAATTAAAAGAATCTTCAAAAGAGTTTCTTTTTTTTACTTCATCATTCATCGAATTGAATATTATTGTTGTAATGAATGTATTGGCGATTGTAAACCACTGAAATAAATTAAAATTTAATTGTTCAAAACTTTAGTTTTGCTGTATTTTGATAAATACATTTACCTAGCATGTATAATTGTTGGCTGACGAAGCATTTTTCAAAGAATGTATAGACGATTCCAAATCGAAACAAAGCTCTTTGTCTCGTATTGAATATCGCGGGTACAAAAACAAAAAAAATCTTCTTTTTAACATTTATTTCTTTTTCCAAATAAATAATACTTATCAATTATCTTTATTTAATTTCAATAAAACATTCAGTGAGTTGATTAAATAGATGTCACTAAATAAAAAATAAATATATTATAGAGGTAATGTCAAGCAACATAATAGCTAGATTTGTTGAATAAACTAAAATCTTATTATTATCATAAACAAATTGAAATGTCTCAATCAATTGATTTTCGTATAAATGATTTTGTAACTGAATATCTTGATTATAAAGGTTTTAATGATACAGTTGGAATATTTTTAAAAGAACGAAAAACTCGTCAAGAACCCATACAACAACTAACAAATGGCAATCATTTACAAGATACTGATCACGAAAAATGTCAAATTATTAAAGTAATTTTTATTTAAGTTTATAAAAAAAAAAAACCGAAAAAGTAATTTACATATTTTGTTGTTTTGTTTTAGAATGAAATGTTAAAATATTTTGATGATGGAAATCGAGAAGAATTTTTTCGTCTTTGGTTAAAACATATACCAGCAAATATAATCGATAGTGATCCATCATTAAAATCACTTGAATTTTTACTTTATGCTCATTTTTCTATTTATTATTTACGTCCAAATAATCGAAATAAAGTATTTCATTTTTATATAATTTATATTTTCTTTATTTTAATTATAATTATTTAGAATGAACAAGCAGCAAAAGAAAATATGCAAGAATTTAAAACATATATGGAATCAATTAAAGGACAAGCTATATCACAAACAAGTGAAATATTACCTTTATTTGCATTACCATTTGTTACATCACCAGATAAACATGCATCTTTTCAAGAATTATTTTCAGTTCGTAGTTTTTTGTTTTGGTGAGAGGAGAGAAGAGGATTTGAGTATGAATTTTTTTTTGTTTCGTAGAATGAATGGCCAGTACAAATACGTAAAAAAGTTTCAAATTTTTTTGATTGGATTTTTTCTAATCGACCATTACCACGTCTTGTTGAATTATTACAAAATGGTGAACGTGCATCTCATATCTTAACACAAATAAATAATGAAAATGAAGAACTTAAACATCGAAATAGAGAAACAAATAAACAAATAAAACATTTAAGTACTGATTATTGTAATTTAATTAGTAAGTGAACTTAACAAAAAAAGAAAAGCGATAAAAATTCTATTTTTATTCTATTTTAATTCATTTCAATAGGTATCACAATGGAATTAGTTGAAACATTACAACAAGCTATTGTAGGAAAAACGATTACTAATGAATATATTGATAATGTATGTTCACGACTTGGTATTGCTAGATTACGTGAATCCATGGCTAATGCAATGGAATCCGCTCGTCTTGGGTAATAAGAATAGATGATTATTTTCTAGTTATTGAAAATATTTCAATAATTGAATGATAGAGAATTTCTCTAAGAATACATCAGCATCTACTATGTAAAAATTTTAAAATTCAGAGGAGTTTTACAAAGATTGACACATACAGTCTCAATTCAGCCGCTTGAAACATTAAATTTTACTTGATTTTTTTTTTGAGTTTCGTATTTCTAGACGGCAGGGAAATGACGAAGATTTTAACTATCTTAGATCCTTTTCTGATCGAATGAAGACATCGCTTGAATTCGATTACAATAATCCGTTTTTTGTTTTTTGTATATAGAATTGATGATCCATTTACGGAAAAATTTGATTATGATAAAATAAAGCGCGATGTTGTTCATGTATCCACTAGTCCACGTCAAAAATCACTGTTACTTCAAGCTTTACGTTGGAAACTGACCAAAGCTACAACAGATTTCAATCGTGAAAAAATGCTTGATTGTTATATTAGTTGTGATTTACTTGGTTGTCGTACTGATATGGAACAACGAACAAAAATTATAAAAGACTTATCATCAATAACATCGACTGTAGATACACGTTTTGTGAAAGAAGAATGGGCACGTTTAATTAATACAATTGCTTCATTAAGAAAAGGTGAACAAGATAATGCAGTACTTGTATATATATATATATATATTTATTTTTTCTATATGTATATAATTAAAGGTCGAAATTATTTGGCACCAAATGAACAATTGATTATTAGTATGCAAAAAGCAGCTATTGCAGAACAATCAGATACACTTACGAAACAGCATCTTTTAGCAGCATTACAAAAGCTAAGTCTCAGGTATGAAAAAATGTTCTTTTTATATACAAACAACAATTGCGAACTTTTCGCACAATATTATATTCAGAATATTTCTTTTCAAGAAGCGACTCGAAATTCCGCAAGAGTAAATTCGATCTTCGGTGAAGCGTTATCATTTTTGTTCCTTTACTAGAGAAAAGTCTGATTTTATTGGCAGCCTTAGATCGAGTTGGATCTTTTAGGAATAGATACGGTAAAAAGTTAACATTATTTATTTAATTCAAGACTTTTGATGAAGAGTGCATTGCATTAAGCAAATATTTTTTATAAATGAACATACACACGTTCATATTTGCATTAAAACAAAGAAATAATAAGTATTTCTTATTCACAGAAATAGTCTATGTTGTATGAGTATTTTAAGTATGAAAGTTAATTCTATATATAGACACTTGTACATTACAAATATAACTTCGTAAATAATGTTTGAATAGTTTTCGGGAAAATTTATTTAGTTTATATTGATTCAAAAATTAAGAAGCTTGAAAAAGGCGTACTGAATTTTAATAAAGATAGGATTCATGAAGTAAAATGTTCTTTCTTTCTCGAATTCGAATACATCGATTAAATATGAAATATCTAATTACTTTCTGAACTTTTTAGACGAACTGTTCAAACTATAATGATCAATGAAAATATGATTAAATGGCTTGTACCATTATTAAGTGTATCAAATGGTTTATCGGATTATACTTTAGGTAAAAAAATATATTTTCATTAAAAATAAAAAGAAAATAAATATTATTTTATTCTTTAAAATTTTTAGAATATGGCGTAGCTTTATTAATGAATTTATGTTTACGTACCGAAGGTCGTAAAAAATGTGCTGAAATAGCTGAACAAGCTATAACTGTTCTTGCATCTCTATTAGCTCATCCAAATCACGAAGTATGTTTTGACGATAAAAAAATCTTATATTAATTTATTACTTTCTTTACATATTCAGATTAGACCATATGTTAATTCATCATTATATTCAATTTTAACATTGAAATCTGTACGTGACAAAGCTATTCAACTAGTAAGTAATGATTCTTATCTATGAATTAATATATGAATATTTAATATTGATAATAGAATCTTGAAAATCGTCTTCGAACATTAATTCGAACTGAAACAACAAACTCAGAAACAAAAGGTCAATTAGAATTTTTACTTAATCTTCTATGTAAAAATGGTGATCAAATTATTGACCAATCATCTGATAATGAACAAGATAATGATGATGTAAATAAAATATTTAATTTATAAAACAACAAAAAAAATTTTTTTGATTTTTTTTTTCTAGGAAGATCAAGATGTAATGGAAGCTGATTTAGATCTTGCTGATAGATTACATGCAATCGACCAAGAATTAAGTGGAGATGATTTAATGCTTAAAAAATATTCATTACAAAAACCAAATACAAATAGTCAAAAATCTTATAATAATACATTATATGCATCATCAATCAATGTTTTTAAAAGTAGAACATCAATTGATCCTGTTCTTCATCGACCAACAACACCTGGTCAATTACGTCAATCTATTGTTGCACATACAGTTGATTCACTTGCTAATAGTCTTGCTGTTGGTGATATATTTCATAGTCAAAATAATGGATTTGAACAATTCCATGATAATAATACTATATTTGCAGCATCAACATCAATATCAATAAAAAAACCTTTGTCAGCAAGTATTATGTCAACATCAACAATTAAAAATAATAATAAAAAAATTTCTAAAACATCATCATCAATAACACGACCAAAATCAGCAAGTCGTGTTTCATCAATGGATCAACAAAAACAAATAACACCTGTTCTTGCATTTGGTACAAATGATGAACTTGATCGTTCCATACCAACAATAACACCACCAAAAGTGACACCACCAATGAAATTTTCTTTTAGTGAACCACCAAGATCAAATTCAAGTGCATCTATACGTTCATCATCATCTTCAATACTTGAATTAAGTAATGGAAATCTTAATAATCAAAAAACAAAAAAACTTTAGATATATATTTTTTTCTATATATCTATTGTTTTGTTGTTGTTTTGTTCTGTTTTTTTTTATTGTTGTATGAAAACACATCTATTTCTTTTTAAAAGAAAAACAAAGCCTATTTAACAAGCATATAATTTCATGCAGAAAAAACAATTCATTCATTCTTTAGCTTTCTTTGTACGTATTCCTATTGTTGTGTATGTAACGCTAATTGTTTCTTATCTGCTAATTTTTTTTTCATCATACGGACAGTTATATTGTAGAAAAAAAAAGGAAAGAAAACATCCTGGACTCATTTTTTTAATATAATATAGGTGTTTATAATTAAGTTGATTGTTGGTAAAGAATATTGAAGGAAAAAGAAGCATAGATCTGTGAAAATACATCATTTTTCAGTTATAACTAAGAGTTAAGTATTTGATTTCTTTTTTTTTGTAATATATTAATAAAATTTACCTATCTCTAAACACAAGCATTTTAAATTATTAAATGTTGTTTGAAACTATGAGCTTCATATGGTTTTTATTGAAAGCATAGTTACAAGAAGTTTGTTACCGCAACTGCTTTGGATATGAAATGTATACCTGACATGTCTTCCGATTGAAAGAAAATCCTTTGTCTTTTCGAACAGAATTCTCTTTATTTTCTCTTTTCTTTTTTTGTGTGAAATTCAGACATTCGACGAAGGAACATAGTGAATGTAAATTATAAGGCGAAATTGAACAGCTTCTCTCCCTAGCATAGCAACCTGAGTCAATGCCTGAGGATGAATACATAGATCAATGATTTTCGTATCGATAACAGTCGAATCAAGGTAGACAAAGACACTCGCAATTGGCTATAGTCATCGAGATCAAACACATTTCGGTACGTTTTCCATAACTAACGAAAGTGATAGGAACCAGACTTCTTTGTTATAGTTTCTTGGCAAGAAAAATGAGGCATTGAACGACTTTACTACAGTCCGAAGTCTTCTTTGAAATTTAAATGAGGCCATTAGAATACATCATGACATCCTGAGACCTGTCGTAGGTGTAATAGATGTGGAGAGCGGACTTATTTGATAGTTGACTGTGTGCGTGTCTGCTTGATTGCGGGCGATTTTTCTTAATTGGAGGAAAAATATGTCCGCAAAGTAGAATCAGGGGGTATAGACAAAAATGACCGCATTTTGAAAATTGTCCGCAAAGCAGAATCGAGGCAGAGAATGAAAATGTCCGCATTATAGAATCAAAAAAAAAGTAGAAATAGTAAGAAAATTAGTACAGACAAATCGATTCTATCGACGATAATCAGTAATGATTCGATTAGAACAGGAACACGCACAACAACGAACAACTCGTCCAAAAAGGTTAACTTCAGTTAATAATGAAAATATTTTAGTACAAGCAAAAGAAGATTATTTAAATGGTCTACTAGATTTAGATGGTTATCAAAAAAGACTACGTTCTCTTTGTTACCGATACATTCACATATTGGATACATCTGACAAAGATGACGAAGATTATGAACCAAAGCATAGTTGAATGTTGAATCATCTCGTACTACTTGTATCTTTCTCTTTCTTCACATAATAAATTTTTTCTTGATTCTATAATGCGGACATTTTCATTCTCTGCCTCGATTCTGCTTTGCGGACAATTTTCAAAATGCGGTCATTTTTGTCTATACCCCCTGATTCTGCTTTGCGGACATTTTACCTTAATTGGTTAAAAAAAGTGTCCGCATTGTAGCTGTAGCCGACTGTGTGCTTCTAAAAAGTAGAGAACAAGTAAAAAACTACAAGAAAAAATTATAGAGATTTTTGACTTAATGTTTTCTGTGTTAAAATAATTAAGCTGAAAAAAAGACATTTTAGTGACACATTTCAATTCTACAAGGGTTGCGCTCACAAGCTTTTTTATTTCATTTTTCATAATTTATTATTAGAATTATTCCATTTACTATTGATTTGACTGATAAATAAGTTCGTTGTACGCACTTCTTATATCTACGAGTAGGTCTTAACCTGCTATTATCTATCTCGATAAACTCAAAAACATTGATATTAAATATCCCCAAAAGTTAGAACTTTATAAGTTCATACTTTTAGTACTGATCATTTGACGATCGTGGCAATCAACACATTACTAGCTATTATCCTTGATATTTCTCGTATAATCATTTACTTGAGCAAAACTAAGAAACTACACTATGTAGAATATTGAAAACCGTATTACAGCCATTTTAATTTCAGTACGATATTGTATCCTGAATTCTTTCCATATGTTCTCACTCTTCGAGAGATCTGTTCATAACCAAAATATAAGATTCAAGATTATCTCATAGCTGAATAGAACGTTCAAGTCACATATCCTCGTGACTGATTCAATTCTCTTTATCTATCACTATAAAAATGGTAAATGATCCGTAAAGAAAGATTCAAGCAATTGTCCTATGCTAAATCTATATAGAAAAAAGATTTAAATGCCTGCTATTTATTTTGAAATGTCTTAACTTCTGTCTATTGTTCTGCCTATCTTTTTTTAATGTTCGACGTGAATAAATGATCAACTAACTATATCAAATATTTCACTAAATATAATAGTTTTGAAAGGTAAAACATATGCTTTCAGAAAAACCATCAATACATTATGCATTAGTACATCATTAAAAACCTTCAGAACATTCTCATAAAGAAAAGAAAAGTTTATTTATTAATATCATTCAAACTATGATATTTTGCAGATTTTTCAACTACTGATTGTTGAGTAAATGTTCGACGAACAAGATAACATATACAACCAATAAATGTTACAAAAGCTGCAATAAACATAAGTAAAATGGCTAACATTCCTTCTGAATATAATTTAGTATGTTTCTTTCTATGATGTTCACGTTTTTGTAATCCAACAATTTTATTAATAACACCACTAAGTCTTACACTACTTTGAATAAGTCGTTGTTCAAGAATGCCTATTCTTGTATTATAATACATTTGACCTAAATGAAATTCATGTGATGTATTCATTGGTTTATCATCTTCATCGCGGTAAATATATGCACAATTTAATTCAATATTTTCATTAATCCACACTGTTGAACATGCTAGATAATGAGATTGTTCATCTGGTGGACACTTTGACCATTGGGAAATATTACTTGTATAAGTTGTTTGTAGTAAATTGAGTAGATAATTATAATATTTATTTTGATCATTTTGAAAATCTAATGAAATACGACGTTCAATCATTAATGTATCCCATAAAGCATGTAAATTAGTTGATTTATCAAAAAAATAACCTAAAAAAAAATAAATAATATTCAAATGTTTATAAAGATAAATTCTTTTTCTTTGTCACCTCGAATGAAATTTCCACCTTTATCACCAACAAAACCTGCATGTAATGGTTGATGAACATCACCAATAAAATGTACTAAAAACTTCAATGCTTCTTGTCGTCGAATATTATCCTGGTTAATATCCGCTAATTGTTTTGTATAATTTCGAATTGTTCCATCAACACAACGTTGTCTACTCGTCCAATTACAATCTCGATTACGATCATAATTACAAATCCAATCGGGTGTATTGACATAATGTAATTCTTTTGACCATAACCAATTTAGATAATCAACTGGGTTTGTATTGGGAGAAACGATTGTATCAGGCCATGAAGCAAGCATACTTAAATCACCTGTTGTATACCATGGTAAATAATCACGAACGAATTTTTCTGACTCCTTAGTCAACCTAGTTTGTGCAAGTTTAGCTACAAGAGAATGTCCAGTAGTACCCCAACCATTTACTTTTGAAATACATATAGAACTTAATATAAAACATACAAAAAACATGGAAGGTATGATCTAGACAAAGAACAGTACGAAGTTAACAAAAAGTTCTCTTATGAATTCAGGTACATTAGATGATAAGATTAAACAAGAATACAAGAGCATTAATTATTATGTATGCTTACGTGGTCAAACAAAAATGAAGAAAAAAAGAAATGACGGGTTACAAACTAGAGCAAACAGATGTCAAATTTTTTCAAAGTTAATCAATATGAATTATGTAAGACAAAAAACTTTACCTTGTTTGACCGATATCTATAACAAATAGTTTCTTCGTAACATATATCAAACTTGCTCGAATTTGATTCAAACTATTAATTGAATTACTTGACAGTTCGATTCAGCTTCAAACTGCATGGTATCAAATAACATCAAAATAATACATTAAAATCTCATTAATAATGATATATCAAATATCCATCAAAATATGAAAAAGTAGACATGTTTTATACTATGTTGTCCAAAATATAGATTATTAAAATTAATCTTTAATGATTAGTAAAGTACCTTTATCAAAAAATCTGTGCAATTCAATTATCCTTTGTCATATGTAATCATAGATTTTGTTGATTTTAAATTCTGTTGTTATTCTGTACAATCAACAAAATGATTAATCGAACATATTCTTCCTATGAATTAAATAAAAATTTATGGAACAAGTATAAGATGATTCAAAATAATAATATTCAACGTTTACCTACCGGAATACTTATTTCTTGTATTTATCGACATCGATTTCATTTCTTTTTTAAGCCTCTTATAAAATTTTATTTGATATTTTTACAGGATTTTTATATAGAGCTGTTCTCTATCGACAGGAAATTCATGATCGAGCACAATAATTATTCATGTAATTGTTCGATCATTATGTAACGTATACAAAACGAACAATAATTATTATTTTAAGTTTTATAAAAATTTTTATTTGGAAATACAAAAAAACATCTAATCTAATAATTCGAATATTATTAGACTATTCATCAGGCAGTGCTAAAAATAATAATCAAATGAAGTTTTGCACATCATTTTCATATCATGACAAATCTGTATCGTCACCATCAACTGATTTTCATGCAACTTTCTTGTTTTTTGAATCATATGACAATTGAAGATTTCGCTTAAAAAAATCATTTTGATGAACAGAATAGAGCTTTATTTTTCGATACAAAGTATAACAAAATTTCATTATTCATCGTGTGAGTACATTATCTTTGATGCGATACAATGATTGGTCATGAGCTCAAAACTCGAATGGATGACAGAAAAGAGACCATAGTCAAAATGATATTTACAAAACATCGACAAATATTATCAGTGTTAATGAATCATCTGAACTCAATAATCTGAATTTTGACACAAATAAATAATTATGATTGGTTTTCAGTGTGTGACTATGGGTATAGGAAGTGTCTGTGGATGTGAATTCCGCGAAAAAGAAAGCAATCACACTAACACTTCCAAGTAATCTTGATTGTCGGCAATAAGTTTTGATTAACATAAAAATTGCTCATTATGTTGACTGAAGAGTAGCTCACCACTTGTGTTATTATCTCGGATACAAGATTGAGGTCAAATCGCTTTTTTCGGAACTTACTGAAGATGAACGAAGACTCGTGTTGAAGATTTAAAAATGTTTATATCATCTCGAGCCATGGCTTTCACTGACGAACATAGTTCGAACGAGTTTTTAATGACTCGTTGTTCTCTACCACACTTCATCACAAAGTCTAGATTTTGTTACAGCAAAAAGCATGCAAAGTATGGAGACCAAATGCGAATGCTATCAACTGCATAAACGGTGTGCTTCAAATCTCATTAACTGGATGGCATACGAACTGCATTCGACTTCGAACTGCATTACTGGAATTAACATTCTTTTTTGTCACTATAAATTTGTAAACTCGCGTTTTATCGATCAGATGATCGAAGTCATGAAAAAATTCTCAAGCAGCCATTGTGAAATTCATTACTAAAGAACTCTACTAATAATTATAAATATTTTTTTAAGGAATACCATCGATTGAATCTCTTTCTCATGCGTTATCGATCATCACTGTATTCGTAGCTATCTGGAGAAAAACAACTAACATCATAAAAGTTCGTCTTTTGGTGCGTTAATTGTAAGCAAAGAGAATGTTCTCCGAAAGATTAGAGAAAAAATGGTTTCTCGTTCGATTTCGATATAGCCGTCGTCTTTTTAGACAGCTAAACGTTTTTTTTTTGTACCAAGCATGTAGATAACTATTGATCGAATTATCATGGTAATGAATTTTGCCATGTTTGCCTATCACTTTCGATCAACTGATCGAAACGTAACTTTTCTCTCTACATCGACAGAGAAAGAAAACTGCTTTCAGAAAACTTCAATCATTCACAAGAGAGTAGAAAGATAAAATGATGGATTAAATTTTGTTAAAATTTCTTTGTTTTTCATTGAATTCTTTAATATGATATAAACTGCTTTATCACATATTAGATTATATTTTATTATTGAAAGAATTTATTTGAATGTTGACATTTTATTGACGGTAAAAATTGAATTTGATTATTGCACTCACGAAAACAACTTTTATTTATTATTTTTAATCGAACCTACAATAATAATCACAACAATCATAGCGTATAATGAGCAAACAAAAGAAAATTTTGACTTTAGCCGACTAGAGACAGAGAGAGAGAGAGAAAAAGAGAGATTTCAGTTAATTATTTTTATCTTTCAGTGGTACAGGTCGATACCCGTCGTTGTCTTTTTTCATTAAAACTGGTATATGAGGCTTCGTACAAAGAATTTTACGTAGAATAACAAGTACCAGAGAAATAATGACAGGTAACCATGTAAACATAGTACCATTCATAAAATTACTTATTGAACGTATTACATCTAAAAGAATGCTTGATGGTAATGGTTTCGTTATTTGTAACATATTTTGTTGTTCAATGTAAGACATAAACCATTGACTTTCTAATGAAATAGTTGGAAACCATTCATTATTAATTAATTCACGATTCCAATAATCTTTTGATGGTGGTGTAGTAAAATTATAATGATAAAGAAGAACACGTATTTGTTTTGGTGGTGTTGTTGGAAATGGATTTATTTGAATTAATCGTAAAACTTCTGGTTGATTTGTTAAAAGACGATAAAGAAAAAATGCAAACCACGGTTCATGTTGATAATGACTTAAAGCAGCAAACCACATTTGCCTAAAAAAAAGATATTAATCATGAAAATTATGTAACAAACAATTATTTTTCTTTTGTAAACAATCTAATTTACCAATCTAATCGAGGTTGATGTGGAGCAACAAATGGTGGTGCAGCTGATAATGAACCTGGTTTATAGAAAAATTCATACTCTTTCCATTTCGGACTAAATAAATAAATACAATAATCAAATATATATATATCCGTTGGTGGATTTACTTTTTTGTACTTATTGCACCTTCAATGATTAATTCTGGTCGACCATCAACGCCAGTCCTAAAAATAAAATTATCATTTCAGATCAAGTTTACAGTTATGTCATGTTTCTGTGAAAATGAGAAATAAAGCAGTTAAAGTTAGCTCTTGAAATGGAACAGATACTAACAATCGATAGAACCTGTCGGATCTTCGTTATTAAATTATTTGTATCTAATTTTTATTATAAACTCAATAATGATGTTCATCAAATCCATTGAAAAATTAGATTCGACAAGTTTTATCGAAAGTGTAAGTCTAGTGAGATATGAAAAATCTTAAAAAGATAAAGAACTCTGGATAGAAGACCTAAAGGAAATAACTTTTTAAAGCTGTGTCATATCTCACTAGTCTCTATCTTATGCGTTGAGTTCGAATTCAAAAATGATTGATCAGTTGAATATGTTCCCTCGCGAGACTGAATCCAAAAAAAAGTAGATACAAATTCTATCTTTGGAAATCTCTGAAAGAAAATATCTGATTCCTTAAGAATATCATATCATATTTCACATTCTTGATTGAGACGAATACAAAAGTTTGAAGAAAAGTAAAAAGATAAAATGACTTACATGCTTCTGAACAAACCATAAGCATTAAAAATATGATAATTTTGAAATTTATTATACCATGATTGTAATTCATGAGGTAAAGCATTGCCTGTTTTACGTTCAATAACAGTAAATGGTACCATTGATACAAAAAATAAACTCATAGCTAAAACTCCATATGCCATAGTAACTAAGGAATGAAAAATTTTTGCATAAATTTTCTTTGGACGAGAAATAGCAGTAAAAACCGAGCGTCCAATAGTAAAGATTAACGAACACCAAGCAATAAAAAGGCAAACAGGTAGAAATCTTCGTAAGAAAAGATCTAATTGGACATGAGTAAATGTTATTTTTGTTGAAATTATTTTTTGTTTATTATTCCAATGTATATCAAACCAACGTATTGTTAAATAAATATATGTTATAAGTATAATCAAATGAATTAATCGACGAAAAAGTATATATAAACATGAAAAAGATTTTTTTGATTTTTGTTCATTATCTATTGTTTCCCATTGTGAATAACCCAAAAATTGATCATCAATTAAACCAAAACATAAGATAATTGTTAATAAATTAAAAAAATTATAATTTCCAGTTAATACAATTAATATTTGTAAAAAAACTTGTACATTAAAAGCAATTAAACGATGTATACGAAATGGTGAAAAAAATAATATACCCGTACCAGACATAAACATATAAACAAGTGCTGTTGATAATTTATGTAACCAAACAGGTACATGATGTGCATAATATGCTAATGGTGTTGGGATACATTGTGATTGATAATGATATGTTGTTGCTGTTAATGCCCACCATGTTCTATCACCACCTGTTAATTTAACAATTCCACTTGCAAATAAAAGACGAAAAGCTAACCATCGTATTAACCAAAGTGTTATTCGATCTTGATATAAATAATCTTCATTTTGTTTTTTTTTTATATATAAGATTCTCATTGGTGCAACAAATATTGTTAAAAAACCTGTTTCTAATAATAATGTATCCCATTGAAAATATAAAAATTGACCAGCTATTTGAAAACAACTATAATATGATAACCAAAGTATTGAAAATGTTAAACTTGTACGTAGACATTTAAATATAATCATTAATGAACTTAATAATATTGATAATAATAAAATACATTCCATTATACGATATGGTGTCCAATGAAATAAATGTGCAAGTTTAACAATAAATAGATTTGTTTTTTCATGTTGTCGAATTTGTAAACGAAGTGGTAATATACCATTGTCAGAATATAAACCTGGTTGTTGCCAATATAATGATGCTAATGCAAATGTATATACCATACTCATTGATATAAGAAATAAATTTCTTGTATGAGTATATTGAATTGATGAGAGACACATCTTATTTGAGAGAGTATATTTCATTTAGAATGAAGTCTAGAATATTTCAAAAAATATAATTATAAGAACAGAAACAGAAATTTTTTTCTGTATCTTTTCGTTTGTTGTTTATTGATGAAAAAAAAAAGAAATGACAATGGCAAGTATTCTACGTTGAAGGATTTATACAAAAAAGAAAAGAAATGGGAGGAAAACAAAACCTAGTCGGTCAATGTTTGTGTTGTTTTTTTTTAATCTAATTTGTATGATGTGATTTTAATTGTTGTTCAACAGCTTTAACACATTTAGCCATAGTCAATGATGCACGACTTATTGAATCAGTCATATAAAAATCTTTAAGATGATTTATTGGAGGTACTAATGGTTGATTATTAAATGATGTTTTATGTTGTTTTAAAAGTTCAATATTTTGTTTAAAATAATTTGCTTCTTCAATCGAATCTGTACGTCTTAGATTTGGTGCAACTTGTTCAATACGATCACGAATTTCATCAAGATCATTATAATTTAATGATACACCACATACCTAAATATGATGAAAAAAAAACAAACAGAATTCTAATGATAAGATATTCAAATACAAACTTCAGCAAGTGCACGAATTATTTTCCAATCTTCACGTGCTTTTCCTGGTGGAGTTATTGCTAAACGTGTTTGTTGAGCACGACCTTCTGTATTTGCGTATATAGCTTGTTTTTCTGTATATGCTGCTCCCGGAAGAATAGCATCAGCTATTTCTGCACCACGATCACCATGATGACCTAAAATTAATAAATAATATTCTATGAATATTCTTTTTCTTTGAAGAAAATCAGAATTTTTCTCTATTTCTGAATATATATTCAGATTTACCTGCTAGAATAAAACCCTCATATACTTAAACTTATGCATGTATAGCGCGATTCTTTAAGAAAATGAACTATATAATTAAACAAGAAACAAAAGTCAGTAAGACGAATCTAATATATAATTTAAAGATATCTTTTCCTTTGATATTTTCTAACAATTACATATGTTCATACCTTGATAAATAATATAACAATCTTTTGGTAAATCTTCACGTTTAATTAAACCTTCATCAGCACCGAATAAATACAATAGACTAGGTTTTAAATCAATGATGCTCTTAAGAAAAAATAAAAATAATCAATTTGTCACAAAATAACAAGTAAAACAATTTTTATACTTTATAATTTGGCTTATAACCAAGATCGAGAGCTGCAACTTGTGAAGCATACTAAAATATTAATATAAATTCAAAATTAAGTTTGATTTTTTATTGTCGAAAGAAAACATACTCGATGAAGAACATTAAATACACGCCATTCTTTATCTTCTTTTGCAGAAACATCGCGTAATTTTTCTGATAATTGTGCTGCATTTGCGTAAACTGATGTTGCATCTGGACGTTCAAACATTGCACTTCCTAATATAACCAATGGACGTTTTGCTCCATTTAAAGTCTAAAAGAAAAAAAATTGATGTCAAAAATTAACATACAAACAAAATACGTTTCTACAAACTTTTGAAAATGCATGTTTGCCAGATGTTAATTCATTTAAAACATTTGTATTATCTCCTAAATGTTCGTATGGATATGTTAAATCAATCTTGGGACCAATAACAGCGACTTGTAAATCATTATGTGTCCAACTAAGAAAAAAAAAACAGGAAATAAAATATTTTATGAAAAAATATTAACAATATTAGAAATTCTACTAACGCTTTACGTATTCGTGCATTAAGTACAGGTGCTTCATAACGTGGATTAGTTCCAATTAATACAACTAAATCAGCTTGTTCGATGCCAGCAATTGTTCCATTAAATAAATAATTACTACGGAGATCAATTCTAAATATAAAATAGATAGAAAAAATTTAGAAATATAATTAAAAAAACAACTACATACGATGCGCCAACATTAGGAAACTGTTCTTCAACACAAACAGTTTCACAACCAAGTTGATTCATAAAATCCTTTAAAGCAATAAGTCCTTCAGCGTCACAAAAACGTCCTGCAAGAGCAGCTATCTTTGAACCTGATCCTGTTCGACCAATCTATATAAAGATTCATTGTAAACAAAAACATAATATTTACAAAAAAAAATACAGATAACATACACGTTCAGCAACAACACTAAATGCATCTTCCCAATCACATGGAACAAGATAACCATCACGATTTTTTAACATTGGAGCTGTTAAACGTTGTCGTTTAAGACCATCATAAGCAAAACGTGTTTTATCCGAAATCCATTCTTCATTAATTTCCTAAATATTATATTTCAATGGAATGAAAACTTCGTCTTTATTCAATATTACTTCATGTGTTCGTGGAAGTATACGAAGGACATGTCCAGTACGTGAGTGTACGACAATATTACTACCTAATGCGTCCATGACATCAATTGATTCTGCTTTTCTTAATAGAAAAAAAAATTAAAAAAAATTAGACTATCAATTAAAAGAAATAATGTTTGTTTTTTACCTTATTTCCCATGGTCGTGCCGTGAATGCATATGGTTTTGATGTTAATGCTCCAACGGGACATAAATCAATAACATTACCCGAAAGTTCTGACATAAAAAGTCTTTCAACATATGTACCAATAATCATATCACTACCACGTCCTGTTGTACCAAGATCACTAACTCCGGCTACTTCATTACCAAAACGAACACAACGTGTACAATGAATACAACGATTCATGCTTGTTTTAATAAGTGGACCTATATTTTTATCTTCCACTGATCTAAAAAGAAATATTACATGTTTTTTTTGTTCGTTTAAAGAAAATTTTTTTCAATTATACCGTTTTCCAGAAAATTCATTATCAGTAAAACGACTACGATCACTACCGAATGCCATTGATTGATCCTAGAAATTAAAACATATATATGTATATAACCTATAGATATTTTTAATGGTTAAACTTACTTGTAAATCACATTCACCACCTTGGTCACAAATAGGACAATCCAACGGATGATTAACAAGTAAAAATTCCATAACACCTTCACGTGCTCGTTTTGTCATTGGTGAATCAGTTAAAATACGCATACCTTTCATAACAGGCATTGCACAACTAGCAACTGGCTAGAAAAAAAAACCATATAAATCAGTAATAAAAATAAATATACAAATAGACTGCAATACTTTAGGTGTTTTTTCGATTTCAACAAGACACATTCGACAATTACCAGCGATTGATAAGCGATCATGATAACAATAACGAGGAATTTCAACACCGGCAACAGCACAAGCCTAGATAAGAACAAACATATCTATTCATTATTGAAGAATTTTTTAAGATGTAATACTAATATATTTTGAAATAGTTTTCTCTAGATCGTATTTTACACATTTCTAGTGGGCAATAGGACGGCGATACCGTTCCACAGATTAACTTCGCCCTCCCGAAAGTAGATATTTGCAATCCTGAAGATATGAATTGTCTCTTCAGGAAGAGAAAACCAGGATAAAATACTGATGAGGAGATATTTAATTTCTGTTATTTTTTAGATTATATTCTATAATCTTTTACCTGAAGTACAGTTGTATTGGGTTCAACTTGCACAGGTTTGCCATCAACGAATACTTCTATTTTTTCTGGTTCCTTTTTAGGTTGAGCAGCTGTCGATTGTTTACAAATTGGGATATAACCTTGAAATAGAAAAACAAAAGAAAAACAAGTAGCTTTATTCTCTGAAAAATTCTATCGATTTCTTCTGGTCATTACCATGTTGCTTAATTCGATTTAATGCAACAAGTAATCGTTTCAATTGAACACCACTCATTTTTCTTTTCAATAATTATTCAGGGATCATCTTAAAACAAATCAAAACAAATTGTATTCATTTCTATGCTTTTTTTTAAATATTTGTACAAAAAAAAGCAAAAAAAATTTATTTTCTAAGAAACAGAAGTTGTATAACGAGATTTTAAACGTAAATAATCTTTTCGACTTTGTATAGCTTGTTCAATCCATAGGAGTTCAATTGCGATTTCTTCACGTTTTTTTAATAATTCATCTTTTGTTGGAAGACTAACAACTAAAAATAAAATATGTTATACAAAAAAAAAAATGAAATACTAGATTTAATTCTACTTTTTTGCTTTGAAGGTTCTTGTTTTGTTGGAATAATTTCAATTGGTTTTATCGTAACTTCACCTTCGATATCACTTAGTGTTTTCAAATATTCATTGCGAACTTGTTGAAATTGTCGACGAACATAATGCGAACGAATAAGACGTTGTAAAAAAAGAATTTTTCCTATTCGATTATCATCTTGTTTGTCTTGCGAAAATTCTCTTAAAAAAATTTCATTTTCCATCTAATTTAATTAAAACAAAAACAAATAAATATATTCAAAGGATAATATTAATCAATATTCACGAACTATGTTTTATTATCTTATTCCCATGTGAACACAATTATATTTAAAAAAAAAATTCAAAACAAACTGAGAAAGAGAGAGAAAAGTATGAAATTTGTCAACTATTGTTAAAATAAAACAAAAATTGAATATGAGTAGAACACAATAGAAGAGAAAGAAAAAATAATAATCACAGAATAATATAAAATAAAAAACAAAAACAAAAACATAACGTTTAGTACCAGATATTGCACACCCACACTTATTATTCTATATAATTTCGGAAAAACGAATAATGAGATGTGTGAGCAAAACTTTTATTGAAAAAAAAAAATTCTCTTTCTTAAACTTTAGTTGTTTCGACGAGTGGTTTTCGTTTCCATGACCATTTATGACGTGGATTATTTTCATCACATGTACTCATTCGAAGATGTTTACTATCCTCAGATAATGTTAAACATAAATTTGACACTGCATGATATAATTGATTATTCTAGAACAAAACAAAGAAAAATATATTTTATAAAGTGTTCAACAGTTGTCAAGATTTATTTTTTAGGAGATTTACAGGGTACAGGTTGTCTCTTCGAAATTATGGATCTCTCTTTTGATATAGTTTAAGTGTATTTTATTCAGATAAATCCTTTGATTTAAGCCTTATCTCTCAAGAATCGATCATAGACCAGAAACATTCAATTTACATGAAATCTTCAACCCTAAACTATGACATTTTGGGGAAGATATTAAACAAACAAGAATAAAAAGTAAATGATTTGGCCGTCCAACATTCTCTGTGAGCTTTTATTCGATACAATTAATTATTAGTTTTGTTTGATAAAGTATTTTAGGATGAAGGGCATGACATCACCTTTTTTTTTTTTTTTTTTACAATTCTTAACTTTCAAAGGAAGAAAACGAATGACAAACTCAATGTCTTGAAACACAAAGGTTCTCTGTGATATTCTGCATCTTTACATGTTCTTTCAAACAAAAAAAGCATACCGATCAAGCAGAAAATAATGGAAATCTTTAGAAAAAAACGAGATGCCAAATAAAAAATCATGCCTCGATCTATCTTTCCATATATTGATCTTGATTTTCATCTTTTTTAGCGGAAATTGACTTTTTTTCCGAGGGAGACACCTTAAATAAATTCTTTCTCCTCTCTCAAAAAATAATCATTCGTAGCCTTTCGGTTTACTTGATATATATGATATTATAACTATAATGTCGTTCAAAGAGCTTAGACAGATCAAAGAAAAAAATTTTGTTTTGATAGAATTATTCAATATGCAACATCTTACAATATTTGAACAATATTTTGATAATACAAAAGTGCTAATCGCGAGAAATATTCTACAGATATTTACCTAAGATTTATTGTACCCTTTCAGTACGACATTTTTTTTTATTCAGCAAAATAATGAAACACGAAATTAGTTTAAGTGAATTAATTCTCATTTCTATATTAACACTATTGATCTTTCAAAAGACTGGTACAATGCATATGCATATCACTCGTACCATATCACAGAGCAATACCAGCTAGATCAATCATAAATGGTATACATCAATAGATCTAAATTGTTCCAGCACGAGAAACGTTTATATACATCTCTCAGTCTGAATGGCTTCAACTGGCTAACGACGCAAACATACGCTTCTCATATTAATAATCCATAAATTGTAATCTAGTATAATTAGTCAATCTGATATATAGTTCTTTTTTTTCAACTATTTAACTCTCAAAATATTCGCTGCCGAATGACTTGACATAATAATTGTAAAATAACAAGTCTAATCTTCGAACATAATATCATATTTATGTATTCTCTTAAAACCATTAATACACATTAATAACACATGTTACATTTTGTTATTTTTCGATTATGTTAAGAAAACTTTCTACATTCTATTATTCAAATAATAATTTGCATATTAAAAACAAACCTCTTTATAAAGCCATTGTTGATTTCCTCTCATACCATGACATGGATAGACAATAACTTTATCATCTTTATTAGCATCATTAATACCACCTGAAAAATCTAAACAGCCATCATCTCGACGAATTTCTCCCAATTTACTTAACATAAAAAACTAGACGAAAGAAAAATAATATAGAAGACAAAAGAAAGATCATATTGTTTATTCTCTACAAACCTGATTACCACCTTGAGAATGACATGGATATCCAATAACTGGTTTATGATAATTCTTATGATCAGTACTTCCATCAACACAGAAAGGTGCTGCTAAATTTCGAACCTAAAAATATATTTTATAATTTCATTTTTTGATTGCTCATTTTATTTACAAACCTCTCCCGAAGCTACTGCATCACCAGGAATAAATTGTTCTGGATAAATTTCAGTTAAAAACCATTTAAAAGATTTACATTTTAATTTTTCTCGAAGTAATTTACGAGAAGAAACATCACCATAATCACCCTATTATAACAAAATTATTATTATTAATAACAAAAGCAAAGAACAGAAGTCTTACTAAATCATAATTAAATCTTTCATAATAGTATTTCTAAATAGAATTATATATATACATATATTATTATAATGTAAAGAATAAATTATTTCTTTTCTATACTTTATATTCATCAAGCCAAACTTCAGCTACACGAACAGCATTCTTCTTGACAACATTAACTCCAGGTAACCATTTATAAGGAGATCGTTTTCGAAATATATGACCAACATGTGAACAAGGTGCTGTTACTAGAATACCTATTTTATAAAAAAAAACACAAACGTACAATATCAAGACAACCAAAATATCATTTGAATAATCTTACCTCCACACATCCAAATACGAAAAGACATTTCAAGATTTTCACCACCCCAAATATCCATGCCAGCATCATCTAAAAATAGAATTTTAATCATAATATATATGTATGTATATATATTTTATTTCATATCTAATCTTGAACATACATGTTCCCAATTCTTCAAAATAAAGTTTACTAATTGCAAAAAGTCCACCAGCCATAGTTGGTGTTCGAACAGGTTCTAATTCATGTTTTCGTCGTTTTCGTTCATGTTCTGGTACACCATGCCAATTAAATTGTAAATTCCAATCAAAACCACCAACACTTAATGACGTGACAGCACCATAGTTATATTTAAATGTTGTATCATCAATAACATCAATCACAGGTGTTACAACGGTTGTACGATTTTGTGATATAGGATCCAATAATGGTTCAAGCCAACCTTCAGTTGCTTCAATATGTGAATCAAGAAAAACTATAACATCACCTTTAACAGCAGCAGCACCAGCTAGACGTGATCGAATAAGACCTTCACGTTTGCTTTGTCGGATAATTATTACTTTGCCAAGAGCTTTTGCATAATCATCAAGAGGTTGTTTTAAATGTTCTATTAACAAAAACAAATTCTTTTGTTTTTTGTAAAACACATGAAGAAAACAAAAACAAAACTATATTTTACCCATATCAGAAAAATCATCAACAAGAATAATTTCTTTTAATAAATTTGGAGGAGTACGATCAATAATTGAATGAATTGAACGTAATAATACTGACCATGCTTCATTATGAAAACACATAACAACACTTGCTGTTGCTGGGGGTGCTTTATACTGAATTTTCCTACAACCAGGATCACGTACATCAGGTAAGCTACGATGTATTGATATTAAATCACTAACATAAGCGTTAAATGCATTTTTTTGAAAGCCTTCATCATATTTTCGACGCTCATCTGGTGTTAATTTTTCTTTATCAACGTCAAATGCTTTACCCATTTCACCTGGTGCATTTAAGTCTTGTTTAGCATTATCTAATTGTGGTGGTGCAACTTGTTCTGGTTTTTCATGTATAACACGAACGGCTTCACTTGATGTTTCAACATGTTGAGATTTATTATTAAGTGGGACTAAATGATTACGTAAACGGATTAATGCATCACCACCAAATGCATCGATTTCATCAGCATCACGTCCTACACGATGATTTATATTATGGTCTTTCGATTTAATATTATTGGATGTATTTGTTGATATTTCATTTGATTGTAAAATTATAAGAATAATTAGAAGCCAAACAACGGGTATAAAAAGAATAAAACGAAATAAATAACGACGAATATGGATACTCATGTTTAGAATATTCACTGGTACTATTTTTCGGCATTACCTAATATGGTTGTTATTTTAGACATTTAACATAAGATTAAATTCTGAAAAATAAAAAAACAAAAAAAAATGCAATCGATTTCTCATAACTTTGATATTCTCTAATATATATAAAGATTAGAAATACAATAAGTACTCTTCTTTAATAATACATTGTTATTCTATATTGAAAGAGAAAAAAAAACATTTTAACGACTTACTAACAGGCTGATGCCACGTTTACTCGAACGCAAAAGAAAAACACAAATGAAACAGAATGTGCTTTTTCTAACGAATAAAATATGCATTATATATCACGAATACTGAATCAGAATGGTACAGCTGTCAATATTGTTCTCAAATTTCTTTACTTATTCTTTTCATTTTTTTTTCAATGTGTTCACATGGATATACAACAAACATGATATGTTCTCTTCCGTTCTGTTTCTCACAGCTAATCGATTGAAGGAGTAGATAAGAACAAGCATAAGAAAAAGAGACGGTCATGCATTTGCCCTTTCGTGCTTCTCAATAGATACAAATCAGGTTAATCTCTTACTGTGTATTCTAATGATCAATTTTTAAACACTCTCATTGTCTTCTCGTTTCTTTTCTTTTTTTTTTTCTTAACACCCAAATGAATAGTTTATACATCCTTAGAGATTTGACTAACAAATAATCAAAATAAAAAATAATCTCTTAGAGTGTATTACTTGAGCAAACGAAAGAAAGTAGAAAAAAAGCACTATAACAAATGAAATCAATCTATTTATAAATGTCTTTGGTTTTTTTTCGCTAGAAATTGAAAAAAAGATTCATTTCCATATGAAAACATTCTTCTAGATAATCATAAGACTTTCATGTGTAACTAAATGAAAGATTTAAATTAAGTATAAATCACATATGTTTTTTTTTCTTCTCCAATATCTTGATGTTTAAATAATTGTATTTTAAAAATTCTTAGCATACGATATTTTTTTTATCCAACTAATAGATTTACGAGTACCATCACCAGACAAAGCTGTAGAAGTTAAAACCATACATTTTCTTACACCAATTTTTTATTTTGAACAATTCTATAAATATATATGTTTGATTTTTGATTATGTCATACACCGGTCAAGATCTTGTCTATTACATAATAATAATGATAATAATTGTATATGAAATAATAATTTTGATTGAATCATTTTTAACAAATATTAAACATAATTCTTATCAGTATTGACAATAAATAACTTGAATAATTTCATGAAATTCAATGTACTATTTTACTATCTCATGATTACAATTTTTCTTGACCATTCAAATTTCATAAAATTAAAAAGTCAATTTTGTATATCACTTGTACCAATATTATAACTAATAATTGCTGTTATTTTTGGTAGGTTTATCATTTTATCATAAAGAAACGATATTGTTTTTGTTTGCTTAATGATAGGTTGTTCTTCCGGTATAATGAAAACAAATAATTAAAATATAATAATCATCCTTTTGTATTAAATATTGACAAAGACTGCTTAATATTGTCTACATAAGAACTTTGTTGACTTTTTTCCTTTTCGTTGCTTATTTGTATTTATTTATTATATGTTGCGTATTTTGATCAATGGTTCCAGATCTACAATCCAATCAGAGTGAATGATGATAGATGTCACTTTTTAAAACTTTATAAAGAATTTTTTTTTTGAAAGAAATTTATTAAAATAAAACAAATAAATTTAATTAAAAGAATATAAATTAAAATTTCAAATGGCTTCAATTGAATAGAGGTTGATGTTTTAGTAACAACATACGAAATGACTGATGTTTGTGGAAAACTAAAAAAAACAGAAAGTTTTTTATTTTAGTAATCAATTACTTCATACTTCAAACAATCATGAATTTTCTTGATCCAATTGCGAAAAATCCTTTTCCATCGCAAAATCGAAGTTATCAAACACCTATGAGTGATCAAGAATTTGAAATTTTACTTCGAAAAATTGTTCATGTAAGTTCCATGTTTTCAACAAAATAACCTTGACACGAATCTTCCTTTCATTATTATATTAATTGAATTTTCTATTTCTTCAAAGAATTTACTATTCGATATGTGACAATTAAAAATGTATCCCGTTAGTACATAAGTTCTGCATGTTTTTTTTTGTTTTGTAGGCAAATTTGAGGCTTTATATCTCGTGACTGGTAAGACCTCGAGATATAAAGCCTCAAATCTGTCTATAAAACAAAAAGAAAACGTGCAGAACTTATGTACTAATGGGATATGGATATAATTGTTGGTACAAGTATTTTGTATTTATCGAGAGAATAATTTAATGACAAAATTTCTATCAAAGAGCAATTTGAAACAAGGGACAGATGGAAGTATTCGTTAGAATATGTGAAAGACACCATAGATGTGCATAACTAAAGATTACAGTTCAATTTTTCTGTTGTTTAAAGCTAATTATTCTATCCCTCATATCTACGGAAGCATATGAGCGTTGACATTATTCGCTTAAAATCGACACTAAGACTAGGACTATTGTCTACCCTAATTGAGCGACTTCAATTCGTCATAACACTGAAAAATAAAATCGCCCAACGAGTTTTATAAGAATTATAGAGAAGTAACTCAGAAATATTCAAAGAATAGATAACAATTTATTCGAAGACAAGAAACATTAGATATGAATATAAATATGAATCTTTGGTGAACTTGTCTAGTTCTATATGTAGCATGATACAAGAGTAATTAATAGTTGCTTTGAAAAATTCTCATGCTCTCTATAATTTTTAATTTCTACATGCTACGCTTTATTCTACGATGAATTTTGTTTTTATCGTCTTGTAACATTTCGATGGGTTCAAAAAGTAAATGTCGACTTTTAGGTACTTTATACTGACAAGATCATCTACTTATTCATTCCATAGAATGCATCTTCATTTTTTCTTGCCTGCTCTCATCGTCATACCGTGTTGTCGATGATTGAATCACTTATGTATAAATTAAGATTTATGGGAAGTAAAAAACAACTAAGCTTCTGTCGAAAATGTGACTAATTATGGCTTTCTCTTAGGATTAAAAAACCTTGATACTGAACATTTAAAGTCAATATTCATTATATCAGAAATCGAATTATTTGTCATTTCTATAGTAATGGTGACATTAATAGGAAACAAGATTATATGAAATTTTATTGGTTCTGAATGTGTTCAGGGAATAAAAACCAAAAAAGCACATTTGTCAAGACAAATAAAAAATAAACCCTAAAACATTAGTATGAGAATAATTGATTGTATTACTAATCAACAAGAAGCAAGCTATAATAATGGTTTTTGCCCCGACATACAATCAGAAGAGTGGTATTTTCCCCTTTTTAATTTTCACTTGGGCTTAACATTTTTCGTAGAAAATTCTTATCAACTGACCTTTAGCAAATTTCTTAACTTTTCATAGCGTAAATGTACGAAAAATATGCAAAACAGACAGCTTTCTCCATTGTTTTTCAAAGAGAACTAGTTATTTTATATCAAAGAGAAAACTTCCTGACTTCCTTCACTCTCCTGAATAATATCAAACAATAGGTCTGATTTTGCATTTGTTTGTTAAAAAGTAGAATACTTACTGAATGAAATCTTTCATGTACAAAATGAACCTTATTTGTATAATCTAAATTAAAATCTCAGTGTTATTTAAATTTGTTTTCTTTTTTTTTTTATTGCTGACCATCAGTAACGCTTATCATACAATAAATATATGCAAATGAAAAAGAAATTTCTTATTTAGGAAACAAATGATCCTGAAAAAAAACTTGAAATTCTCTATCATTCACGAGGATTTTTCAGTGGTGAACAAGCTGGTCATATTGTATCATCAATAACACGACCAAAAGATCGAATGAAGGCCATTTTGATATTAGAACCGGTATAAAATTTGATACCAACAAAATAAAAATAAGTTTTCTATCTATTAAATGAATCTAGCGTTTAATTCCAATGACATGTCAACAAGCACGGAATATTCTTGCTTCTATAACCGTACATAATGATCGTCTTGAAGCACTTCAATATGTAAAAAGGTTTGAATAATCTTAGGTTTCTTTTCAAATAGTACTATTATTTATTTATGTTAAAAGGGCTCTTAATGATGCCTATACACAAGAAGGAACTGACTACATTTTAAGTGTGTTTCCATTTTATGAAGATAAATTAAAAGCAGGTGCGTTTACATTTTTTTTTTCTTTCAAAAGAGAAAAAAAATTTATTTGTCTTTCATTTTATTTTTCAGGTGCTATTTTGGAAACGGTAAATAGGAATAGAATCAAAGCAATATTTTATGTTGTTTTTTCTTTTCTGTTTAAATTAGATAATTGCACGAGAAGGAATCCGAGTAGCTGCAGGTGGACATATAGGTTATGGTGCACTTGGTTCATCTGTTGTTCGTGCTGCACCATTAAATCCACATTTTTATGGACCTGTAGCTGCTCAAGTAGCTCATTTACCTGTAAGTAAAAAAACAAAGCGGAAACATATTTTCCTGTTTAGCTAGACTGGGAGAAAGAGGGGTGCTACTAAACGATAAAATCGATAGCTGCCCAAAATTGAGTTTATTATTTTCACAATTGTCAATTCGAATGTGAGAAGTAGATTACCATGCGAATTAAACCCTTAGACTTCATTCTAGCTGCGTTCTAGTCAACCAAAGTCAGATATTACCCATCCTTTGCAAATCAGAGCTCATTGTTTGTTCTATTGAATTGAATCGAGGAGGTATGACTAAATGTTTTTCTTTTCCTTGTTGTTTTGCGTGACATTGTTCGCTCATATGTGCCATATGAGAGTAATCATGACAAAATTTACTTACCATTACTCTTTTAAAGCAATAATCTTCTTTGGATTATTTATCATTTGATCGACTTTATAAATTAGAACAAAGACTGATACTACTGCATTGAGTTTACTTTGCGAACAAAACACTTTAGTCAAGCGCACATTTCTCATGACTGCCAATAGTTGCATATTTTTAACTGATATTTGACTGCTTTGCGTCAGAGTAAATCAGACTTTCTGTCAAAATAAATGCCATATTCGAAGTTAGGATGAGAGCCGAGTCGATCTATGTATATTAAAAAAAAATCCTCTGATAGTTTTTGTTTTTGTCCAAATATTCAGCCCATATTGCCGTCAAGGTTACGTCGAAATTTAAAGTCATTGAAAACATAATTTTTATTATTCATTCATCTGTCATTTTGGATTTTCCTAGACTTATAAAAATTTAGAAGTCGCTTTTCACAGCCAAATAGGGCTTTGACTGACTTTATTTTTTGGTGTAACTCTAACGTAAGAGGAACTACGGCTACATATTTGGACAAACTTGAAAATTGTCGGAAATTTTGTAACATATATAGATCGACGCAGTTTTCATGAATAGTGTGTGTATGTTTGACTCGAGTGTGTGCTCATAAATCAAGCTTAACGCAATAGTATCATTTTTTATAGAGATTTAAAAAGTCTATCGAATGATATATCATTTAAAATAGATTACTACTTTAAAAGCGTATTAGTAAGGAAATTTTTGTCATAGCTATTCTCATATTGTACGTATGAGCAAACAATGTTAGACGAAATAGGATCATTGTAAACGATGAACCTATAAAGGCTAGATAATATCGAGTTTTGAGTGAACTGCACGAAACAATAGTGAACTCTAATTGGTCGACTTCGAAGGACGATATGCTTCACATATCCAAATTGATTTTTGAGGAAATAATAAATTCAATTTTAAAAGTGACCCACTTTCATTGCTCAACAACTTCCATTGCCATCCTCTATTATTTTCTTCTAAATAGAATCATAGTCAAGAAATAACAACTGCACGTAATATATTTCCTCCAAAAGCTCCATCAATTTATTCATTTGGTGAATCATATCTTCCACCAACTCGACCAACGGATATAAATGCTCATTACACATCTAATACAACCGATAATATTAATCGTCAATATACAGACACTAATGCAGCACCAACACATATTTATCATGCAACTGATCCAGGTCCAGTAGGCTATGCAAATTTACAATCAAGTACAGCTCCAAATGCATGTGATGTTACACCTCAATTACGTCAACAAACACATTCCTATATGAGTTATCCGAATAATTATTCATCAACTCGTCCTGATCCTGTTACAAGCCATTAAAATTCTATTAGCGCCTTGACGTTTTTTTTTCTTCTCTAACGAATATGACTCGAAAGACAAGTGCCTAACATAATAATAAGCTTTATTTTTTTAGTTAAAAGAAAAGTACCAGCCTTATGTTTTTTTTTGTTCATTATTTTTCATTATAATATTGAATAAATACTTATATTGGTTTCTGATCGACATTCGTTATTATTTTAAAAAAAAGACTCGAGAAGTATTGAAGTAGAAAGAAAAAAACACGTAGAAAATTGACAGTCAAAATGAAAAATAAAATTTGAAAGTGTCAAGAGAAAAATATGATTGTTTACTAGGTAAAAATCAAAAACAATATTGTATTTACCGTCAATTCTTCAATTGAATGCCTTTATTTCTCTTACTATTGCTTGTGGTGGTGATGGTGGTGATTGTTATTGTTATTGTTATTGTTATTCGTGATTGGTTGGCAAGCAAAGAAGAAATCAATTATTTTCTTTTTATTATACAAAAGAAAAGAAATTCCGTCGAACAAAAAAGTATGTGAACAGATTTATGCATTATTATAATATTTGAGTTGCTGCTGTGTCTCCATCGATTCTTTTTTTTTCTTGTTTTTAAACAAAGTAACATACCAAGCGTTGCATTCATTTCTTATATATATACACACACACAAAAATATATATAGTTAGGAAATGGCTTGTAAGTAGAATGAAAAACAAAAGAAATATTGTTCTTAATAAATTCAAATAGTTTATGGTCCTACATTTCCCAATCAGACACATTATGAAACATTATTAAGTGCACGCCAACGATTTGGTAATCTAAGTCCTAATATGTTTTTTGTACGTCCTGCTCGTCATGTAGCTTGTCCAAGACGTTTAAAATATATGCATGGTATAATCAACATTGTCTTATTTACTTGTTCTATTTTGAATTATCATAGATATTTCAACTGGATATATTTCATATGTTGAAGATTCTAATTATATTAATCAACCATCATATAGATATGCATTACAGCAAAGAAATAATAATGATATGAATAACATGAATGGTTTAGGCTTTTGTAAGTTTTTCAATGTTATTTTAGGATGTAAGAAAAACATTTTGATGTTACGTAAAGATATATTTTCGTAGCCGCTAATAAAATGTGTAAGATTAAATTAAGATCTATTTTTGAATAATAAAGCATAACATTTTGAAAATACGATTTCTCTTACAGTACAATGACAATATTAGTATTACAAAAAAGGTTTTTTTTTGATAGTTTGTTTTCGATTGATATGTGAATGTGTTGTTAAAGTATCATTAGGAATCTATATTTCAATATCATACTAGTTTAAGTTTTGAGAAAAAAAAGTCAATTTTATCGAGAAAAATGAGGTTTCTATTTTTATAGACAATGTAAGTGATGCATGGCGTCAACAATTAATGGAATTAGCACAACAAGTAAAAACTTCTCTTACATCAGCTGATGAACAAGAACAATATATGCGTTCATCTCGATCAGCGCGTTTAAGTAAACATCGTTATAAACGAAGTCGTACTGCAGTATCAAACTGTAATGTTGAAGAAAATGATGAACAAAATATTTCGAAAAAATTATTAAATCGACATGCAAGTCCACGTTATCAATCTCCAAGATTAACAAAATCTAAACCTAATGAAAAATCTGAGCAAGAACAATCAACTAATGATGAAAATCAAGATTCTGGAATTTGGGTAATTCATTTTTCCAAAAACAAAACTATTTTTAAAAAATTTTTCTTTTAAAGTTAATTCCCATTCTTTGTTATATTTTACAAATTGATAATGTAGCTGAAGCACAAGAATGGCTTATTAATGCAAATCCAACTGGTTTGTTTTAATTATTGAAAAATATACAAATGTATTGTCTTTTTATTTCTATAGAAAAACGTTTAGCTAGAGAATTAATCAGTCGAACAATGCAAGATATGCAAAATCAGGATATGGATACTATATCAGATCTTTCAACTCCTGATCAATCTTCACCATCAACAAATTTTAATAAGTATTTAATTTTTTTTTAAAACTTTTATATTACAGTCAATAATTCGTTTTCTTTTCATTTAGTGTTTATTGGCCGTATAAAGTTTGGCAACGACAAGAAAAAGATCGTCAACAACAACAGGTCCAACAATTTTTAAAACAATCTAAGTTAAGTTCATGTACATCATTGCCATCATTAACTATTGATAATAATGAAACATGTGAACGAGCTACATCACCACTTAAAATACTTACACCAGCTAAACGTTTATCATCAACAACAACAACAGTAGCAACAAATAATAATAATTGTACTCCTGTTGAAACGATGATTATTGAACGATCACCAACACGAAATATCAATGAACGAGTAACAACAGCAATATCTGTTCGAGAAAATCAAAGTCAAATGACAGGTTTATTGAAGAAAAATATTTCATATAGATTTTTTTCTATTGTTTTAATAAATTATTTTTCTTTTTATAAAGATCGATCAACTACGGGAAATATACGTCCATTTGTAAGAAATCCAACACCTGCAACAGCAAATGGAAATGATCGTCCATTTTCAAGAAATCCAACACCTGCAACAGCAAATGGAAATGATCGTCCATCTCGTCGTGGTCATCGTGTAGCGACAAGTATAAGTATTTGTACAGATAATAATACGAATCCAACATCAGCAACATTACGAGGCAAAACTCCACTTGTTTAGATAAAAAAAGAAAGATAACATTCGTCACAAAATGATATTTTAAATATATATATTTTTTTGTAGTTGTATTTTTCTTATTTGCACAGAAAACAATTAAATTATTCTCATTTATTTAAAAGAAAAACAATTTTTTTATGAACACAAGTTTTATTCTTTTTATAATTTAATTTTATCAAATAATAGATGATTTTTATTAATGAATAAACGCTTATTGTTTTGTCTATAAGCGAAGAAAAACATTATTTTCACTATTCATCATTGAATTAGTGTGTTTGCCATACATTTTATTTGTTTAAAATAAATATCTACTTTTTTCTAAATCTTATTTTATTCCAATTTCAAATAATGATATCATTTACTATTGACACTATTACGCCCACAATCATGTAATATAATGATTAGAATAAAATACATATTATGTATACTATATTTATTTTCATAGTTTCATTTATTCATTAGAATTTATTTTTTATATTCTATTTATGCTTTATGTGAGTTGATAGGTGTTAGTATTGATGAATGTCGAGTTTCGATATCACCATATCTTTTTTTATCTAAAAAATAAATAAATTATTAACATTTTAACCTTGCATATCATATTTGTATTGTGTAACAGATATATTTCTCAAACTTATAAATACAACTCAGTGTGAAAGTTTTGTGGTTTCGAAAAATATTACTTTAAATTTTAAAATAATGCAATTTATTAAAATTTAAATAAAATGTATTTTTTATGAAATTCTTATTTCTTTTATAGGTCTTCATTTTGATTTTTAATAATAGATGAATTTTGAAAATATTTACATACAGATAGCTATTTTCTTAGCTAGCGTTTGTAATGCCATTAATGATGTTGTTCGATCTCGTTTTTCAAAAATGTGTTGTTTTTCTTTTGGTTCTTGTTTTGATTGTTGTGACGGTGAAGTTGAACGCTGTTGTTTAATGGTTTGCTTTGTTGAGTTAGCTCTAGCTGAATTACATCTTAGAGTATGTATACTAGTGAATGAATTAAGTTCAAGGTATTCTGCCACGAGTATGATACAGGAACATTTCGTTAGTTTATGAGTATCTTAACACTCGACTACAAAATATTTCTAAATATTCAATCTGCTGATTTGTTGAAAAAGTCTGTCATCAAATGTTATAGAAACTCGGCAGATACCTGAACTGAGACAATTCTCAGTAGAGTGTCCAATAAAGATCCTATGAGATGTTAGATATAGTGTACTCGAAAAAGTATCTTGCTGATAACTGACTGAATATGAATGTCTTGAATTTAGTACATTCACTAAGGGAACGTGTATACATAAAGCAGTGGCCATTAAAATTTCAATATTTTTCATTTATATTTATTAACATAAGATACTAAATACGCTCATTTTCTTAAATATTAAGATTTTTTTTATTTGATTGATACTCATTCGAAAGATAAATGAAAGATAATTAAAGAATTCAAGTAATACATAATATTCTTTCACTATAATAGTTGAGAAATTAAAAAAAGGAAAAGAAATCTTAGCGTTTCTACATTCATGAGTTTAATATAAATATCAAACAAGAAAAGTGATTACTGATAAGTTTGGTTTCGTAAAACACAATTTTAAATGGTTGTTACAGTAAAAAGGTAAAGATGTGGACCTTTTCCAATAGATCCTATATCAATACTACGTTCTTATTGCATTTTTACACAATTAAGTAAAAGGATAATGAAGAAATGTTTCCCAAAATAGATAGAATAAAACAATCGTCCTGTGATCAGCAAGATCAGGTTTTTGACTGGCAAGGTTTTCTTACATTTTTGAATTTTATTAGATTTTTGATATGTTGCCATCATACTTTTCTTTCGGCTAGGCGTTAATTTATGTTGTTGTTGCCGAGAAGAATGATTGGGAATATTGTTTCGTTTCTGTTTCATTATTGAATTATGTGACTTTTTTTTAATATTAAATGGTTTTCTTTGTTTTTGTTGATTATATTGTTGTTTACTTTTGTTTGATCGACTGAAATGTTTTATATTCTTTATTTTCTGTTGTCTTACTTTTATTTTTAATGTTTGTTTCTTGCTTTTTTTAGTAAGAGGTTTTCTAGAGGTTTTTCTGTATGTTGTCTTTTTTTGTTTTGCTGTTATGCGTGATTTTCGTTGACGGGAACTATTATTAATTTGATTTTTACACATTAATAATAACATATTCTTATCTTCATTGTTATTAATGGATTGTTTAGATTGATTTGTAAACAAGTTTCTTTTTTTATTTCGACCAGAAAATTGAACAATAGAGTCTATTATCGATGAAATATTTGAATGCTGTTTAGTTGTTGAAGATAAAGAAAGAGCACTAGTAGTGATAGTACTATCATCATTTTTAAGTGTCGGTTTTGTTTTTATACGGTGCATATTTATGTTTCATCGTAGTAAAAAATCATTTTGTAATTTACATTAATTATGATTTAAGCATGTGTGAGAAAGGCTACAAATTAAAAAAACAATAATTATCTTTCCAAAATTTCTTGCGCTTCTTTTCAAAACATAAATCTAATATATTTATCAATGATTTACAATTTATTTTCATTTTCTTGATTTTCATTATTTTAAATCAATAGATGTATGCAGAATTTCAGATTTCGATTGTAAATATAACATATTTTGTTATTATTTTGCTCATCCAATCTTTCAATTTTGTATCGGCTAGTTGTGTAATCTTTTATCTTCTTATAAAATACGCAATTATGTCACAGTTAAGAAACATTTCAATGATTAGTTTCTGTACATGTCTTTATCAATAAATTATTTTTCAAAAAAAATCATTCTATAACATTTACAGTGCCATCTTATTCTCAATGATTCGAGTTCTCATGTCAACATTCTCACGATACTCATATGGTACATAATTGAGGCCATATGGACTGTCGTCATCACTTACTATTATTAGAAGATGTTTCTCTGTTCCATAAATAAAAGTTTTTAATTCTATCTAGTAAAATATCAGCTTGTTTTAAGACTACTCATAGATTAGTTTATAGTTTTGATTGAGCTCCGCTTAAATTATACTAATAATGAGTATCAACAATGTGTCTTTGCTTTGGTATCCTAGACTTAGATCGAATTGTATGACAAATGGATTGTCTAATACATTTCATGATTAGTTAATAGAGCAATGGAACGTTAAAAATAATCTGTACCATAAGTAAACCACATCCATGACACTTTAAACATTCATCTTTACTGCAATAAAATATTTGACTTCGCCAATAATGTTAATTGAATTTAATAAATTAGATATACTATTATTTTCTAGAATTTCGCATAGAGAATATGCATATAAAAAAGTTCAGTATTATTACAGTTTGATGAAATAAAAATCATGCAGAATAAAGAAGATGCAATTTATTTTTCATAATTTATCAGTTGGAAAACCATTTATCCATCAATCAAATAAGTGTGGACTATGAAGCGCTAATTCATATCGCGTTTACAACATGTTTGGATAATGGTCTAGTGTAAGGTGAAATTTTACGGGACAATGGTTTTACTAAGATTCCTACTATAGCTTTTAGTTTTTGATTGTTTTGCTTTGGTTTCTTCATATTTTATTTCTTTTCTTTGTCTCATATGCAATCACATGCATTATTTGCTCATCGCCTAATAGCTGGTACTTATAACACATTTTTAACTTGATAATTATTTCGAATATTTGCTTTTTCAATGGCGTCTATTTCAATGAATCTTTTCATGGATAATTATGAAATACTGTAAATGTTAAATAAACGAAAGAAGTAAAGTTTAGTTAACATATGTGTTACTTTTTAAAACATTAATCGATTAAACATTTGAGGGTTGGTTAAAATAAATTATTATATGAATATACATATAGGTTTTACTTAGTTCAATTACTAAAAACGAAAATAATTCATCGGATAGAAAATATCTTCTCAACGACCATTTATCTATCAGTAACAAGATTTATTCCAATATGAAATCAGTCAGAAAGAAATTAACAAAATTTGAAACTCATCTATTTGATATATATTTGAGAATAATCTTTGACTTGTATAAATCGAAAAAGAAACTGATTAGTTTCCTATTTTTTAATATTATTTAATTTTGTTTAGATTCAACATATGCTTTATTTTCAATGAAACAAATGTAGCTGATATTATCAGTTAATTTATTTACGTTTAATTTATTAGGATATATTTACAACGATCTTATAATCGATGAGACAAAATCATGCTACCTATTTTTCAGCATAAATACAACGAATGGTAATATTAAGCTTTTTGGACTCTCATACTTTTCATTTTCTTAGAAATCGTCTTTCTCGAAGTCATGCAAATTCTTCACGAGTTAAATCGATATGAAAAACATGTTTAAGTACATCGAGCAAAATAATAAAAGTAACAGAACTACAAATGACAAGAATAGCAACAGAAGCAAATGATTTGGATGCATATTGTCATATCATCAAATATCTTTCCCTATGTTCACAATGTTGACCTGAATACATTCCATATAAACATTTACATTTATAATTCAAGAATAATGGTCGACAAATGCCTTTGTATAAACATTTTATGTTACGACAATAATCTACTTTTCTTTCACAATTATCACTTTCCCATCCAGTATTACATAAACAAGAAAACTGCATATTCAAATCTATAGAACAACAACCTGAAAATAAAAGGTGCACATGATCTGTTGACTTTTATGATATAAAGAGAAAGATAGATATATACTGTTATTACAACATGTACGAGACTTGCAAAATCCGGTATCAAATTGGCAATCAGTACCGTTGAAATCTGTTTAACATATGCATGAGTAACCGTATGATGTTTTGTTGTCGGCTATGCATGTACCCATATTTTGACATGGAATGAGTATATCACATGAAGTGATAGACACATTACAGAATGATCCAATCTTGTACGCGTCAGAACAACTTTTGGGAACAAAGAAAATCTGTGATAATGTAACTGAAATAAAGAAAATTGTTCAAATTAGAAATAATTTCGACATTTATTTGTTATTTTTTTACTAGGAGATGTTGTTTCTGCTATGATTGCTATCATGATAGTTGTCATTGTAGACGCATCTTTCCTTGAAATTTTTTCATTCATTCAAAGTATAGATAAATTCTCTGATTGAATAAAATTCGAAAAGCAAAAAAGCTTAAACTAAAAATGGATATCTATTGTCTATCAACATCAAAATCGACAGTCTGCTTTTTTTTCTGATGATTAAATAATCATTTTTGAACTGTGCAGAGCCTCAGAAAACTATTAAAAAACAAGTGTACATCTGCATTCCGATGTGATAAAACTAGAATTATCTTTATGTATAAGCAGTGTACTCTGTACAAACGATTTTACCTTTGTTCATAGTTGTTGCTTCAGCTTTTATGATTGATATCGTTTCACTTGTTGTTTGCAACGTTCTTAAGAGAAGGGAAGTTAAAACACAGATCGAACATACAAAACATAATCAATAATAGTTTATAGAACGACAGCTGAGAATATGTGCAAAGTTTTCATTAAAAGCTAGTGTCATCGTTTGAGAGACTATTTTTAAAGAGATATGATGAAAAAGAAAAGATAATTTTGAATCTATTAATAGATTTCGTTTTGTCGGTTTATCTTAACCGTTCAGTAATATTTATCAATTTGACCTGTTAAAAAAAGAACACTGTTGATCTATTGAAAAAAATCTGTTTTTGAACAAAACCGGAAATATTATAAGACTACATTATATCGTAAGTTGTTTAGTGAAATGAAGAGTTTTCTTAATAGGATGAAATATTCAGATTTTATTGATTGCAAACTAATAGAGTACCTATACAAAGATGGATTTGAAGTTGCTAAAAATCTTCGTTGGATTAAGAAAGCAAGTATTATCACAATTATGAACTCATGAGGTTTATATCTAATTTATTCATAGCAACGATATGGCACATACTATATAGCTGAGTTAATGATATGATCATTTGTTGGTTTGATGAAGTCATCGTTTGTGGATCTGATACAGTCATCGTTTGTGGACTTGATGAAGTGATTGATTGTGGACCTGATGATGTGATCATTGGCGCACTTAATAAAGTGATCATTCGTGAATATGCTGAAGTAATCATTGAATTGGTTGTCACCATTGATTGAGCAGTAGACTGTTCTATGCCTGTCGGTAAACGGAGTAGAAAAAACAAAAATCACATATGTAAACTAAATTAAAATATAGTAAGATATTACTGAGTTGTGTAGTTGTTAGCATCTGTTGAGATGCTGTCATTGGATCTACAAAAAAGAATAGATTGGCATCTTTGTTATAGATATGTTTATAATTTTAATTGTACTATTATTTTAAACACATTAACTGTTAATTAGGGGTGTGAATTTATTGTTATTGTTATTAATAACAATAACAAAAAAAGTTATTTGTTATAATAACAAAAAAATAACAAATAACTTTTTTTTCCGAAAAATCTTAGTTATACTTTGCTACTATGTAACAGTATACCAGTTCTGTTTGCTCATTATTGTCCGATTGCTCGATGATGTTACGGACCGCAATCTCCATTAGATAGCCTATGAAACTGAGAAAAATCCTAAAAAGATCTTTTCAAGTATCCTGCTCATCTATAGGCAAAATTTACTGATCGCTTTACGAGGAACGATTCCTCAATGCTCAATTGTCTTTGACTTGATGCGTTGGTCAAATATAAGTCTTTGGGTGATGAGAAAATGTCTAGAAAGATTGTACAGATCATAATTTGAAAAATGGCACCTAGAATCTCATTTCTCAAAGACTTTTATTTGACCAAAACATCAAGTCAAAGGCAATCGAACCTTGAGGAATCGTTCCTCGTAAACCGATTAGTAAATTTTACCTGTAGGTGAGCAAGATACTTGACAAGATCTTCTTAGGATTTTTCTCAGTTTCATAGGCTATCTAATGGAGATTGCGGTCCGTAACATCATCGAGCAATCGGACAATAATGAGCAAACAGAACTGGTATACTGTTACATAGTAGCAAAGTATAACTAAGATTTTTCGGAAAAAAAAGTTATTTGTTATTTTTTTGTTATTAATAATAAATAACTTTTTTTGTTATTGTTATTAATAACAATAACTTTTTTTGTTATTGTTATTGTTATTAATAACAAAAAATAACAATAACTTCTCACCCCTAATTCACAATCAAACTTTTCCAATCGGTCATTACTATATTTCGTACATCTGATACAGATTTTAGTTCAATGAATTATATTATACTTATTTATATATATCATGAAATATCAACATTGATATTATGTTGTATTTGATTCTATAAATCTACAGTACCCCGAGTGAATCAACAATTCGATAAAAATGTTAATTTTTAAGAAAACTTGAAATTACTTAAGTAAAACTTCATTCATGAAAGAAATATGGTTCGCAGAAAATGTTGAAGTTCAGAAAAACAGATAAGGTGCTTTATTTTGTTAAGATATTTCAAGTTGGTGTTTTTCATTTGAAATAATAGGTTCTGTTCAGACTCATCCCTGTATTGTTTTTCTTTCTCTTGGCATTTTTTTTTCAGATAAGCATCATTCTGATTTACTTGGTTACATAGTGAACTTGGATTTGATTTTTGATGAATGACTGACTAATCTTGCACATGCATCAATTTATCAGTATTTTGAAAAGTTATAATTAGATATGTTCAATTATATTTAATTTAATGTTAAATATGATGATTATTGGGATTGAATGAATGGATAGCAATCATGAACACTGTCGTTCTTATTATAAATTCTTCTCCTTATTATTTGGAATACTCTGAAATTTTATTCTGAAGGCATGAAAGTTACGAAATTTAAATTATGACGTTCTTTTATTTACTTGACCAATATGACACGTAGACTTCTTTTCTTGTTATCTCTCAGCCATGACTCTTATCAAAGATACGTGACCATAAAAATGTAAGTGTGTGCAGTTCATTTCAAATTTTACATGCAATGATTTATTTGGCATATTAATAAGAAAAAGACGGATGTGTTTTTATTATTCGTCATTCACATATGGCTATTGGAGTCTTCCAACGATGTTGGTTTTTTTCTGCATGTGATGTTTTTACCAACATGTTAAGATTTAGTCTGTATTTATGCGTTTCAATCAGTTATTCGTTTTAATGCATATTCGAACCAAGTATTCATCGATATTTATAAACTTATTTTTTATCAATTTTCTCTATACCATGGTTCGAATATGAGTCGTTTTCCTTCATGTACGTATAATTTATAAATATTCATGTACTTCAGCAGTATTCAAAATGAGTTATGATATAAAGAGAAGAGCTTATTCTTCATTATTAATAGAATTTAATCCGAATAGATTACAGACTATTCATGACACAAGTTCGAAATTCATTTCTCATATTCTTTGTTACAAAATAGTCGTAATTATATAAATATTGACTCTTATTTATTTACCATATTGATATGCACACACATCATGTGTATGACTGATAAGTAATCTGTACTCAAGAATTTCGATCAAGATCATGAAAATTTTGTAAAACATTCATTAAATGTGTCAACAAAATCGGGACTACCTCTGGATTAGCTACTATATAAAAATTTGTAATAAAAACAAATATATTTTTTATTTCTACTATTACAAATTCTACTAGTCGAATATTATAGATAAAAATGCCTAATAGTGGTTATGTACCAGATGCAAATATCAATCATATGATTATTTGGCTGGATGCTGGTATCGGAGATTTTGACAGCAATCAACACTTAAAAAAAGCATTTTCAACTCAAGCTGATCCAACACATGAAACACCAGTGGGCTTATTTGATAAAGATGCTGCAGAGTTACTTCGTGTAGAAGGTCCTTTACCAATACATTTCGAAGGGGTTTATTTTTTATTGGCAGCATTCAAAAATATTGAAAGTTGTCTCAATTGTTTTGAACACAACCAAAATAAACGAATTTTTTTTATTACATCAGGAACATTGGGAAGAGAGGCTGTACCAATTATTATAGAAAGATATAGACATATATTCACTGATCCAGTTACTAATGAACCATACATGTCAATTTATGTTTTTTGTCGTGATATTTCACTTCAAATTGATTGGGCGCTGGAGTATCGAGATTATATTCACATTTTCAATTTTGATGCAGATTTACTAAGTCGCATGGTACGCGATATTAGTGATTATTTTCTTACTGAAAGTAAGCGTCTATTAAATAAAAGTCCTCCAAATAATGCAGCTGCTTATCATCGTCTAAGTTGGTCAAACGAGCTGTATAAACGATATAGTAAAATGGAAAATAACTCAATGAAGAAAGAACTTGATGAAGTCAATAAACTTCTAGAAGATGTAGAAAATAAAGTAAAATCATCGTCCGATGAAAATGATTGAATTTTGAAGCAAAACTTACGTTTAATCTAACTACGTATTGTTATTTGTAAAAATATTGTGAAGGCGACGTATAATGGTTTTGTTTTTATTGTGTATATGTTTTGTTACTTCTAACGATATGAAACATGCATGTTTGTTGATCAAGACATTTTTAGTACTAAGTTGAATAGTGAAAGAAAATGCATATATTATCAGTTCAAAGATTCTAATTCAAATAGGATCTTCTCTTCGAAAAGTTGCTATGTATGAGAAAAGTTACCTTTTCACAAATGAGTCAAAAAAATGAAATGAATACTTCAGTTCATGAATGCGAATAAAACAACTAGCTAAGAAAAACCAAGAAACAATTTCTGAATGGTCATTTTCATAATAGAATGATCTTTTAAGCAGAATAGTATTGATTATTACTGCTATATTTAATTACAAAATTCACAATGTATATATTTATTCGTAACAAATGAATACATTGCGAAACAATTCAAAATAAATGCTTCATTTCGTTTATATTACTTTCTTAATATTTTCATTCGTATATTTTGTTTTTTGAATGAAATCTTTGGAGACCTGAAGTAGATCTTAAACAAAAGAAAAATAAACAATTTTTTAAAGAATTTGACATGTGAATAGAGGAAGCTAAACACTGTTTGGTTGATTTTAGTCATCTACAAGGGTAATAATAACAGTTAAAAAATGACACTTGAAAATTCGTATGATTTTTCAATGATTCTTTCACGATAACCAAAGATAACTTCATGAGTATTGTTGATGTGTAGACTCATGGGTTCAGTTTTGAGTATCGCTCACTAAGACTTGTTTTACATGACTCAATAGTTGTTATACACAAGTTGGAAAATATACTGTTAGTTGTCAAGTAGTTTGTTATTTATTAATGACGATTACACTAGCTCGTACATGATTACAGTCATTTGAAGTTGGAAATTTCATTCTTTTTCGTTTATTCTTTATATTCTGTCCAATTAGAAGATTTCTTTGCAACATAGAACAATGAGATATAGTACAATATGTTAGTAGTAAAAAACCAACATACCACAAATACACATAAACATATTTGTTTTCATGGACTTTTATTTTACGTTCGATTATTCGTAAAATAATAAGAGCAAAATAGCAGCAGCAGAAACAACTCATTGAAAAAACATGTTTTTTGCTCGTCATGAAATACAAAAAAATATTGACATACTTCACTATGGTGTCTTTTTAATGTTTTGCGTTCTTTCATTTTCTTCATTGGAAGAATAATTGGATACAAATACTAACATACAAAAAAAAAATATATTTTTCTATTTATATTTATGACAAATATTTAAATAGAATATTATTTATATTGAAAATATCATCAGCTGATGATGTTCGATTTATCTAATTTGATGTATTTAAAACGGAAGCAAGAAAACATAATGATTCCATACGATTTCTCTTTGCTTAATGAATTGAAATTATTAGCTTCTATGAATTCAACTATTCATGCTGTAATTTAAAGGGTGGCTACATTTTTATTCACTGATATTTCTGATATGAAATAATTGAACTTATTTTGAAGAGCATCATGATAAAAAAAGTTCTATTCATTTTATGGAGAGCATTTAGTGAAAATATTATTTCACATGTCAGTTCTACATGTTCTGTTTTTCATTCATTGTATGTTTCCTATACTAGCATGTTAAACAATCTTGTTAGATCTTTCTTACATACTACTCAGGACTTAAAAAGTTTCATTAAAATGAAAAAACGAGCATTTAAATTGATGTATTTAAATTTCTTTGATATAAAATTCATGAAAGTTACGAATGTTTTGCTTTGTTAAAACTATTCAAGATTGAAATTGATTTATTTGTGTGATTCGAATATGATACTTTAAATATCTTAGCTACTGTAATAGAAACAAAAAATGTGTCATTTCGTCAATTATTTAGTTATCTTAGATGGCCACTAAGGTAAAATAGAATTCATACGACAAAAGAGCAACATGTTAAATCAACAATAAATCTATCAGTTAGAAAAGATCAAACAACTATCACAATAAGAATTGCAAGATCTTTGATTTATTATTAATTGTCAGAGATCGGCTCGATTCGATTCAAAAAGAACTCTAGAGTGTTAGTCTGAAGAATACCTACACCTTTACATACAGACATTCTAGCAGATTTACGAAACTACTTTCGCTGACGCTCTGGATTTGCAACAGTAATCGAAAAGTAAAATTTATTTTTACACCCTCTATTGGATATTGAAATAAGAACTCTGTTATTTTCTGTGATAAATCTCAAAAAACTGAATCTTAGAATTTTCAATTATGATGACAGTTTATTATTGTTCTTATGACACAGTTTTGTAGCTAGCTATTTTGTTGATGAAAGCTTTATGTAACAATGTGCCAAGACTCAATACAAAGATTAAATTAAAAATATTTTGAAGAACAGGCATTGAATGATAAAATCGTTCAAATAAAATATTAGTCAGAGTATTTTCAATAGCTTTCTATTGAATTTAATAACTAAACAATTTAAAATAATGTCTATAATTAGTAATCTAAGTTCATAACAATAATATCGTATTTTAACAGTTATCAAAATACAACCATTGTTCCTCATTGAAATTATGGTAAAGCAAGCTGTGGTTAGTCAGTCAAACCTTCTGTAACAACTTCAGTTAGTAAAAGTAAAATAAAACGTTTTTTCATACTGTCGATAGTAGCAATGCCTATGTATATATTGAGCATTTACATACAGTATGAGTTATAGTCTTTCATACACTTATGTAAGTGCTAATGACGTCGTAAGTGACTGTTTTTTAGAACAAAATACACATTTCTCTCGTATTAAGATTAAAATGAATCATATTTCTATTGTAATAGTTATTCGTTGATGTCCGTGTCAGGTCTGATCATTAGTAAAACAACAGTCTTACCAGTGAGACATATAATCCTCGTAATTCTTTTCATTTTTTTAGTCTTACTAATGGATATTTACTTCAATTAAGTGTCGTAAATGCCTCAATCAGACAAAGTCGTTGTCGATATGAAGAGAACTGAAGCAGGGTTATGGGGAGGCATAGCATTCTGGCACGTCATCTGTTGTGAGACGGATCGGATCAAGATGGATTTCGTTGTTTTCTCCCTCCTACAGTCACCACTTCTAGCACTTCGAGTATCAACGTACTTTGTTGAAGAATTTTTTGGACTCTGTGTGGAAGTTTTAGCCACTACCATCATTCGATTCCTAAAAAAATATCAACAAATATTGTTATTAGTGCATCTAATTAGATTCATGATAACTTTGAGAGTTATTTTTTAGATAAATGAATTTAATATGAATAATTGTCCATCTACGACAAATATCTGACATCAATTTAAAATACATTTTTGTGGTAGCATAGATTGAAAGTACTCATCGATATACATGATAGCAAAATAACTCTAGTCAGATTTGAAAAACCTAATAATACAGATTTAACACCAACAACTAATATATTAAAACCTTTATTTTTTGATTCATTTAGAATCATTTTCTTCATGTATTAAATATATATTTGCATATAAAACATCATGTATTCAAATTTTATTTTATTGTTCTATAATATATTTAAATCTGTTTAGTATCCATAATTGATCAATAAAGAACTGCAACCATTTATTGAGTATTTTTAACTGATGAATAAGAAATTGTGCTCTGTTACTGGTAGCATCTGGCTTTGAAATCAAATCCATAGTACTTCGAGTGAGTCAACAATGCGATTTAAAGAAAACTTAAAATTACTGAATTAACTATTCTTTAACGAAAGATCGAAATTGACACAAAACTTTAATTTCTAAAAAAAACAGACCAAATATGTTATTCAGCTACTTCAAGTCGGTATTTTCCATTTCAAATAACAGATCTTCTTTAGACTCATCCCTGTATTGTTTTTCTTTCTCTTAGCATTTTTTTGTAGATAAGTATCATTCTGATTTACTCAGTTTCACAATTAACTTGAATTTGATTTTTGATGAATGATTGCTCTTGCACATGCAGCAGTCTTTTAATATTTTAGAAACTATAAATAATTACAGGTTCAATTATATTTAATGTAATATTAAATATGATGATTATTGGGGTTGAATGAATGGATAGCAATCATGAACACTGTCGTTCTTATTATAAATTCTTCTCCTTATTATTTGGAATACTCTGAAATTTTATTCTGAAGGCATGAAAGTTATGAAATTTAAATTATGACGTTCTTTTATTTACTTGACCAATATGACACGTAGATTTCTTTTATTGTTGTCTCTCAGTCATGACTCTTATCAAAGACACGTGACCATAAAAATGTAAGTTTGTGTAGTTCATGTCAACCTTTATATGCAATGATGTGTGTATCATATTAATAAGAAAAAAGAACGAGTTTTTATTACTGTTTGTCGTTCACACAGAACGGTTGGAACTTTCCAACAACGATTAATTTTTTTTCACCTGTATGATGTTTTTACCAATATATAGAAATTTTTGTCTGTATTTATATGTTCTCAATCAATCATTCGTTCTAGTACCATATTTCAATGTGGCATTCATTAATAGTTATAAATTCATTGCTAATCACTTTCTGTATAATACAGGTCTAATGTAAGTTTGCTTCCTCTCTGTAGGTAGAATTCATAAGTGTTCACATACTTCGATAAAATTCAGATTGAATGATAGTATAAAAAAGAAAAGCTTGCTGTCCATCAATAATGGAATTTAATAAGAATAGATTATAGATTATTCATGACACGAGTGCAGAACTCATTTGTAGTATTCTTTATTAAAAAATAGTTACAGTTATTTAAAAACTTTTGTCTTATTGATTACAGAATAATGATATCAACACACATTATGCTTGTGACTAATGAGTAATCTGCACTCAAGAACTTCGAACAAGATCATAAAAGTTTTGTTTGAACACTTATTGAACTAATCGACAAAATTAGGATAATATGTAGATCAACAGCCATATTAAATTTAGTGACTACTCACTAAACTTCCTCCTACAGTTAATTTGTATTTTCACAATTCTACAACACAGATATGCTTTAGATCTACTGTTACTAATTCTACGTGAAATATTCTACACAAAAATGCCTAATGATGCTATTGTACCATATGAAGAAAATCCAAATCATATGATTATTTGGCTGGATGAACATATCGGAGATCCTAGTAGATATCAACATTTAAAAAAAACATTTTCAACTCAAATGGATCCCCAATGTGAAACAACAGTGGATTTAGTGGGTGCAGATTATGCCGAAATACTTAGTGTAGAAGGTCCTTTGCCAATACATTTCGAAGGTGTTCATTTTTTATTGGCAGCATTCACTAATATTGAAAGCTGTATCAATTGTTTTGAACACAATCAAGATAAACGAATTTTTTTTATTACATCAGGATCATTGGGAAGAGAAGCTGTGCCAATAGTTCTAGAAAGATTTAAAAAAACATTTACTGATCCAATCACTGATGAACCATACACGTCAATTTATGTTTTTTCTAATAATATTGCCGACGATCGTGATTGGGCGCTTGATTACTGTGATTATATTCAAATTTTCGACTTCGATGCAAATTTATTAAGTCGTATGGTGCATGATGCTGGTGATTATTATTTTATTGAAGGTAAACGTCTATTAGATGAAAGTCCTCCAAATACTGCAGCTGCTTATTATCGACTTCATTGGGCAAATATACTTTATAAACGATATAGCCAAATGGAAAATGTCTCGATGAAGAAAAAGCTTGATGAAGTTAGTCAACTTCTTCAAACGGTAGAAGAAGAATCAAAATCATCGTCCGATGAAGATGACTAATTTTTAAACAGAAGTTACTGTTAATCTAACTGGCTATTGTTGTTATAAAGATATGATAAAGCGATGTACTATGTTTTTTTGATTTTTTTGCTTATATGTTATATTATTTCGAACCATATAAACCATGTTTATTTATGGACTACGAAATTTTTAGTCTTTTGCTCAATGGAGAAACAGGATCGTGGTATAGTCACTCTAATAGAACCTAATTGAACCAACATGTTGTCTTCAACAGATTGCTGCCTATGGTAAACCTATCTTTTCATAAATTAGTCTGGAGAAATGATATTGTTTTTTTCGGTTGATGCATGTGAATAAAACGAAAAAAAAAACCATGATAATTAATATAACATAAAGAGGATTCAACATGTTATGGGAAAGTAATATCGATATCATAATAGTAATGGCGAGAAAATAATTTTGTTTTTGAAGAAATTTCTTAATTATGAAGTCACATTGCTGAGACATAACGCCCGAAATGATTTCATGTTCGAGAATAATAAAAATTAAAATACTGTTTTGTCATATCTGAGCTCAAAATGAATATTCGCTCTCATGAAATATTTAATTACAAAATTCACAATATATATTTATGCATTCTTAAGAACTGAATAACTACATTGTGAAACAATTCAAAAGTGCTAACAAAATCATACGTTTCGAGTCGAATGTACTCTCATGACATTGTCATTCCGAAATTTTTTTAAAATGACATATTTAGAGAATTCGCGTAGAATATGAAAAAGAAATAAATAGTTTTAAAAAATAATATAACATGTGAATATAGTAAGCTAAATAGATTTTTTGTTAATTATAGTTATCTACAAATGTAATACTATTATAAGATGATACTATACAAAATTGTTGTTTCTTTTTTAATGATTCTGTAACGGTAACCAACGACAACTACTGGTGCCTCTTTTATTCGATAAGTGGCGTTGATATAATGTAGACTCATGGATTCAGTTTTGAGTATCGTTTACTTGAACTTGTTTCATACGACGCAATAATGGTTACCCACAAATTGGAAAATATACTGTGAACTGTCAGTTATTTGCATGTTGTTAATGATGATTGACATTGATTTATACTCAGTCAACATCAATCAAAGTTGGAAATTTCGTTTTTTTTTCGTTGATTCTTGATATTCTCTCGAATCAGAAGATTTCTTTGTGGTAAAGTATGAGACATAGAATAATAACTTAGTTGTAAGAAACCAACTTACTTTAAATAGAGATAAAGATATTTGTTTTTTTTGGTTTTTTCTACGTTTGATTGTATTTGTACAATAATCAAGGCAAAAGAGAAGAAATAGAGGCTACTCATTGAAAAAAATTCTTTTTTGTCGTCATGAAATACAAAAAAATATTGACATATTTCACTATGACGTCTGTTAATGTTTTGCGTTCTTTTATTTCTTCATTGGAAGAATAATTGAATATTATTACTGACATGAAAAAACATATTGGTGTCTACCTATATTTGGAACAAGTTTTTTAATAGAATATTATTTATATTGAACATATGATTGACTGATCATTTTCGATCTATCTCATTCGATGCATTAATAAGACCAGTGAGAAAATGTAATGATTACAAAAATGTTCCTTACTTGATGTAGTATGGCTAATAGCTACAAGAAATTCACTAAGTCGTGCTTTCAATGAAACTATGGCTCCATTTTTATTCACAAATATTTCCAATCTAACGGGATAGAATTTATTTTTAAGAACATTTTGATAAAAACAAAGAGCCATATTCATGTCATTGGGATCAGTTAGTAAATTTACATATTAGTTCTACACATTCTTATGCTGATTCATTGTATATTTTTTTGTACTAGTATGCAAAGCAATGTTGATTAGATTTTTCTTGCATATAATGTAAGGACTTAAAATATTTCAGTAGAAATGATAAAGCGGGTATTAGAATTGATGTATCTCAATTTCATTGATGAAAACAGACATTTTTATTATATTTGCTTGATTAAAATGTCAATTATAATTAATGACAGCATGGTATATGAATTTTAATATAATCTTGAAATTGATTTACTTGTATGATTGCCATGCCATATATTACTATATATCATTAAGCAAGGTCCGAATGAACAGGAATTTGAACGGATGAATAAATGCATTGAAGGTGGTCGAACTTCAAATATGTCAGCTAGTGCAATTGATATATTAAATCCGTCATTTCGTCCATATTTAGTAATCTTAGATGGCTATGAAAGAAATATTGGATTCATACGACAAGCAAAAGACGTGTTAGCGCAACAATAAAACAACAAACACAAGCGTCAGAAGAAATTGAACAACTATCGTAACAAGAATGACAAGATCTTTAATTTATAATAAATTGTCAGAGATTGGTTCGGTTTCAAAGATGAACATATGAACCGGTCCCATCTCTATAAATTCAACAATTTTCTTCTGCGTCAATTTTCTTTTTATCGATTTATTCTTTGCTATTTTTAATGTATGTATTTGCCTATTGTAAGAATATTTCATATAGTGTTAAGAAAAAAGAGCTACTTGGCAAAAGTTTCACAAGAAGCCCGTTTGAATTTTCTTTCTTCCTTCCTTATGTGGTTATTACGCTTTTTGTTTTTCTTTCTTTCGTTCTGTTCCGTTGGTTTTTTCCCTGGTTTGCTTCTTTATAAATTGACACAAAAATAGCAATTATTCAAAACAAAAGTTCTACATTAAATTTATCATTATTTCAATTGATACTATATTTGATACAAACAACTACTGATCAACAATTAACAAATAGTTATACCAACTCAGATTAATATTCAAATGTGCAATAAAAAATACAAGTTTTAAATTGAATTTTTATTGTCAAAATAGCAATAAAGAAAAGAATTGTAAGCACAAATTAATTTTTGATAATAAATTCTACAATTGATCATCGATTTAATTTATTCGTGTGATTTATATTCTGAACAAACAAAAAACATTATGATATTTTAAGCACGAATAAATATAAAAAAATAAGGTGATCTAGTTTCTTGTATCCTCGATTTATTCGAAGACAAAAATGAAATTATTGATCAAATTAAAGCTTTTATATTTTTATTATAATAAGTTTATCTTTGTTTTGTTTTCTAGATAAGAAACCTTATTAAATATGGCCACTCCTGTTCCAATACCATAATTTATTATTATCTGGTTAGATCAACATATTGGTATATTGGAATCAAATAAACTATTAAAAAGTAGTGTTAGTGAACAAACAAATCCAGAAAATGCATCACCAGCGTCTCTCGAAGATCGTGATATTGATAATTTAATTAAATTTCGAAATAATATCGAAGAAAGTTTTGATAAAATTCCCAAAAATTTAAAAGCATTTAGTCAATCAAGCAAATGTCTTGATTGTATCGATGCTAATTTGAATAACCAGAAAATCTTTTTTATTACATCTGGTTCAGTGGGAAAAGAAATAGCTCCTGAAATTATTCAGAAATATTCATCCTTAAAAACAACTTACGTCTTTTGAGGGTATTACAAAGCTCATTTGGAATGGGTGGACGATTGTTTAGATAAAGGAATTAATTGTATTATGTATGACTTTCATACTGATCTTTTAGTAAGACTTTTAAGGGATGCCGTTGAATATTTTATATCCGAAGGTGATGGTGAATTATGTCTTGATAAAAATCTAGCTTATTCGGCTATTTGTTATTTTAATTGGGCGAAACTACTTTTAGAACGAGCAAATAAATTTTCTCTGACAAAAGTCTTCACTCGACTTACATATGTCGAAGACCGTATCACATATGCTGAACAATTAATAAAAAAGTTGAACAGGAATAATGATGATAAAGTGTCTAGTGAATCATTTCAATGAATAAATTTTTCTTATACATGATTTTATTGTAAATATCTATTTTAGATAAAAATGCCTAATGATGCTACTGTTCCATATGAAGAAAATCCAACTCATATGATTATTTGGCTTGATGTTAGTATCGGAGACCCTAGTAGATATCAACACTTAAAAAAAGCGTTTTCAAGTAAAAGTGATCCCAAACATGAAACACCAGTGGAATTAGTGGATGCAGATTATGACGAAATACTTCGTGTAGAAGGTCCTTTGCCAATAGATTTTGAAGGCGTTTATTTTTTACTGGCAGCATTCACTAATATTGAAAGCTGCATCAACTGTTTTGCACAAAATCAAGATAAACGAATTTTTTTTATTACATCAGGATCATTGGGAAGAGACGCTGTACCAATTATTATAGAAAGATTTAAAGAAACATTCACTGATCCAGTCACTGATGAACCATATATGTCAATTTATGTCTTTTGTCATGATATTTCACTTCAAATTGATTGGGCGCTTGATTACCGTGATTATATTCAAATATTCAATTTTGATGCAGATTTACTAAGTCGTATGATACGCGATATTGGTGATTACTTTCTTACTGAAAGTAAACGTCTATTAGATGAAAGTCCTCCAAATAATGCAGCTGCTTATCATCGTCTTAGTTGGACAAAGGAACTTTATTATCGATACACCAAGATGGAAAAGGTCTCGATGAAGAAAGAACTTGGTGAAGTCGATCAACTCCTAGAAGACGTGGAAGAGGAATTAAGATCATCGTCCGACGAAGATGACTAGATAAGTAGCAAACTTATATACATTCTGTACAACTAACAATTATTTTCATCGAAAAATATTGTGACATTGTTAATGTATGTGTTTGTTTGTTTTTTTTAAATTTCTTTATAATTTTAAGTATTGCATCTATAAATATTGACCTTCGTTAGTCATGAAACTTTTAATTTCCAGATTAATAGAAAAAATTAATTTAGGTAAAAATTTCGACAATCATTGAGAATCAAATCTTCCACGATTGAACAATCTTAATGTTGACAACAAATACTCTCAATAAATCTGAGAAAGTAATAAATTTCGTCTTTTTGTCATGACACAGATGAATTTGCTTCATGTCAATATTGATCTTTATTCGAAAAAAATCAATGCAATATTTTTCATTAAAAGTGTACCTTTATGATTCACATCATGTTGGAAAAAACAATAGTTTGCTTAGGTCATAATTTAAAGATTTTCCTGTAATTGTACATAGGGCTTCCTGATTGGTAAAGAACAGACGTCTAATGCAAATGAAAAAAAAAACACAGTCATTACAAATATTTGTTTTTTCTCTCTATGGTCTTGTGTTGTCTATTCCATCTTCCTTGGTTTTTACCAAGTTAAAAAAAAGTAAAGTATTTGCCGCTTTCGCTTAACGTAACTTACATTTATAAAAACTTTCTTCCTATTCTTTAAACAGTGTTTAAAATAGGTCAGACTGTAATTAGATTCAATTTACATGTTACTGCAAACGTTTTCAATGAATACTATAGAGTAGAATTTGGCCCTAGAAAGAAAGCATCATTATCATATAAGTAATGAAAATATTCTACGTCGTTATGCGTAAAATACAATACAGTATAACAGGATAATAAAAGTATTTTCGTGAGATGAAGGTGTGGAAGTCTATGTTTTTGAGTCTTAAAAAACCTTGACTTTTACATTACTTATTTACTTGCATAGTTGTAGAATATAGTCAGTATGCGTGAAATCATTTGCCTATTGATAGAAGACTGACATTTTGATGAAATAGAAATATTTTTATCAGTTATCTTCTACTCACTCACAAGACTAGAATATAATTTCGAACTCTATTCTACATTCTATTGATGTGTGACGTTTTTCGCACCACATAAACAGATTGTTTCTTTTTAGCTGTTTACTTTTTTTTTTAATTTGGAAGTCTCTTTAACAGTGTACGTTTATTCATGGTTTTTGTCGATATTTATTTTTTTTTATGAAACTACCCTTTATTCTGAATAGCATGCTTTTAACTTCATGAATATTTTAGATGGCAGATACTTTATCAGAGCCTTTAATTCCAGAAGATTATGATTATAAAACTCCAGATCATCTGATCATCTGGCTTGATGCTTATATTGGTGATCCGGAAAGATATCATCATTTAAAAAAATCTTTCTCCAGTAATATTGATCCACGAAATCAAACTTGGACAATGTTGAATGATCGAGATTATGACAATCTTACCCGTACTCATGAAGCGATGCCAGTCAGTTTTGGTGGTATACTTTGTTTACTATTGGCATTCACTGATCCAAATGCATGTTATGCAGCATTTGAAAAATACAAGGATAAACGTATTTTATTTATTACTTCTGGATCTTTGGGAGAACATATAGTGCCAAGCATCATTGCAAATTTTAGAGAAGTCTTCACAGATCCAATAGGCAATGAACCATATAGTACAATTTATATTTTCTGTGGCAATATTGCTTATCACAAGAATTGGGCAATTCCATATGTGGAGTATATTCTAATGTTTGATCATGAAGTAGAGTTATTAACACGTATGACATGCGATATGGCTAAATTTTATTTCACAAAAGCTGGACGCTTAAATGCACATGGAGATCTTGAAAATGCGCTTCGATTTTATGGTTGGTCAAAAAGACTCTATTTGCAAAATGAGAAAATTGGAGGATCTTGTCGAAGTCGTATTAATGAAATCGATGAAATGACAGCAATTGTAGAACAGGCTTTACGATCACGTAGAGTTTCTGCTAATCATGATGCACAGAATAGTGATGATGATGAAAAAGGTTGTGAACCATGCACATAATATATATGCTTTTGTTCGTTAATAAATCGTTATAAATGCTTTTTGTTTGTCTTTCATTAGAATATCTCATGTCATAACAAGAATCATTGTGATTCTTTTTAGATGACTTCAGAAAAATCGAAATCATATCTGTGTAAAATGTTACTATGATTCTTTCTGATAAATTTCAATTAATATGATTGCACCTAAAATATAGGTACTACTATTATTATTCATGTTTGCAATTATTTGGCCAAATCATGAGACTTTCTTATTACTGATTATAACAATAATTTCTGTTACAGAAAAAATTAGTCTAAATGTCTTTATTTTTCCATTTAAATTATCGATTTCAATGGTCTTCTTTTTTTTTTATATATAAGCTGAAATCTCTTTTTAATAAGACATATTTGGATATCGATGTCAAAATTACTTTTACAATTTCGATGACCAATATTCATAAGCTTCATTTTTTATTCTTCTAACTCTTAACTATCGATAAAACGATAATTTAGTAACTTGAACAAATCAGTTGCTACAATAAATCTCATTATTGATGGTTTAAACCGAAAGTTATTTTCTCTTCTTGTATCCTTCAGTAAACGATTTATGTCTGAATAAGGAAATAAAATAATCTTTTCTCTCTTTTATCAATATATAATATACCTTATTACCTCTTGATCAAACAACAGCATCAGTTTGCAGATCTATGCGTATATATGAGAGAATGGAAACGTTATTATGCCGTTTTAAGAAAAGAGACCGATTCAAAAAGGTGAGAAAAAGAATAGATTTTGCCGACTATTTCTACTGATATAACTGAGATAAATAGGAGAGTTGTGGAAAAAACCCATGAAAAAGTCTGAGTGCAACTTTTCCACATGCACATTGAATAACTGCAGAAATACAGAAGCTTTTAAAACTTCGTCAAAAACATTTGAAATTTTAGGTAGAAAGAACTTTGTTTACGTGCTGTGATATACAATTAAAACTCACGGTTCAATACATCTAAGCATATTTAAGATTCAGAATGAATTCTTCAAGAAAAAATTGTGATAAAAAGGTCAATGATTTTCATATCCGAAAAGTGCATACACTTTTATCTCTTATTTGGTTAACTCTCAGAAGTTTAAGCAAAAAGAGATGGTATCGTAGTGAAGACTTAATTGAGTACGATAAAATGACCATTCACTAAATAACAAATATCTTCATTAAACAACAAAACAATCAAACTCATTTTGTTGCATTTTTCTCTCAGCCACAAAATAATCTTTTTTAAAAGTCTGAATGAAAATATTCAGTTTACTTTTCTTAAGCACTAAATTGCCTTATCAGAAACAATTGAAGAGAAATAGATCTTTGGTCGTTGAACATAATACAAATCGTTGCATTTAAATCTACATAGGAATAAAACTGACCAACATGATTTTTTTTTAATTATCATTCGTATTGAAGGTCCTTCTTGCTATTAACACAAATAAACTAAGTAGAAGAGACAGTATGCGAAAGGATCATGCATCTACGCCTAAAGAATACGCTAAGAACTAAAAGTTACAATGTCTATTGAATTTCATAGTAGAAACAATTGTTTTTTTTTATGAATTGAAATGTTTCTGGATAAGTTATCGATACATGTAACCAAAGCCTATAAAAAAAAGAAATTATTAATACATACTTTTATCAGTAAAAATTTCATGTGCATCCATCTGTTATACTTTTGAGCAAACAACGAAATAATATACAGGTCTATATATGGCTATGTTCGCGTGACATTGATAAGAAAAAAAAACACACTTTGTACTCATGACAATAGAAAAACTCTCTCCAAGCTATTCGAATGATTCTAAATGGTTTAGAACACTTCAAAATAGCTTGAAATGTTCGAATAGTTTCTTCTTCTTCGCTTCACGGTCATCGGTGAGAAGATTTCGTTTCAGCTCATATCTGTCAAGTGACAGTTCATTTTACTATGTTCAAAGAATTCGATCATTTCTATGAGCCACTAAAAAACTTTCTTTGAAAAATTCAGTTGAAGTAAATCAAAAATGACTTGACTCGCTTATCTCTCATTGATGGTCCAAAAATCCGTCAAAATAATAAAACATCAAATGAATCTTTTTCAGAGGAGAACTTAAATTTAAAGGAAATGTTAGGCTTGATTAGAAAGCTACTTAAAGTGATGTTGAATTTGCTGTTGAACTATTAGACATAGCAATGCTAGGGGATGAAGTGGATCAATGTGCAGGTGATTCTCTGTTACAAGCTATATAAAATAGATCATTTACACAAAACAGAGTTAATCACATGATTAAGATCAAAGATATCCATTCTAGATTCTTCTAGTCAAACTCAATAGATTATCAATCAAACTGATTACCATGCTTTTAAAAATTCATTTAATGTTTGTCGATGATGGTTAATGTTCTCATTGATAGTTAATGTTCCTCGAAACAAACTTATTTTTTCTCCTGCTAAAAATAATTCTAATTGTGACAGAAAGATATACTTCGAACTATAATGAAGATGTCTTTTTAATCTAGCTGCATTATGAGAACTATAATATAATATCGTGATATTACTTTGTGTATGATTTATCATATATAACTTTTCCGTTTCTAATCTGGATATGTCTAACACACGTAACGACCAACATAGTACTTCATCAGAGTATCGATCACATCTAACGAGACATTGTGGTAATATTTGGACTTCAAAATTTTATGAATCTATCTATGAAACAATATTCGCTATGATCAACGCTATTCAAATCGAAACTTCGGAAGTATCTCAGTTTTAGCTTGATTTTTCTTCCGCAGAAGATGAAGAACTATTAAAAGTTTTCCAAGGTTTCGAATATTTATGTTTTAACAACTGGTAAATTCATGCAAATGACTTTAACATTAACAAAGAAAAAAATTCTTTCTCATTAGAATGTTATGAATTGGAAACAGACAATCATAGCAAACACTGTTGCATAAAGATCTATACAAAGCCTTATCTTGTTTATAGTAATTTATTTATTTTTATGTTATACGCTAAAACCGATTGCATCAAATATTAGCATTTTTGTTTCTAATCATCGTATCATGTGAACTTGCGCCATCTTTCAGAAAGCATTGTTTCTATACTATTTTATTCTCATTTATGATAAAGAAGCCGTAAATAAATTTAAAAATTATCAAAAAATTTTAAAAAAATTCCATTCGAGTCAATTATTTTATTATTAGACCTCATCGGTTGTCTAGGAATTATTGTGGAACTCAGAACGGATGCCAACTGTGGACAAGCATAGAGAACAAAGAGTTAACATTGATTATGTTTATTGATTTACTTTTTTAATAAAACAAGAAAAACAATGGTAAATCGTCAAATATCATAATAATCTTTGACCTTTTTTTTGATTCTTATTAGGAAGATCCAAAACTAGAAAAACATTTCAAAAGTCATCGTAGTACTGTTACATCTCTTAGTTTTTCACCAAATACAAAACAACTTGGTAAGTATATGATTCTTATTTCAAGTATAAATGATTTTTATAATTTAACATATTTAGTATCGGGTAGTTTGGATTCATGTCTTTTTCTTTGGCCATTTAAACCTCAAGTTCGAGCTTATCGATTTGTCGGTCATAATGTATAAATAATATATTATTTCATTGTTTTTTAAATAAATCAACATATTTATTCATATAGGATGCTGTTTATTCAGTATGTTTTTCTCCATCGGGTCATTTAATTGCATCTGGTTCAAAAGACAAAAAAGTTCGTCTATGGATTCCAAGTGTAAAAGGTGAATCAACTGTATTCAAAGCACATACAGCTGCTGTTCGATGTGTTGATTTTTCAAGTGATGGTCAAAGTTTATTAAGTTCATCAGAAGATAAAACAATTAAAATTTGGACTGTACATCGACAAAAATTTCAATTTTCACTTAATCAACATTCAAATTGGGTTCGTTGTGCTAAATTTTCACCTGATGGAAGATTAATTGTTAGCTGTAGTGATGATAAAACAGTTAAAATATGGGATAGAAATACAAATGAATGTATGCATACATTTTACGAACCACATGGATTTCTTAATGATGTAGCTTTTCATCCAAGTGGTACTTGTATTGGTGGTGGTTGCACTGATGCAAGTGTCAAAATTTGGGATATTCGAACACGTAAACTTATTCAACATTATGCAAGTAAGAATTGAATATTCTTCTATTGCTATTGTTAAAAAATATATAAAAAAAAAAAAAACAATATTCATGTGTTTAGATCATGTAGCTTCAGTGAATAATGTTGCCTTTCATCCTAATGGAAATTTTCTTTTAACTGCATCAAGTGATGCTACATTAAAAATATTTGATTTACTGGAAGGACGCCTTATCTACACTTTACATGGTCATCAAGTAAGAAAATATTTTAATAATTATAGATGGCTTACATAATTTTTTGCAGTGAGATCCAAGTCTTTGTACAAGTATCTGGCACCCTCTGTATGCATGAGCAAGTGAAGGAGATAAGGTTTTAATTATTTATGGGCTACTCATAGGAAAAAAGTTCACGTACACTTATCACTTGTTCATTTTCCTATCACTCAATACCTATTATGTTGAAAGGTTTCGCTTAGTTGAAAAGAGCATTATGTTAAGAAAAAAGTAAATTGAAGAATTAATTGATAAACAAAATTCGCCAAACCAACGATAATACCAAAATTTTCAGCTTTATGGAATAGTCTTTATTAAATTTATGTAAAAGAGGTCAAGAAAGACTATATTCTATGCAATCATGTGAAGATGTACTTATTGATAAATCAACTATTACTACTAATTCACTGGATAAGCATATTTGTAATTGTCAAAATAAAAAACGATAATTTCCAATGTTCAAACGAGTATCAATCAGGTTTATACATTCTCAAAAAATGTACCAGCTATTACAGATCGGTTTAAGCAGAAAATTAGAGTTGTTTGTGTTGAATTTGCAACACCTTACTGTTCACCATGCAAGACAGTTAATGATATTAGTTTTAAAAATCTTGTATAGAACGTTTTTAATGATGATTGATACTCACATGTAGGAAACTGTGGGTCCTAGTTTTTGTGGACTAGATCTAAGTTCAGCAGTTACTCACTCTAATCCATTAAGAGAGTTAGGTAATGCATCAAGATTCTTGTACAAACGTCAGAATTTTTCACTGCCTTCGACGGAAAATAGTAGTTTTTTCATAATGAAGAAGATTTTGAAAACATTCTTTAAGAAATGTTGAATATTGTATGATTAAATGTTAAGTACTACATAATCAACGATTTGATTCACGCTCAGATGCTAAATTGACATGTCTAAAAAAACACTTTCAATAAAATGACCAAACATACAATAGAATTTCTTTTTCATTTATGAAGAGTCGAAATTAATAACTTTATACAATACGAAATTTGAACTGGATAAAATCTTATGCAAACTGTTGAGCCTAGTCTAGATTCAAACCGTTCCGCAATCGAAAATCATACATCTTGTTTTTCTTCTTTCTAGGGACCTGCAATGAGTGTAGCATTTTCAAAACAAGGAGATTACTTTGCATCAGGTGGTCAAGATCAACAAGTAAATCATACTATAATTCATAAAATAAACATTTTTTTCATATTTATTTATTTGTAAGGTTCTTGTTTGGAAAACTAATTTTGATACCACTACACCATTTGTTGATTCAACTAATACAACAAATAATAAATATACAAATGGAAGTGATCTAACATGTCATGATTACGGTACAACATCACGAATCTCATCGGCAAATATTCAACAAAATAAATCTCAAATAGCGTCATTACGTGAAAAATCTAATCCAGAAACAAGTGATGAACGACGAGCACGAAAAGTAAAATTTTTTGAAAATATCTTTTTTTTTTATTTTGAAAATTTTGCTTCATTATTCGATGAATTCAGATCGATATGTTTAATGGAAAATCAACAACACGTACATTTGATGATGACGATCGTCTTGAGATAACAAATATTGGACCAGCTTATGAAAATGGCATAGCTCGTGTAAGAAGAATATTTTGAAATATCACGATCTTTTTTCTTTCATAGATATATTATTTAATTTGTTTTTCTTTTCAGTCAAATAGTGCTTCAGCTTGCTTAATTAATTCAGCAGCAGTGGCTAATGGAAGAAGTAAAAATAATCGTGCGACATATGATATTGAAACTACTGCCAATCAAACATATTCACCACAATTAACAAATACACTTGAACATATTGTTCAACAATTAGATATATTAACAAAAACAGTAGCTATACTTGAAACACGTTTAACAATGACTGAAAGTAAATTACAAGAGCGAAATGAACAGGGACAAGATAATAATAAAAAAATTTAACCCTTTTTCTTTTTTTAATTCCATGTAAATATGTCAGATTCTTGTGTTGTTGTTTTTTTTTCTATACACCTACGCTTACATATGAATAATTTCATTTCAATTTTATGTTCAACAATACCTAGTTCAGCATGACTTCAATGTTTTCTATATTTGTGAGTAAAACAAAACATTGTCACTTTTTTTGGTGTTTTTTCTGTGCGTGTACTGTAGATCTTATGAATCAGTTCTTTTTATGGCTTTATTCAAACTAAATAACAAAATACCATAAAAGAAATGATATAAATCACTAAACATTAGTATGGTTTCCAAAACTATTATAGTTCAATAATGAAACTATTTTTACATGAATATGTATTAAAAAAAAGTTCTAAAGCTTCGACAGAGAATTGTGTTATGACAAAGTTATATAACCATCATCAGCTGCTAACTATGCACATCTTATTAATCTCTATGGCCCTGTATAAAGCCAATGAAATATAATCGTAGTCAAACGAATGTTGAATGAATTTTAGTTATTATCGAGCGAGAAATATAAGACTTTAAGACTGTAGTTCTTATTGTTTCTTCCTACGTTACTATTCATAAACAGATTTATAAAAATCGCAAGAAATGAACTGAAATAGAATTTGGTTAACATTGGTTCGTATGTCTATACAAAAATTGGAAAATTTCATTGATGATCATTAATATATATACATATATTGGATTAGAGGCTGAGAATTGTATTACTGTTACAAAAGAAAAAATGAATTCACAAAAAAAAAGTGAAAGAATATGAACTGATGTATGTTGTCCATTTTGTGTTCGAATTCAAGTTCTCTATATACTAAAGAATAACGAAACAATGTAATAGTGAAAATTTAACTAAATTTAGACCGTACATATTGATTGAGTTTTGACATTTTTGGCTAATTCGAGGTGTGGGTATGTGAGGTATGCGTATGTCTGTTCTTAAGAAACAAAAATACACCCACATCCTCACCTAAAAATCAATTTAAATAGTTTTAAGATGAAACTTAAGCCATTGGAGAACAGGAAAGAAAACATCAACTATAAAAAATATTCAAGATATTCTTAGAAACAATCGAGATGAGAAAGAAATCTTTGAACTACAGAATAGAAAAAGAAAATTTCAACTCATCAATTTAATTACGAACGATAAATAGTTTCTAGTTTAGTTTTACGAACATTTGACATGTGAAATAAACCTTTGAGCTGCATATAGAAAAAAAAATTAATTATATTCCGCTGTGATCACTATTTTACCTCAATGAATTATATAACTTACATAAAACGACAATAAAAAAAAATCGTGATTTTTCTTCTAAATGACAAACTATATATATTTATAAACAAATGTTTATCACGGCAGTAAAGCATACGGCAGTAAATCCTGTAAATATCTCTTAATATATCTCTACTAAACTGACAGAGAACAGACCAATACATTAGTGATTATATTCTACATTTAGTTTGAGGATTCCTTAGTTCGGAACGAATCAAAATGAAGATTTCAATGTGAAATGAATGGCAAATTGTTTTTTCCTCGACAACATATTGCTAATTCTGTATTCTTCATTCCTTAATTTTAATACTTAAATTTCAAATACGTTTACAAGAATCAATCTATCCTTTATGCCCTATGATCCCTTGAAACATCGGCATTCTATCGCGAAATCGACGCAAATGTTGACTGAAAAAGAGTAAACACCATAAGTAATGACATAGTTTCTCAGCGATCATCCTGATCAAACTATCAATTTTATTGAAAGACTATCCATCACATATTACTTGCTACAAATGACTAATGTAGAACACAACATCACAGAGGTGAAAAATTCTTATACACCATCGAACAACGATGCTGCTTTAACTCGTAGTAACAAATTATCTAACTATTTTCTTTTAAACTGTCATTATCAAATGATAGATAAATGTGCGATACATCATTAACATTCAGTAAAACGTGGTCCGAAAATTCGGCATAGTAAGGTTAATTTGATGCACTTGGACATATGAATGCACGAAGATATTTTGATGTTGAATCGGTTTCATATATTGCTGGTAATAATGATTCACATCTATCAGAATACATTTCATATTCTCGACCTCCATATTGCCAAATAGCAAAAATGCTAGGAGTTGACCATCGATCGTAGACTATGGTACAGTCGAATGTGTAATAATTTGGATTATCGTTGTCATTTGCTTCATTACTATTACCTCTTGCTGTTGTCGATTTTAAGTTGAACCAATCAAATTTAATCTAATTGTACTTACAAATAGATCAAAACTGTAAGATGATAAGGTACGATTCTGCTTTACAGTCATTGTACAATGTTCACATATGATATTGATTTGGTTTTATAATTGCATGTAATTAATGTTGTTTCAACCATCTATTAAAAATGCATTTTTGATGATTCCATGTGGATCCAATTGATAAAGACTATCGAATATTTTCATCAAAAATGTGTGTGAATCCATCATTGAACAAATTTGTGTAGCATTGAAGCTATGTAGATCAACATGATAAATAAATACCTTATTTTCAAGTTCGATCACCACTGCAATACAGGATGAAACACCTGTTGTCGATAAAACAATTGGATCAAAATCAAAATTGCTCAACTCTATGTTTCTAATAGATTCCATGTGATGTTATCGTTTCGAAAAGATTACGTATACTGTTTACAATGGTTGTCCTTCTCTCTTTTTCTTTCTTTGTAACTATAGAGTATCGCTTCTTTTTATCCATATCGATGTAAACATTCTTCGATTTTGTCTCTTACTGACGTATAAACGAATCAGCGAATCAAGACATGTTTTTCCATGCGAACTGTATTTGAATAAACAGCTTTAGCTATTTTTATTGTAAAACAATCTAATATATGCAATTACAACAAACAATGATCTAAACTTAAGAGCCTTGCAATTGTTTTGCTACTCTATACGTGATACTTGCAGAAGGAAAACTAAACTTAATTGTTTAAGGTATACGAGATGCCAGAGCTCCGCGAAACGACAACAAATCGTCCCATTCCGTTCCCTGTCTCGCGTTTTCTTGTTCCGCCCTGTCCCATCCTGCTTCATTTTTCCTTCAGAGTCTCGCCTCATTCTGGCATGAGAGCATAACTCTTTCTCGAAGTAGACTTAAAAAAAACACCAAAAAATTTACTTTCATTTTCGATTTCAATTATTTATTTAGTCAAACATCTATTCCAAAATAATATTTGTATGGCAAAATTTTTATCGCAATAATGAATAACAATGAAAAACTCAATAAGAAGCACAAATTTAAATACTGCTCATCAAGTAACTGATCTTAGAAGATCATCTGAGAAAAGGTCTATTGTCAATATTTTTCGAGATGTGGCTTGCGTGTTCTGGAAAAATAAAGAAGGTTTGCAGAATGGCTTGAGTCTCTGAAAAGCTCTGCTTTGTTAACTGAAAGCAGAAACCTTTAAAAAGATTCTGGACATTAAAAATTCTTCTGACATCCTCGTCGAAACTTTTTTCCTGACCAGAGCCTTTTTTCATAGTTTTGACTCTCAAATAAAACACAGAACCTTTTAGAAGCCTAAAAGGTTCTATAAGCCTCCTTCATTTTTTTCCCGAACACCCACAACCTTGCCTCATGTAGACTTGGCGGGATGCACACATGTACTGATTTGATCCTGCCTCATCCTTTCCCGCTAAATTTTCAATTTTATCGTTCCATTCCGTCCTGGAGCGGGACGGGACTTATCCCGCGTCCCACGGAGCTCTGTAAGATGCAACAATGAAGAGAGTTTTATATGTATATATAGACCAACAATTGATCTGTATTTATTGTTATACTTTTACTTGAAAAAGGTGAGAAAAGCAAATTTTTTCCCTTGTCTTATGTTTTCTTTTCATTCTATACTTATGTATATAAGAGTGTGTGTTGAATGTTCGGTCCATATTAACAACCATCATCCAGAATCTGTCGTTTTTCTTATTGAACTTGTGATTTGTTTAGCACTAAAGATCAATATATTCTTCATAATCAATAATCTAACAAAATAATTTTATTTTAAAAACAAAACAATAACAAAAATAATTTGAAAAGAAAAACAAAATTTCATATGAGACACTTTAAATACTTTTATGACTAGAACTTAAATTATCAAATGGTTTTTCAATTTGTATAAGTACACATTATTGATTTCGTATATAATCATGAAAAATACATCGACATTTATCATTAGTTTTCTTATCTATTTTGAATAAGATATTGCTTATATTAAACATATGTTTAACTAATAGATATTCATTACGTTGATGAAATATTTCATCGATATAATGATTACATTCATTTAACTAATAAGATCTGTTTCAGTTGGTTCAATACAACAATGTGTTATAAGATAAGTAAATAATTGCATTTGTTTATTCATTAAATCATATAATTCACGTAATAAACGTGTATGAAATTTAATTTGTAAATCAATTAATATTTATTATGTAATTGTATTAAATAAAGATAAATTGGTTCAAGAATAAGTATAAATGGAGATATAAATGATTTATTTTATCATGAAAAATATAAAATGGATTAAAATTAGCATATTCGATAAGTAAACGAAAACATTCAATTGAACCATATGGACGTAATGATTGACTTTTAAACTATTTTATATTATATTTATCAATACTAATTTGATGATGTTCAGCTAATAAAGAAAGACAAAAAAATTGTTGTTTTTTGTTGTTGACTTAAATAATCAAATGTAAAAGATTTAAATTGAAATAGAATTGATACAAGATTAGAACTATCATTACGAATAATACATGCTACTGGTATTTCATTTTCATATGCTTCTAATTGACGTTGAAATTAAATGACGTGGTTCATCATGTAATAAATAAATATGTTATTGATTTGAACTACTAATACCATCAAGTGATGCATATGGAAAATATTTTAAAATTATTTTTAGAATATTATGGTGTGGATCTAGATCTAAGTGCAGATATGTATCTCAACTCACACCCATCCCACACTCCACCGCGTAGTAGCAAGAACTATTAATATACTTCCTATTGTAACTACGACCTTACTAAGACAACCTATTGACCTTTAAACAATTGATTATAAACAATAATTAAAAACATCGATATATATATATATGAAACAGTATACAAACATGTTCATAGGTACAGTAGAAACATAATTCATCGGTACATAAATTTGTTGTGATGCATAGAGAGCTGTTGTCGGAGCAGAAGAAGATCCATTCTAGAATACATATGAAAGACTATCATTTATATGAAATTAGAGATATTGAAATAAAACTGCTTTTCAGATTTCTTGTTTGATTTTAATTTAATATTTGATTTTAGCGACTATATCTAAATCTGAATATAGCAATACTCACTGTATAAGACTGATGGTTAGGATACAGACTATAGTGAATTCATGATACGATCCATGTTAGGCACTTATTTTTCAATTGTGAAGTGTAAACTGAACTTTCTCAAATGAAAACTTGCTTTGAGAAAGCATTTATTTCCAAGTATTTCGAAGTTATATAATTTTTCCACGTACTTGTATTGAAAAAGAATGACAAAATTATATTACTGATTGAAAAAATTCAGAAAACAACTCTTGATGCATGTTAAGAATAAAAGGCGCGTCTGCTGCAAAACTCAAGTTTATTTTAATTTGAAGACGTAATTAAGCAAAGTAAACAATCCCATATGCATATAAATAGCGTTTACTATAAGTAAGGCAATATTTGATGCTGTTATTTATTACAGTACATAGTTCTTTTTCATATTCAAGATACTCATTTGTAGACGAATTTTTTATGTTTTGAGAAGAAGTTATTCATGCTTTTTCAAAAAATATTCGACTCCGATTTTGTTTTCACGAGAAAAACAACAAAGTTTTATCGATTTTCTTGATAACTTAAAGAGAAAATATAATTATATTTTCTTTGAAACAAAAATAGTTTTATGTATATGTAACAAGTGACCCGGAAATAATGGAACAGTTTATATTTTGTGGATATCGTTCGGTTTTTATTATAGAGAGTTGAGATTAGACTTGAAACATACCCCATTAAATTCTCTACAAGACCTATATCAGATATTCTTTTGTACAAAGCGAACTAGAATTATGACAACAAAAATATTCAAGGCTTTCAAAAGGACCAATTTTCTAAGCCATTTTTTAAATAATATTTAGAATCTTTTTTTTATAATTTCGACAACAAAAAACCTTACAGAAAATACTTTTGAGTATTTTGAAGTATGCTCTTTCTCATCATATATCTCAACGTTCGTTGCAATCAAATTTTCAATGTTCTATTCAAAATGGCGCAAATCTAAAACTTTTCGCTATCCGACTTGAACAAGAGAATCTTAACTCAACTTTCACCTCTGAATTCGGTATGGTGGTCATTTTTCATCAAAATAAAGACAACTCGAACTCAAAAGATGTTATTTTGGCTTAGTTATGCCTCTCGTCCTAGAAGCTTCAAAATTATAGATTGAAATAACTAATTTCTCGAAAATTTGCAAAGATGAGCATGAAATTTTTCAAATTAAGATCGTTCGATATAGATTTTCAAGGTCTACAAAATACCTATTATATTATATTATTTTGGTCGTCACTAGCCAATGAAAAACTCTCAAAGAAAACTTCCCAGCTTAGAAAGTTGGCTCTTTTTAATATGTTGACTACTCTTGTTTTTATATTTCTTTTTCGCTTGGTACAGAGAAATGTCTGATACATATCTTGTAGAGAATTCAATGGGATATGTTTTAAGTCTAACTGCAACTCTCTACGATCAAAGCCGAGCAAGATATGCACAAAATACAAAATATGTCATTTTTTTCTAAGTCACTCATTATTATACGTTACTAAATGTATGTCACAATCAAAAATTCAAAAGAATGAGACATACTTCAATATTATCAAGTAAACTATAATAATTTTGAGGACATATTTTTTTAGAAGTTTGGAGTATTAATTTACATCTTATTGTTTGTCAGTCTATTTCATGATTTGATCTAATATAATAAAAACTTTGTTTTTTTTTTCTGTCTATGATATACTTTTACGCATACTTGGATACTCTTGAGAATTAATTTATCATCAATTCATTCATGAGAAAACTAATTTAGATGACAATAGAAAATAGATGTATTTCTTATGCTTGTTATTTGCATAAATGCAAAGCGATTGAATAGCACGAATGTCTAAACACATTTGGACATTAAACTAGATAGACATGTGTTGATTTACACTTGTTTCAAGAAATCATGATAAGCTTTCATTCGATAAGAATGTTAATAACTATGAAATATATTGTAAATGGTTAAGTCTATGTTTAAGGTATATCTTCATGTAGCTGAAAACTTTCTACATAGGGTGATTTATAATTTATAATAGAGAATTAAAGTCTTTCATAGTATTCGAGATACAGTCATTATGAATTTGTTTAACCCTTTAATTGCGAGGTCCACTTACATGTAAAATGTACACGAATTGAATTTTTATCTAAACGCTATTCATGGAACTACACGAACGATTCCATACGATTTTGGGCAACTCTAATCAACTCTGAAAATACTGCATGTCTTAGTGTTACCTGAAGCCTAGTGCAGTCCATTGTTTTGTTTTTCAGTATATATATCCGACTCAAAACTTCGATGAGCAAATCCACATTTTTAATCATTTCTGTAAATCCTCTGTGCCTACAAGGTTAAGCTCATGTGTCTTTTCCGATTAAGTTAAAAATCAGTTTTCTTCAATTGATGATCTCATTAATTAAAAAATTGATGTTTGTTTGAATTTCAAATATTGTAACGTGTAATTTATCTAGTGATGCACGAATCTTTTTCTTTCAACATACAAGAGACAAGAACATTGACATCTATGAACGGTTTTCTCACTAGATTATCATCCTCATAGAGGGCTCAATCACTTGACCAATGGTCAACAAAGCTCACAAGAATATTGACCATTGTCCATTTGAGAACAATAAAAACGGCCAAATAATAACTTTTTAATTTCATTTATCAATTATTTAATACAAATAAATTCTTTTAACTAAGAAATTATGCCTCAACGAACACTTTTAATTACTGATTTCTTCGCTAAATGTCGCTCGACATCAACTTCGAATGCTACTCTTTTTGACAAGCCTGTGAAAGTAATTAAAATCGATGAACGATCAAACAAAAAACATGAAGAAGTCGATGTAAATCTTCATCAATCTACACCGAATCTTCTTCCTCTCGAAGTAAATACGCCCTTATCAATATGTAAGACACTTAATTAATAATACTTCATCATATCAATGCCAGTTTTTCAATTTCTTTTTTAGCAACAGTTAAAAATCCTGATACGACTCAACGAAATGAAATTATCTCGGATAACACAGATTCATTGCCAAAAACTTCTTCAACAAAATCATTAATACCTTCTCGAATTAAATTTGTTCGCCATCGTAGTGCTCCACTTCATCATCGTAGTCCAATCAAAATGCGTGAAGCTTCATTAGAACAACAAGATCTTGAAGATATACGTGCACGTATTCATGCATTTAGAAATGACTTATATAAATATAAATCGACATATTCTCGTTCGCCTATTAAACGTTCTAATATCATCGGAGACGCTTTATCAAGTCCATTTAAATATCCTCCACCACACACACCAATAAAAAGGTATAAAATATCAATCATATATCTTCAACAATAATAAATTCTTATTTTTAGTTATCCATCTATTCCAGCTTATGAACGTTTTAATTCACTTGTAACTACTATAGAATTACCATTACCAAATAAATATGAATTATTACTTGAACAATATAAACATTTGGATTTTCTTGTTTGTCATACACATAATAATGGAGGTATAAGTACATTTGAAAAAGTTCAACATGTTATACAACAAAAAACAAAACGGTATTTATATTTTGTTCTTACTTGAAATTTTAATTTCCAATGAATTTATTTAGAAATTTTACTTTACAAACACTTGGTCGTATTAAAACAATTTATCCAACAATGTTTAGTTTTCAACAAGAAAAAATTCAATTACCAACATTAAGTCCAATGAAACTTAAATATGAATTAACAATTACTCCAAGTATTTTTTTTTTGTATTAATTGTTTGAAATTGTATATCGATTCTATTTTAGTTAATTTTGGTATTGAATCAAATATGCAAATAACTCCATCGATTATTATTGAACGTATTGATTGTTTTCGTCGTGCTTTATTTGATCTAGTCAAAGGACATCATCGAGTAAATTAAAAACTTTTCAAATAATTTATATACCATAGGAAAGCAACAATTAACCACATATGTGACAGATGTTTAGTTCTTTTTCGTTTCTCACAAACTTTAATTTACACATCAGAGATTCTATCATACAGTGAACGGTGTGAAGGTGATGGTGGCATATGAAAAGTAAATATGTGCATCTAGGAATAGATAAGTAGATGATTTTGTCGGCAAACGGTAACTAAAACGTTGACATTAACTTTTTGCATTTTCGCAATGTTACAAGAAGATGAGAAGTTCATTCATTGTACAATTACAAAAACTATGTGGATGATGAGAGTTTTTCAAAGTAACTACTAGTTACTTTTGTATAACACTTCATACAGATTTTACTTCTCTGAATTACTTCTCTATCATACAAATGAAACTTATCTGACACTTTTATTTTTCAGTGTTACTACCAATTGTCATAGATCCATACGCAGTAGTTCTCGAAATTTTTCGATCAGCTTTTTTGTCTACTGTCGTGAATTCTAACAAAAAGTTTTTGAAAATGAAAATGTTTGCTGATTTGCTGAGAATAAGATCTCTGGAGAAGGAATATCTAAGTCTCTCAACTCATGAACTTAGGAAACAGTACTGTTTTCGAATTATCTAGAATGATAGAGCATACAATCGTTTATCAAAAGAAATGTCATCGTGTTCTCTAGAGAGTTTTTTTGATCGGGATACATCAACCTGACGGAGGACCCAGCAATGATGCTTTCATATGAGACAGCAAAGAAAACAATTGTTATGTCTGCCGTCTGATTGTGGCATTCCGGTCAAAAAACGTCAGAGAGAATACGACGCATTTCATTCGATATAGAATTGTTATACTAGGTAATTCAAACTTATTCTTGAAAAACTGACAATCATTGTCACCTACAAAAGTCACTATTTTGACTCTTATGAGTGTTGACCGAATAATTTTAAGAACTGCTATTTATGTATAATATATTTTCTAGACATTTTTATCAAATAAACTTCAATTAAAACTTGAAGAACTTCCTAATGATGAAAATCTTGCACGTTGGCATCCAGATTTTGATTTAGTAAATATTCCTGATATTGAAATATCATCATTACCCGAATCACCAGATAAAGATTATAAACAATTATTAGCATCACCCATTGAAATTCGTCATTATGCTGAAAACACACAATCACAACGTGTTAAACGTGCATTATTTTCAACATTTTCAAATGATGATATATCATCATCAACAATAACATTATCATCACCAACTAAAGAAACATATTCAATCGATGGAATATCTTCATCATTAATCGAAAAAGTAATATTTTTAGTTTTTTTTTTCATCAATAATACAATTAAAACTATTGATTTCTTTTGTCTTCTATTTGTAAAGATTCGTTCAAAAGAAACAAATCAATTATTATCAAATACAATTGATAAACAAAAGCAAATGCTTTCTTATCTTGAACAAACAATTAGTATTGTTCAACAATTTTTTATTGCTGAACGTGCAACATCACTTGAATTAGATTATGTTGCTAAACAAGTTCGTGATTGTCATTCCAGTCACCTTTCATATAGTAAGTTATAAATAAATTCTATTGAATCGTGCTGTTTTTTTTTTATCTTGTTTTTTTATTATTTTATTTCAATAAATTTAGATCAATCAACGGAAACTCTTAATTTCCTTCATACATATCCGGCAAATAATGGATGGCTTTCAATAATTACTATTCGAGGAAGATATTTCATCAAAATTAATCGACATAAATCAATTAATACAATTATTGAAACTATTCAACGAGAATTACAAAATTAAAAACTATGAGAAAAAGAAAAGAGGACGCTGTTTTAATTTTATATCATCATGCTATTGTTAATCTTATGCCCTAATTGAAATTTCATGTTGTTTTTCCTTTCTGTTTTTTTATTCTATATTTGAACATTAATATGTCTATGGGGAGTCTATGAATTATCGTTCGGTCTCGATCAGCTGAAATGTAGATAAGCTATGAACTAATAATGTCATTTTCTTTTTATTAGATCGAATGGATAATATAATACTTTGAAGTTTATCAATAAATTATAAATTAGTTTTCGTATAATTATAAGTCTTCTTTTTGATATATAATTGTTCGTAAGCTAAAGATAAAGTTTTGATAAAAAAGAATCACAAATTAGAACCACATGGTTGATAGTTAATGGTTTCCAATGAGACAAATTGATTTCAATTACTGTAAAACTCGTCGTGCATTCATTAGAAAAGCAAAAAAATATCAATAATTAAATATAAAACATTATTCAAAGATCAAAGTACCGAAAATATCTGACATATGACAATCATATAGTCAAGAATGGGTATGTGTGTTTCTGATTCATAACTTATTCATTTCTCAATTGATCAAATTCAAAAGATAATCTTCTCGAGTCATAGAAGCATTACAAATTTTAGTAATCGATCAAGAAATTCAATTGTATATATCTCGATAAGTTGATGAACACAATTGAATCTATTTTCGTAATCTAATTTTCTTTCTTATCTTTCTGTTTTGTTTATATCTTAATTAATATCTTTCTAAAAAATAAGATTATCATATTGCATGATTTTGTAATATAACAAAATCAATTCAAATTATAAATAATAACACAATATATATATTTCATTTCATTTCGTTCTCGTACTTTCTTTGTTTTATTTCGTCTCTTTGTTTCTCTGTGTGTATGTATATATAAATTTCTTACTCGAAATCATTTCATCGCAGTCTGTTATCAATGCACGCAAATGCGCGAAAAAAACTAGTATTACATCAACAATGAAAAAAAAATGAACATATGAATTGTTGTGTGTGTATGAAAAAAAACAAGAAGCCAACGAACAAACAAAAAAAAATAGAGCCACATGTTTTTTCTTCTTATCTCATCACACAGACTTCGTTTGTCTTCACTCACATACGTACAAAGAGACACACAAGAAAAAAAAAGAAAAAAAGAGGAAGGCGACTGGCTGCCTAGCACGGCCAAAAAACAAGAAAAAAGAAAGATGAAGAAAAAAAAAGAAAGAAAGAAATGAAGAGACCGACCAAACGGTGACAACAACAACGGCAACCAAGGACAGAGAAGAAAAAAAAGATAGAGCGACGGTCATGCACACACACACACAAACACACACGCATCAGCATCAACATCATCAAAATGGCACTCGAGACGAAGTGAAAAAAATGAGGAGAGAGAGAGACAGACAGAAAAAAACGGCACACACGAGAGAAACTTGGTGGTTGAACAATGAACAAAAGATCCACACAAGTTCTCTCATTCAAGCCAGAAGATCGCAAGAAACAAGGAAAAAAAACTAGGGAAGGTTAGAAGAAAAAAAACAAACAAACAAATGATGGGCTGTTTCATTAGAAGGTCTTCTATGACAGATCCTATGGAAAAGCAATTAAATAATAGATAAAAACTTTTCGCTTTCTTTTTTTATTTTAACTTACTTGTGAAGCAACAAGTGATGGATCATTTTGCGGTGGTGGAGGTGGTGGTGCTGATTGTTGTTGTGGTTGAGCTGCAACTGTTTGTTGTGGTGCTGGCATAAAAAGTGCTGCATGAGGATGTCCATGATGATGTGGTGGATTAACTAAACAAAATGCACCCGGATGACCATTAGCTATTTGTAATTGCTGTAATTGTTGCATCGGTAATACAAATGCGGCACCAGTTTCAGGTCCTGGTCCATGTGATAATTGCATGTAGGACGGAATAGCTGGATTAAAAACGCCTAATGGCGGTCGAAGTTGTGCTGCTTGAGCATACATTGGGTGATGAGCTGGATGTGATGGATGTGGTGGTGGACCGGATACAATTGGTGGTGGTGCTTGTTGTTGTTGTGTAGGAGCTTGTTGAGGAAGCATTTGTGCTGCTGACATTGGTGGCCATGGTGGAAATACCACAGTCTGTGATGGATAAGAAACTGTTTGATCCATTGGATACAATGGATGACCACTTTTCATGTCCTTTAAAAAAGAAAAAGCAAATGAAAAATTCACTGACAAAGTATTATTTACACTTACATCTAAGCCTGTTTTATACAATTTCTTATTTTTATTACTAGCATCAGCAAACTTTACATGTACGTGTTTATCAGCAAAATCTAATAAAAAAAAGAACAACAAATTTCATTCATATTATTTAATAGAAATAATTTCTACCTGGAAAACTCTGATTATGGAATCGATTAATAATTGCTTGACATTGTTCTTTATCATTCATGCGTGCAAAACCAACACCACGTGATTGTTTTTGTTGATCACGTAAAATACGTACACTAACAACAGTACCATATTGACTAAGTGCTTGTCGTAAATCTTGTTCTGTCATTTGAGGATCCAAATTAGCAAAATATAAATTAGTTGTATCTTGTTCTTGTTGCTGTGAAGACTAAATAAATATACATATATTTATTTATTAACATTGTATGAATTATATATATATATATATATATATGTATCGTATATGTACTTTAGCTAATTGGGCAGTAAAACCCTTTTTTTGTAATTGAGCTATTGCCATTTGAGCATCTTCATTAGATTCAAAATCAATAAAACCAAAACCTTTACATTTATTTGTTTGTTTATCAATTATTGCTTTCATTGACTTAACTTTACCACAACTATAGTTTGAATATAATGAATTATTTATTCGATAAAATAATAATTATTATTATTAGTATTTTTACCCTTCCACAAGTTTAGCAAGATCTTGATCAGAATAATCAGGTGGTAAATTTTTTATATACAGATTTGTATCACTGAGATGTTGTTGAGTTTGATGAGATGATGATGATGGTGATAAACCATTATTAACTATTGTTTGATGTCCATTTATATAGGGTGGTCGGGGTTGATCATAAACAACATGAGATGGTGGAGGCTGAAAGAAAAAATACATATATATTTAGATTTATATCTTATACACAATTTCATATTGCAACTATTCAAAACACAAAAAGAAACTGACAATATATTGTTAAGTCGTTTCTTTTTTTTGTCATGTCTTTCTTTTCTTTCACACAATCGATGTTATTTATTATATATACAAACCCCTCCTGTCAACAATTCATAGCACACTTCAGCTGTTGTTGGTAATGGTATGAGCTGTGTTGCCGACGATGCGGCATTCCAGTCCATTAATCCCAGCAAAACAACATCGCTCTCCATGTAGAAAGACGAATAGAACAATGATGACGATAACAATAAAAATAGTAATAATAATAATAATAATAATAATACCAGCAACAACAACTGTGTATGTATATATATATATATATAGATCGATAGATAGATGTATGGTCTATACCAAACTATTAGTTTTCATCGAAGACAAGAAAATAAGCCATCTTGAACATGATGAGAAATGCAGAAAAAAAAAGAAAAAGAAACGCGTACACATAGACATGTCTCTATAGACCATGTATATCAAGTGAAAGAACATTACCGGTGCGTAATTTTGACTGATTATAGAGTAGGACGACAAGAGCGAACAAAGTGGCTTTCTGCATTCGTTCGTTCCCTCGTCCTGGTTCCGTTTTTTTTTATGGCAATACTAAAAGAGCATTGGAAAAAGGACGACAAGGGAAGAAGAGAAAAGGAGCGAGAGAGAGACAGAGAGAGAGGGTAAAAACGCAGTAGTGAAATGTAATCATAGTAAAAACTCATCAATATAATAAGCCCCTTTGCACGAGCAGCACGATGCGAACACAACATAGAAGAAAGAGAAAAAGAATGAATGAATACCAATGCAAATACTGTAGGAACGAAGCGAGGCCTAAATATTTGCCTTGCCGATGGGCGACAACCGACAACTATGGACGAAGAAAAATGTGCATATATACAAGATGTATTCTATTACACGTACATATACATATACAAGGAAAAGAGAAGTGCATGACACATCCTTTTCTTTAGTATATTGTCTGTGCTGATATTGTGGTAGAAACAGAACAAACTTGTTTTCTTCTTTATTTCTATTCGCTCGTCAGAGATGGAAATCATTCGATTAATCGCTTAACATATAATATCACTTACTGCATATAAAAAAAAAAGAAAACATGAACCTCAACTCGACCTAACAAGACATGAGCTCTATCTTAATTGTTTATAAACATAAAATGAGTGCATTTTTATTCTTCATATGTATGTATTCATACACATGCTTAAGACTTCGTTTTTTTTTCTATATAATGCGAACCAGCCGCTTATACAAATCTTGATTCTCTCTCTATGTTGTTCTCGATATTTACATATGAATCAAATTCGGCCTATTGAAAATCGCTGAACGACGATAAGAGAAAAGAGAAGCCGGAGGTGGCCTCAGAATTAATCATAAATGCCTATAGTCGCCAGCATCATTTATTTTTCTTACCCTCCTTCTTCTTCTTCTTCTTCTTCTAAGTGTAGTACTAAACAAATCGTATCTGTTAATGCTACGTTCCCTCTTCTTCTTCTCTTCTCTTATGCTTGTCCTATCTTGCTATCTGTCTGTGCCTGTCTGATTGGGAATAGAAGTATAGTCAGCTATAAACAAAAGAGAGAAGAGAAAAGAAAAAGACTCTAATCAATTCTAGCTCGAAGCTATTCACTGAACAACTTCAAAGTTTCTTTGTTTCTATCGCGTCATCCTTAATTGGCGTCGAATATTTTATACATACAAATTTCCAATGGGTATGTGATAGAAAAGAAAGATTTAATAACAAAATGCTACTGACAAACATATGTGTATATGCAAAAAAAAAAAGTTATGACAACATTCTGTCTGTCATGCGCTACATATCAGGTTAATCGATTTCAATGAAGTTATTAATGCTACGACATGATGGGATTTTAGCACGCACATACATATATATACATATATATGTTTAGATATTATCGATAATGTACGAATGAATAGTCCATCTAATCAATAAAACCTACAGTGAAATATTATCTTTTTCTTTTCTCTATTCTAAATACATACAAACTATACATATATATATATATATATATATATGTGATGATAATAGTTAGTGTTTATTAGTAAATATAAAGTCTATCTAAACCTGCTACATTTTTCATATTAGACACAGATACATAAATATATACATACACAGTGTGAGTTCTTCCCTGTTGTTTTCTACTTCCGCAATGAAGAGATTCATAGAACAATTGTTCTACTCAATAATTATTTTTCAAGGTTAGAATAGATTGACCCATTAATAAGAAAGAAAACAAAAACTTCAATGAAAAAAAACAAAACTCATTTTCTTTTATTATTGAAAGGCACTTCCGGGAAAATGAAGAATCGAATACAGATAGACAATATATATATTTATATATATATGTATGTATATATATATATATAGAAAAAAAATAGCAATGATAATAATAATGATGATCGAAGCGGCGACGCTTTTCTTTCTCATCATCTAATCGAACAATAATATCTTTAGAATGGTGACGACCGAAAAAAAAACAAGAGACAAAGTGATGTAGATGGTAAACGATTAATAGAAAATGAACATTCTCGTATTCTTTCAATTAGATATATAGACGATTCAATTTATTAGAAAAAATGAAAGTGATAAAATTAAAAATCTTCGCATTGATACTTACAACATAACCACCATAAGCTTTAGGCGAACGAATATTAAAATGCGGTGCAATCTGTTCAGAACGTTCCATTGAATGTGCTGCCAGCCGTAAATAAGCTTCACGTTCAGCTGTTAATGCCATATTTGTTATTGTTGTTGAATGTTGCTGTTGCGTTTGTTGTTGTTGTTGGACGTGACCGGATGAATGAGGATCAATAATTAAATGGTGTAAAGAAGGCGTTTGCGATGTGTTATAAGATGCCGGTTGCTAAATATAAAGAACAGAACATTTTTTAGTTATATTCAATCAAATTTTAATATATTGAGAAAGAAAGAGAAAAATAGAAGAAAAAAAAAAGAATTATTACGAACCATCCACCTGTCGCCATACACAAAAAACACACACTTGCTAGTATACATTACGATAAATATATGTATATGTTTCAATTGCATATATATATACTTTTACCTGCTCTTCACATTTGACCATGTCTGTTTTTTTCTAATCACTTTTTGTTTGTAACCAAAAAAAGAAAAATGTATGCTACATGTACGTCAGGGTCAAACAAATGCTTTTTTCGACAACAAGTTGAAGAGTAATCATCATTCCTCGCAGTTTTTTTCTTTCTCTTTTCATGTTACTCGTCATTATTTTTTCTGACTTTTTTTCCTCTGCTTCGTCATTTACATACATCATATAAAAGGTCATCATATATTTAAAAAAAAAAGGAAAAAAAAAACATCACACTAACAATGACTCACCGCTAATGTTGAAGCAGCTGTAGCTGTCATGATTACCATATCTTTCTTTTTTTAAACTAAAACTATTAAGAATTAAAATATTTTTGATCTTGACCGTAATAACACACAGATTCTCTGTCTCGATCTCTCTCCCTTTCACTTAGACTTAAAACAATCTAAATGAAATGTTCAAATGAACAGTAGAAGAGGTCGAACGAAAGAGATAATAAATACCACAGAGAGAAAGAGAAGAACAAGAGAGAGAGAAAAAAACTAGACTATATACATACACAAACATATATATATACAGTTTGATTAATGAGCAGCCGGTACATCTCACAAGCAACTGACTGTTATCTACAAACATACTGCTCATCACATCTATTCTTTTCTTTTTCCTGGTGCTGTATATCTCTAGTTTCATATCGTATGTGAGATCATCTGGAGGGCACATCAGGTCACTAAAAAACGATTTAATATATAAACAAAATAGAAAATAATAATAAACAATTAGCTTGAAGGGAAAAATTTTTGACAGAAACAAAGAAAAAAAAACAACAATCTTTTTTTCTCAAATGATTAAATCAAATTTCTTTTTCTTTTTTTTTTTCAAAGAAATCTAACCAATCATTAGATTGCTCAATGTCATATTTCATTCAAATATTAATAGTACAATGTAAGGTCATCAATCGATCGTCATCATTGAATTATTCATTAGATAGTGTTGTCGACGGGATGTATCAAATTAGTTCGAACTTGGAATAATCCAACTGTGAATTAACAAGAGGATAATGAAACACGTCCTATACTATTTAATTATCTCTTCTTTCGTGCTGTGTTCATCGATGAACAAAAAAAATAGTTAGAAGGCGGAGTTATATATAGTCATTTATATATATATACATGTCTATGGAGATAGTAAGCAAACAGAAGATACATCACCTCGAGCGTTGGCATGACAAGTACCCAACGAGTCTGTTCAATACTGTTATTTAATGATGCAGAACGTTGTCGACGTAAAGGTGATGAACAACAAGTAGCAACAGCATTTGCAGCAGCTAAACGAGCTTGTCGTTCAAGACTTGTATCTAACTGACGATGATGTCGACTATTCGATGATGAAGATGATGTCATTTAGTGCATATATGCGAATAAGAAGTGACAAAAAAAACACATATAAATCACATTCTAACGACAAGAGATAGATACAAAGGACGAATAAACGAATGGTTAGAGAAAAAGAAAAAATGACCACGACTACTACTATAGATTAAATATATATCGAATCAAAACAGAACAGGACAGCATCGATAGCGACATTATCAAATGATGTCATACGATGTCGATAAAAGAAAAAATAATTTTTTCTCTTTTTTTTGGCGTGTCAATGAAGAAAAAAAAAGACGAAATCGGATTAAATCCAATTTCAATCATGCAAAAAAAACAAACGTTTTTATTAACATGACATTATGACTTATTTAAATAGTTTCTTATCAAAATACACACAAACACATATCTATTCAAAATTCAGAACACGAGAATAAGTAAATATATGTTGTGGAAATAGTTGTTTTTTCATTAAAAATATTCAATGGAAATTACCTGATGAGCAACGACAGTTGACATTTTTTTTTCTCTCTATAAGAATATTTAAATTTGTCTATATTCGTTAGCAATTGATTAAAAAACTACTAGTTGTACACGACTGTATATGTCTTAGTGAATATGTATATGTATATATGTATGCTTGTGCGTGCGGAGGTCGTTGTTAGTTTTCCCCCCGTTTTAATCTATAATAGACAAAGGCACATCGTTCTCTGTCTCCCTCTCTCTCCCCTTCTTGCCTTGTCTTTCTATTCTCTATGTTCTCAAGCTAAATCAAGCGCACACAAAACGCGAATAGACCGATGAAAAGAAGATGCAGAATAAGAAGAAATAAACCGACCGAAAGGAGAGAAGGCGAATACTCTCTTGTTCGTCGTCACACGATGTACTCATCACCATCAGCCTAGCCAGTCAGCGACGACCATTGCCGCCGTTATTGCATGCAAGATTAGCAATATACAAGAAAAGCGAGAACAGTGGGTTTGATGAAGAAGGAAAGGGTGGAGAAGGGAGGGCGAATGAAAAAGAGAAAGAGAGATGAACAGACAGATCGGTCGACACAACGAACGAACAGTCGTCGACTTCCGGTCGCGCAATACAATGTATTTATGAGCGAGCGAAAGGAAATGGGGTGTGTAGCGTGCAATTATGAAAGAGTCTGATTTGATAGCTAAAGGTGCAATAGATCGAATATATATTGATATATATATATATATGTAGTGTTGCTTCATTCATATTGATTGTGTCAGATACGTTTAACACGCCTTTTTATTTGTCTCAAATTAAAAAAAAAAGGCTATTTACTTCAAGAGAAAAAGTAATGAGATAGATGTAGATTTAATGAGTTTTCTTTTCTTTTTTCTATTGCACAGTGACATATAAAAAAAAAAAAGAAAGTAAATTCTAGGGTTCTCTCACTGTCTTCGTCGAATCTAACTGACAGGCTATCTCATGCTTGATTGAGAACTTCGCTTTATTTGTTTCTGTATTTCTTTTTTAAATGACGATGTGTTGACAACCAAAGCTCTCCATGTATACAGCCGAAATAAGTGATGCCTCTTATTTCATCATTCAGTCCTATGCGTCAAGAAGGATAAAAAAAAGAAAGCTATCCTTCCTTTTGATAATAGTCATTCGACAAAAACAGCTGCTGCCTTCCTGTATGTTATTACATTTTTTTTTCTTTATGAAGCACACACAGACATAGAATAGAAAAAAACAAAGGCAAACAAAAGAATGATTAAAATGAACAAAGATTTTAATTAACAACAAGAAAAAAAATGATATTTCAAGTATTCATGTTTTCTTCTCTATGACAAAACTTTCTAGTGACAACATGATCAACATACAATACATTTCCGAATGAAGTATTTTGTCTTTTGTAATAGAACATATTTCTAACTAAATTTGCTTTCTCTGTTCTTTGTCATTGACTACTCTTATATAATAGTCGATTAATTCGATTAGAGACTAGCAAGTACCCAAAGAAAAGAAATTTTCTTTTTTTTTTATCTTTTACATACACATGTGTTAGGTCAATGATGAAAATTTCCTAATCTTGATATTCTACTTACCGTATAAGATGAGAGTACTTCAATGAAATGGGAAATGGATCACCCACTAGTGCGACCACAAAAACATTTAGGAAGAGGTAAGGGACTGTGTTTCGTCGTTGTCGTTGTCGTCGATTGCACTACAGGCCGCCACTAACACCAACGTAGTCGTAAGAAGGGAGAGTAGCAAAAAAAAATCTACAAGAAGAAACGAGAAAAAAAAAGAAAGAAAAGAAACTGGGACAGAAAAGAGGGAGAAGGAAAGCAAGAATAAGAACAACAAGCCTCTTCTTCCTTCCTTGTGCGTATTACTTTATGTGTGTCGACAGCCTTAAAGCAAACGAGTAATAGTAAAGGCGAATAGACAGCATTCTATTCTCTACTTCAGAATAACGCATCTTTTTTTCGAGACCAAAAGCAATAGCAGCCGTTGTATTTCTCAATGTGAAACGACATTGTTTCATCTGACATATTTGTTCTTTCATGATGTATATAAATTGTTCACAAAAAAAATCTACTGATGATCAATCATGCATCAAATTTGATTTAGAAAAGCCTAACGAACAAGAAAGAGAGAAAAAAAACGTGCTACTTATAATGATCGTCATTCGATACGACTAATAAATCAAAAGTTATTTTTTTTCCTCTTTTTGACTCTATCGTTTTTGCACAGCTGTTACCATCAGTACTCACAACATTACAGCATTGCCTTCCAAACACAAAGATAAGATGTATGTGCATATGTGTGTGTGTGTTCGTGCACTTGCACACAAGAGGATGTTGTTATTTTCTGTTGTTTTTCTTGTTGTTGTTGATGATGACGTTAAAAGTGGTAACGTGCGTCTGTGATGGTGACCTGAAATCAGTAGAATATGCATAACTTCATCTTTTCGTGTTCGTTTTGTCACAGAAAAAAAGTAGAAAAAGAGAAGAGAGAAGGAGACATGATTAGGAGTTAGGTTGACTGTGTTTGTGGACGCAATGAGAATAGACAGGATGGAAAACAGTAAACGAGAACGAAAGAAGAAAAAAAATAAAAAAAAAAGAAAATAAGAACAGAAAACGATGATGCTTTTTTTCTTGAGGAGGAGTATGAACACAAACGCAAGCAAAACAAATTGTCAGATATTTTCTCTTCTTTTTTTTCTCTTCTTTTTTTTTATGAGTCTGTGCGTGTGTGCGTGTGTATGTGTATGTCTGTATGTCTATTGTTTCTTCTGCTTATGTTTGCTTGCATTTGTCATTGTTAATAATTTCAAATTACAAATAAATATGATAAAATTAAGTACATACATTCCACAACAGACAACACATATATCATGTAAAACAAAATAAAGTATATAACCAAGATAAATTGAGCCAAGATTAGTTATTATTGATAAAAAAACACGTAAACGAGCTATTGTTTTTGATGCATATGATCGATTAAGAATTATCGATAAACAATAATAAATCACAGCAAATAATGAATCTGGTATATTAAATACTGAATCAGATTTAAATAAACCAAAACCTCGACCCCATCGAGATGTTAATACACGTGAGCAACTCATACGTTCATTGATATCACAGGCAGCTCGATAAGTTGGATCACTTATTTTACGTGTTTCAACATAGAATGCATATAATGAAAGACCAATACCAACTAGACATAATGCTGTTGCTATTTGACGATAAACAGACATTGCACTCGGTTTGGTTGATATACTAGTGAACAGAAACTATAATAACTAATTGAAAATTTTTACATAACAAGATGAAAATAATTATGAAAAAAAACAATAATTAATTTTCAGATATGATTTTTAAGGAAGTGTTAATAGAATAAATTAATGCCGATATAAAATTATTTCATGGAAATATTATATTTATGAACATTTGAAATATATTAGATTATTTGTATTTGAAACTAACTGACATGTCTTCAAATACAAAAAAAAAAAGAACGAGATTTAAAAGTAAATATCGTTGGTCGTAGATATAGACTATGTTTTTTTTAAAACTTTTCTTTCTGTTCTCATACTATCGATTAAAAATATCTTTCATGTTATACTAATGATAATTAATGACTTTTTTTTTTTACATTATATTACATACCTTGTTGTTAGATGTTAGTGTTGATTGTAATACCGATTAATAATTGATAGTACCGAAGAATAATTATCTATGATAAACTTTGAAAAATGTAATGATTTTAGACATAAATATTCATATGTATTTCTCTATTATACTTCATATTCATACCTTTATTTATTTACATATTGAGAAACAGACATAAGATATTCGACATTATTTTGTATATCCATAAAAGAAAAAAATTTTATACTACTGTACATGAATAATAAAATATTGCAGCATATTACAAAAGATTAGTTAATATAATAGGTTTTTTTTAGGAAGTACAATAAATGCAACGAACAACCTTTGTTTTACTGCATACATACAATACAATGGATGAATGTACGAAGATATGCATGAAAAGATAAAACGAATCATACAATACAGAGAAAAAGAAAAGAAAAAAAAAGAAAAACTAAACTAAACAAAGAAAATATCGATTATCATGTTTTAATATTATTTAATTTCATATCATATGTTGGTTGAAGTTTGAGAAAAAGATTATGTCGTGATAGACTAACTTTTTCATTAGTATCATCATTGATTGCATCTGTTGTTGTTATTGATGTTGGTAATGAATCATTATTTAATAATAATTTTTGGGCTGATAATTCTTGTGCTGATTTTGTTTGTTTTAAATTTGACGAAATTGAATCTGTTGTAAATATTAATGAACGTTGTTGTTGTTTAGCTAATAATGTAGCTATTGATGATGCTGATGATGATGTTGAAAGATTATAATTTGATGTTGAACGTGATGATGAATGATGTGAACGGTTAAATGATGATGATCTTGATGAAACTGAATTTGTTGTTAGTGTAGGTGATATATGACGTTGACGAAATTTTTCTCGAATTTGTTGCAAAAGAAAAAAACAATCTGTACATATATCAATTGGTTCTGTATGCCATTTTGTAGTACCAGATTGTTTATGAGCATTGCCTGGTGTTGAACAACGACGTGTTCCACTATCATCATAATTTATATCATGCATTGTGGGTGTTAGAGGAGATCTAAAATGGATTAAGAGTTACATCCAAAGAGAAAAAAGAAAACTATTAATACCATTCTTTAGGGAACAAAATGACTAGGAAATAGTGAGAGTAATAGAGTGTAAAAAAAATCTTTGTAATATATTTGATAGGATTAACAAGAATATAAATTTTTATCTTTCATATTTTATTTGAGCTATATATGTATTGGAATAGATAGTGAAATAATTATATCTAGTTTTTGTTCATTTAATAAAACATGTTTACATAAATGTATGAGTTATAAATGGAAAATTTTTTTTTCTCTCGAGAATATTTTGAAAGTTGGTAACAGTAAAAAAATTTGTTTTTTATTCGCTTTTATTACGACTTAAGTACCTAACATTATTTGCTATTATACGACCTCAATCACTCTTTTATGACTATTGAGCTAGCAAATAATTCGGATACGTCCAAAGTCTAATAAGAAAATGCTTCAGAGTAATCAGAAACTTTTAAGCGTTTTCCGTAAATGTGGAATATTAAAATCATTATATATAAAAAAAAAAGCTTTTAAATAAAATAAAACAATATTTTTCCTATTCAAAACATTTTTACTCTTTGATATACTCGAATGAATCATTGTTTTATATATATATATATATTAAACTATCTATTTGTTTTCCTATAGCTATATATTTACTAAAAATACATGCAGAAAAGTATTACCATAATTTCTTATAGCTACTGTCAACTGTAAGTATCGGATTTCGTTTGATATAAATACTTACTGTGTATCAAATGAATGATATCTATCACCATCTAATAATGATTTTGTTAGTGATAATGGAGTAAATGCTTGAATTGGTAAATCATTTAATCTTTCCTTTGGTAAAGCAATCTAATAAAATACATATATATAAATTTGCAAAGAAAAAGAAAAAAAAGAAATATGTTTTTTCCTACTTGTGTAACACAATTTCGACAAACTTTTTGTTTACAAACATTACATTGAATACCAAATGTAAATGTCAGTAAATTAAAATGAACTTTTCGACATGTAAAACATAACTAAATGAATAAAAATTTAATAGTCGAAAAAAAAACTTAATTCATAATTTTCTTTAAATTTACTTTGCCATAGGCAACTTCAGTATAAAGTTTTTCATTAAATAATAAATTTTCTAATTCAGCTCGTGTTATAACATTTCTTATATGACAAAATTCTGTGTATGTCAATGATAATGTATCTGGACTATTTTTCATTAGCTAAATAAAAGAATGAAATTAATATTTATGAATACTTATTTCGATATAAATTAAAAAACATTCATTTAATAATACCTGTAATATACGCTCTTGTAGTTGCATGATTAAGTGCACGGGTAAATCAATTTACAACTAATGTCCTATGTTATGTCGAGTGGCAGCTCATAGAATGGAAGACCTCGCTTGTTCTTCTGCTATGTCGACGAATGATTTACTACATCAACATCCCTTCTGTTTCCCTTATGTTCGCTGTTTCTCTTTTCTCTTTTTTTTCCGGGTGTTGGATCACTAGTAAGCGTAGGAAGAATCTTTTTTTTTCTTGTCAGTCGGTAACAATTCGAAAAAAAAAAGCCTTAGAAGCATTCATTACAGCCGCTCTTTTTCTTCTTCTTCTTTATTTTTATAACGGATGTATGCGCGCATATATATGAGTGAACGAGCATAACAATCAGTCAGACTAAAAGGTACTAGATAATAACCTACTTACTGAGTACAGCATAATGAGATAAAAGCATTAATAAGAAAAGGAAATAAACCAAGCTGAATAATTGTTTTCCATAGAATTATATTGTAATTAGAGGTTTTTTATTTATTGTATATTTCATTTGTTTAGGTAGTGTTTCATTATTTATGAAAATATTGGGTAGTGAATTGATATATTAAATAGTAGTTTTACTTACATTTCTTCTAATATTGTTAATTTATCTTTCGATAGAAAAAGAAAACACTAATAGAATTGTTTTCTAGTTATATTATTTGTTCTCCATATGATCATCAAATAAAGATTAGGATGATGATTAAAGAAGACAATCAATAACAGCAAGTTGTTGTTTTCTTTCATAGTCATCTCGATATCCACCATTTGAATTTAAATCGACCTATAATAATTTCTAGAAATATTAAATAAAAGTAATAATAAAATAATTCTTTACTTAAATATGATATGTAGTATTTTTTGTGATTAGAATAGTTAATTATAGATTTTTTTAATTGTTTGAAGTTAGCTGTTGTTTTTTGATTTATTTCAAGTATTGAACGATGAAGTAAATAAAAAAAAGTCATTTTTATGAATTGAATTTGAATTTAATCTAAAGAATAAAAGGATTTATATAAAAAATAAATGAATTTTTGTTTTTTTACAATCGATGATCATTTTTCTCATAGATCGTTGACAATTTTAATGTTTTAAAATGATCTAATACAATGTTTTTTTTAAATTAAATTGGAAATATTCAATTGTTACATCGTTTCATAAAGCTGTCTAATAATATTCTGAAAAAACATTTTAAAAGAAATTTTTTTCAAATCTAACTTACATTGAATACTAACTTATCTACATAGTAGATTTTTGGGATAATAATTTAACGCCACTAAAAATTAAAATACAGTTTGTATTTTATTATAATATTTACATATTGACTAATATCGTTTTTATTATGATCATTATACAACTTTCAAAATTCATGTGAACGATCTAATTTTGATCATATTGAACAATATAAATAATCTATTTCTGTATCAAAATAATAAAAATTTTAGAGGAAAAAATCAAATGAAAAGTGAAAATATTTATTTACAAGTCCTGTATTGATTTTTTTTTTCACATCATTTATTAATAAAACAAATAAAGAAATCCATTAATCAATGAAGAAATTTTTTACATTTAATCTTTGATATTTTTGTACACACCAATGTTTTATCAACAGTAACATTGCTCTTAGTATCAATCTTTACTAATAGTAAACCAATTGGGATATCAATATATCAAGTAATTCATTGAATAAATGTTAAAATTTTTAATGAAACGATTAATAATTAATCATATAAAGCTGATTCTTGACTTATTCGTAAAATATGATTAAGTACAGATACTGTTTTATACAAAGCATATACGGTTCATTGAAAGGAAAAAGCTCTACAAAAAAAGAAAACAAAACCAATGACGTAGATTTGATTAATAAGAATGCTGAGAAATAATAGTCTTAGTCTTAGGTGGGATTTATGTATGGATGTCTCTTAGGTCAAAAAAAGAAAAAAAAAATGAATTAAAATAAATTGCATTAACTAACCAATCAACCTTTCTATAATGATTCATATATGATTATTAATGGATGACAGAGAACGAATGATATTATATGGTGAAGACTTCCTTTTTTTAAAGAGTTCCTTACATATCAACGGAATTAATAAAAAATCTTTTTCATGAAGTTATATCGTTTCATTGATTTTTCAATTTGTAACTAGATGTTCTCAAGAAAAGACATAAAAACTACACATATTATATTCTTTGAATTTTGTAAAGTATTACGTACATTTGATTACTTTCAGAAATAAATGGCAGTTTTTAATTATGATACTATTCTTTCGCAATAATTAAGTGATCAAATTCAAGTAAACTTCTTTTCTTCTGTATCATGTATATATATATATATATATTCGATAACAGTAGATCTCATTCAAAAAAATTTGTTGACAATTAGATATAATACTTGATGTATAAATCATCTATATAAGAAGTTAATAAAATATATTGTATTTGAATATGAGTTTATTCGGTTTCAGTAGAATACAGACGACATTCGATCAGTTATACAGTTTGATTGTTCAACATAATCAACAAAAAGAAAAGGGTATCAATGCAATCATAATATGTAATCAATTCATGATACGACATATATTATAGTGATATATAAAAGTAAATATATAATCAACTACTACAGATTCCAAAACTTGAATTGAAAAGAAAATGGGATTAGTTTTTATACAAAAAATCATAATCTATTCTAAGTACATATATATATATATGTATATATACATATATTAACCTGTGAATTATACTTGGCATCAATTTTCATATTCGTTGAATTTAAACATTTTAAATATTCAATATTATTTTAAATAACCTTCCTACATAAAATAAATTATTACAGTCTTTTAATAGATTTGAATATCAAAGTTATTTGTCATCAGTTTGACGTTCTTCTCTTTAATATAAACATATGAGGTAAAAATTACATCACTGATGTTCTCGTCATTTATGGTATATACGTTAGATTTGAAGTTTCAATAAGAGAATATTTAATGTTTAACTAAATAGTTCTATATCTATTGAATGTGCAAGTGTTGTTTTAGTTATGTCTATACAAACACATGCACACGTAGAGTAACTACGACAACCAGCATATTTCATCATTCTTCTTTGTACGTGTGCCTACCTATCGATATACATTGTCGATAGGTCTCTCATATTCTAATTGCAAATAGTCTGCGATGCCTCTCTCTCTCTTCACTCTTCATATTTCATCCTTCGAACTCTAAGAAGGAGAAAGACATACTCAGAGAACTTGTGATTGTTCTTTTTCTCTTTACTGTATCGACGTAATCACAAACGAATAGAGAAGAACAATCTTATCCGTTGGCCGACTTACTGCCTATCAACAAATAAACAAAACAAAAAAAAGCAAAGAAGAATATCTATATTGAACAACTCTATATAAAGTAAATTGTCTTATTCTTTGAAAAAATTATTACTGACAGAAGATTTATTTGTTCAGAGTATGATTGACGATACGTTAACAACAACGGCGACTACAGTGGTCACTCACAATCGACGTTTATCTATCATGACTATTTTTTTAGCATCAATGGCTTTTCTCTTGGTCATGACATCAATAGCCGCTTTTATTTATATTACTCGGAAAGGTAAATGATTTCCATAGAGTAAAACAATAATAAAGAAAAAAAACCTATTATATTCATATTAAGAAAAAATTCTTCGTAAATTTCATCTTATATCAGTACTAATTATTATACTTGTTGAACTTATTGTACTAATTGCTGTTGTCATATGTTGTATTACACAATCAAGAAGTAAAATTCAAATCAATTTATTTCTCTTAAATATTAATTCTTTACACTTTTCGTAAAGGTACATTAGGTCAAGTTTTAGCTGCTCTTCTAATTCTTCTTTCTCTTCTCTCTCTTATGACATTGATCTATTTTTTACGTAAGTTTTTTATTTATCTTGTATTGTGTTACAATATATCTCTTTTTATTTTTTAAACAGTTGAAGATATTATCAAAGAAAGAGTTGAACCAAATCCATGTGATTTCAGTCCATATAAATCCTATGAAGTACAAGAAATCAAATCTATTAGTCAACACGAATCACCCATACCAGTTTCGGCTGATGATGCAGCAACGCCAATTTTTACACCACCTGTACTTACACCATTTCCTCGCATACCAACTCCACCTGCTCCAACTATTTCTCCATCATTAGAAAAACCAGTAACTCCACCAGTAGAAAAATCAGTAACTCCACTAGTAGAAAAAATTATTACTCCACCACCACCACCACCACCACCATCATCATCATTTGTACAAAATATTTTTTCATTTCCACAAGCATCACCTTATGTTGTTGATTTTGATAAAATTCGTCGAGGTTGGTATTTTCGTTTGTTGTTCTTTTGATTTTTATTTTAAAAAATGTACATTCAAATATCAAAGTATTTTTCTTGTACAGACTTATTAGCAGCTATTGAAGAACGAACAATTCCAGCACTTGAAGAAGCTATTCAACAAGTTAAAGATCATAATTATTTTCAACAGTTAAAATATGAATGTGAACGAGCTTTAGAATTGTTAAATCGTTTAGTGAAAATTGAACATATGAAGTGAAGAATTTCTTTTTCAAAAAAAAAAAAACAAAGAACGATTCATATTCAAATATTTTATTATCTTCATTTAGAATTAGAGTACTTCGTCTTAATCAAGCAACAATAGCTGAATTACATAGTTACGCTAAACCACCCGATGAAGTGTTAACGGTCATGCGTGCGACGTTTTTGCTTCTTGGCCATTCAGAAAAAGAAATACAAGTAAAACAATCAGAAAAAATGTATCTGAGAGATACGCTTCTGTATTTTTTTTAAGGAATGGACACAAATTCAAAATCTACTGGGTCGTTTAGGAAAAGAAAGTGTACGTCGTCGATGTTATGAACTGAATCCTCTTAGTATTACGGTTGATAAAGCACATGAAGCAAAAGATATATTAAGAAATTATGACTTAATACGTGTTAGTGAAATTTCTGTTGGTTTAGCAGCTTTTTTCAGTTGGGTAAGATGTATGAATAAGAAAATGATTTGTGGAAATAGAAATTTATTTTATAAAATAGGCAGTGACAATGATTGAAGAACGAGAAAAATTATTAGAATCACAACGAACAATTCTACGATGAACAGACAATTATATGTATAATTAGCTTATTTCTTTTCTTTTTTTTTTTAATGTAAAGATATATTTCTTGTTCTTGTAATTTTTCAAATGATACAAATATAAAGATTGAATATAGAATATAGAACGACGATGTTTACATATATTTTTAGAAAAATTCATTGACTTCAGCACGTTGATGATAGTGAAATTTAGGTAGAAACAAAATTTTGATTAACATCTTTTCATGATGTTTATCAAAATCTTTTGTAAGACATATATTAAAAGAAGTACAATGTTGTGATATGTAATTCTAACATTTAAGCTTTGAAAACGAAGTTTTGTTCTTTAACTACACTGCATGTATAAAGGTGATATTCTATAACAATTTCATTAATGCTTGTCAAATCAGCAGTCTATATTTGAGATCTTTATGACTAGGTCAAGATGAAAAGAAATCTCAATGTTATTATGGGTATTTCAAGTGAAAAACACATTGGTGGACCCGATTAAAATTTATTAGGTTTTAATTAGAAATGAAATCGTACAACTTTTTATTCAGGGCTCTTAAGTATGGTTATTATCTAATAGAAACAATATAGTTTATTTACACTTCTAATTAAAAAACAAATTAATTTACCACAAAGAATTTCGCAGATGAATGATTCCGTCGTCTAGCTCTATGCATATTCGATTTTGATGCGTCAAAAAATGTTATGAACATTGAAGCAAGACTATAATAATCGTACCTCATATCCATTTTCATCTAGAATCGAAATAATCCGAGCATCGAATTACCTTTTTTCACATTTTTCCAACTTTTTATAATTTCTCGGTTGAAATCTTGGTACACCATTCATATGTTTGATTATTAAAATGTGTGTTTGTGTATGCTTTCTCTAGCTTTATTCTTGATGATTTTGAAGAGATTCATAATAGTAAATCTTGCAGTTGTTATGTTACACTAACAAAAATACGTGCGAGAGCCACAACATTTTTATGATATGTTCATCCCTTGTTTGAACGTGAAAAGCAATTACTTTCTTTGCCTGTAATCTTGGATCATCTCATTACTAGATGAACCTCAAAGGTTTCTACAGGAGCTAAGTCCCTCCAGTAACGTTTAGACTTCGCCATTAACAAGATACTGAGGCATTATATCTTTGCTTACTGTCATAAATCCGCCAAAGATAATTATCAGCAACTGTTACCACGAAATGAGATAAATCAGTTAATCATAAAATACTTATGAAACAAAGCTACTTTGAGAATAATGAAAACAGTGCAATCTAGGAAAGTCAGGAATGCTCTAATTCGAAATTCCATTAGAATTTTATTATCGTGAAATTAAAAAACTCAGACAACTCGATTTATTTATAAGTATATATATATATAATAGTATTCCTTTTCATTTTGAATCATTCATCACAACATGGCTTCGACAAATAATACAACATCAACAGATCTATGGTATCTCTTTCTTGATCATTTGGCTTCTCTCTCTGCTACTCCTGGCCGTTCGATTATTTTTATTATTCTCATCATTTTTTTAGTTCCATCTATAGTCTGTTCAATTTATCTCTTCTATGAATTTATTAAGCGTCGTAATCTACTTTATCAATCAACAAATTTGGTTGTTATCTGTCTTTTGATTATTAATCTCTTACAAGCCACGACAGATCTACTTATGTCATTGATTTTTTTGAAAAATAAACTTTCTTCCAGCAATTCCTACTGGTTTTGTGCGTTATGGAGAATACTTGAACAATCTCTAGGTCCTATTGGGCTATGGTTGATGGCATTCGGTAGTGTAGTACGTTATTTGTTTGTATTTCACTCTACTGTACTCAAACGACATAAATTTGTCCTTCGATACATACCAATTGCCTGCTGTCTTCTTGTACCATATTATTTTTATGCAATACTTATTCTATTTCCTCCAGGATGTCAAAATATTTTTCATCCAGGTCATTATATATGCGCAGGCGCATGTTTCAATATGATTTCCATACTGGTTGCTTTAGCTATGGAACTCAACATTGCAATACTCATTTTTATTATGGTCATTGGCAATATTCTGCTTGTTATTCGAGCTTTTCACCAAAAGCGACGTATGCAACGGAAGCATGTCTGGGCAAAGAATGCACAAATGGTTATACAACTAATTAGTGTAGCCATTTTATACAGTGCTTGTTGGCTTCCAACTGTCTTCTTAATGCACATCAATATGTCACTTAATTTACAATCTGAAACTATCTCTTTCGTAATGAGTAATTATTTATTCTATATGCAATATATTGGGAGTTTACTTTGTTCTTTCGTGAGTTTAGTTGGACTTTCAGAATTACACGATCATTTACAAAAAGTTTTTCGAATTAGAAGACGTCTCATGGCTGTAAACATTATCGAAATGAAACCACATAAAACAACTGTCTTAGAGCAATTTGGAACAACTAATGCACAACAAATCGGAAGAAACAAATGATCTCATATTTGCATATTTGAATACTCTATCTTTTATTGCACTTATTATTCAAACAAAAAAAAAACAAAGAATCAAAAATTGAGTACACAAATGAAAAACTTATGTTCATTGGTTTAGTTTTTTTTGCACATATATTAGATTTTACTTATACATTTCGATTGATTTCTTTTAAGTGTATTTCAATAAAAGAGAAATTTAAACAAATCACATCACATAGTTAAAAAAACGATTTATGTTCACCTCCATAGTTCGCACAAAGCCATATACACATCTACGAAAGGTAGATATCTTGCAAACATGGATAGATCATTTTTGTTGATTATATGAGTGTACTATTTTATAGAAACTTAATTATAGATCAAAATACAAATCAGTAGCCTTTCTGTGGCCATAGACGCTATCATTCATTACAACTCAATGTCCACTTTTGATATCGACTAGAAAAACATCATAAAGAAAAGAGTAGAGTTGAATGAATATACATTCTTCTTTTTATTTTTAGTATTAATTAACATCAATCTCATCATTTACAGACAACAATTGGCCTCATCATGATTATAAACACAAAAAGAAGAATGATGAAATCGACAATTTTGAAGGACAATCAAGGTATTATTTTTGTTACTACGAAGTCTTTAGAAAAAAAATAATCACATGTTAACCTTTTTGCTTAATTTTATTACCTTTCTCTATAATGATGATAATCTCTAGAATTGAATCCTCAAATATCTTTTATACTTTTCTAGTAGAAATAAATTTTCTTTCATGAAATGTGTAAAAATGTATTTTAGCTATACATCATCGATTATAGAATGATACACAGAAATTTGAATTTTCTGGAAATTGGAATTTATCATGCTCTCCTAAAACAAGCGTACACCTAAAGAGCACGTATAACGTTGTACTTAAACTATGCTGAGTAGTCACGTTACGATTACCAAACGAACAACTATATAAAACAACATGACAGCTAATCTAAATTAGCAGTTAAATGATTACCTGATAAATCTATAATAATTACTGTGCAAAAGAAAAGATTGCAGGCACATTAATGTATTGATATTCTGATTAGCGAAATTGGTGATATTTATATTCAGTTTATTACAAACAGAATTTCAAAGATCAGAAGTGTATGACAAAGTATTACAAAGGACGAATATGATCTATATTCCGCTGTAGTATTCAAAATTATGCCAGAAAAAAAAATATACTAGAAGTATTTCGCCATTTGGATAAAAGATAAAATTCTTGTCAAGTCAATTGCATTAATAATAGATTCACAAATCTTTTTTTTATTTTTTAAACCTTGATAAAGTCTAGAAGAATTCGATAGGGTTGTACCTAAGATAGAAGAAATTCATCAATATGTTCAAGTTATCGAAGATTAGTACAATTTTAGAAACGCATCAGTTGGAAAGTCTAAAGTGCATTTATTCATTTATAGTAAGACTATAGCTGGCATTATTATTCATTGAATTTAAATTTCCATGATCAGTATAGTGAGAAAATACAGAATAGGTTTTCACTAATACAAAATGATAACATGTATTATTATCATATACTTCATCCATGATTAAAACTAGTGTCGAAAATGTTAAATTATGCGTAACATGTAAGACACATAATGCCAGGGAAGTGTCTAATCCCTTCATATCGACAATTTTTTTTGAAATGTAATGCTTTCTTTCGTAGGATCGGAAATTATTTCCAACATTGTTTATTAAATGTTTCACTCCTAAAATTTAAGATAAAATGAAATACAATCATTCAGTTTTTTAATTATTTTATTTTTGATTTAAAACATGTATATATGTATATAACTTTAAAATTTCTATTCTGAAATGAAACACGGAAAAAAGAAAAAACAACTATACAATGATTAATATCACAAATGCACACAGACACACATACATATATATGAAGTTAAGCATCTTCAGCAATGCTTGTTTCTGTATACTTAGGCAATAACCTAGTCGTACTAAAAATATCAGCACTTGAATTAATTGCAACAGCATATGCATCTTCATCATCTCCATCACGATCAAATAATAATTGTATATTTTCTGATTGACGATGCGGTGTTGTTATATATTGTCCACCCATACTTCCAGATGATGACATTGATGTTGTTGATAATCGTTTTATTCGTCGATCAGCTGAATATCGTTCAACAATAGTTGTATCATCATCAGCTGATGATGTTTGTTGTTTGTGTTGTTGTAAATATTGTTTATATTGTTGTTGTTCTATTTCAAGTTCATGTAATATATTACGAATATCTTGAGCAAGTTGTTTAAATGATGGACGTTGAGCTGGATCAGTTTGCCAACAAAGAATCATTGCTGATTTATACAGTAATTGAGGACAATAAGTAGGTTGAGGAAGACGATAACCATTTTTAACATACGTAAAAATATCAGCATTATCAATGCCAGGATATGGTGTTTTACCACGACTCAATAATTCCCAAAGAAGTACACCATATGACCACTAGACAAAATGAGAAAAAGACAAGAAACGTATATTGTATAAATAAATTTTTATTGAAATCTATTAACTAACCACATCAGATTGAAATGTATATCTTGATGTTTCAATTGATTCCGGACTAAGCCATCGAATAGGTAAACGTCTTGGTGGTATCTGAATAGCGAATCCATCTTTTTCTTTTGTTGTTGTTCGTGGTACAAGATAATAGTCTCTATCAAAAACATCTCGACTAAGACCAAAATCAGATATACGACATATGAGATTTTCATCAAGCATACAATTTCTTGTTGCTAAATCTCGATGAACAAATTTAAGTGAAGATAAATATTCCATTCCATCAGCTATTTGAATACCCCATGTAATTAATTGTCTTACAGTTGGTCGATTTTTTTCATTTGATATATAACTTCTAAGATCACCATTTTTCATATATGGTAAAAGTACCATAGCTTTACGTACTGAATCCCATGCAACTCCAATTAATGAAAGAACATTTGGATGTGAAAAATCTTTCATACGATTTGCTTCAAATAAAAACTCATGCATGGATGCGACATTTTGATCTAAAAGATAAATATATTTTATTGAAATTAATTTTTATTTAAAAGAAATACTAGATGGTAATTTTGAACTCTAATAGAGTTTTTATCTGAACGATATTCGTACAGGATATGTGTTATAAGCTATATAAATCGAGTTTGAATACTAATAAAGGTTTAACTGGCTAACTGCAACTTCTAATATGAACTAGTTGATCTTTTTATTTAATGAAAGGCATCGAGAAAAATTTGTCTCAATAATAATTTTATTCCAAATAAGAACTTGACTGCAAATTGTGAGGGAACGTTTCTAAATGTTAAGTCGCTTTTGAATTGGAACTATGTGCATTGTGTAGATACTAATAAGTTATGAATACTCTGACAATAGTGTGTAATTGTACTTTTTAGCAGAATAGATTATTGAAAAAGTTTAAAATCTTTTAGTCGCTTTTATTCTAAGATACGGCAATGGTTAAAAATATATCTTTCATGTTGCTCATATGCGCTGGCTAATATCGATGCTCTTTATTTCAGAATAGGTATAATCGAAAACTTTGCAACTTTTACAATGAATTTTTCTCTTATTTACGTAACTATTCTCTTTCTTCGAACATAAATAATTAATTTTAAAAAAAATTCTATGCGAGTTAAAAAGATGCACTAATTCAAAAGAAAAACTCATTTGTTTAATTTTACCACGTAAAACTTTGACAGCAACTTCAATTGTTTTATTATCATTTTGTTTTAGTACACCTTTATAAACATCACCAAAACATCCTTGACCAATTTTTTCACCTATTGTTAAATATTTTGGATGAATTTGCCATTTTTTTCCTAATTCACACCAAACATCTTGATAAAATTGTGGTGGTTTATTTTGTTTATGATATTTTTCTGATGAATAAAAATACCGACGACGAATTAATATAACTAAAAGAAAGATTAGACTTAATATTGTCATTGATGATAATATTATTAAAATAATCATTGTCCATAAACCCATTTGTTTTGTTATGTATGAAGCAGGTAATAATGATGATTGAGTAGAATTTTGTAAGATAATTTTACCAATTAAAAATGTTAAATTTGTTCCTATTCGAATCTAAACATATACAACAACAACAAAAAAATAAAGTAATATTGAAATAAAAACAAAAACCTATTATTCATACTTCAACATTTGCTTCAAAATCTTGTATAGTATTTAAAGCAAATTTCGATATTAAACACATTAGATATGTATTAGTTAAATTAAATGGTATACAAGCATTATTTATATGATCTATTCGTACATTAATTAAATCAATTGTATGTGTTGATGCAAGATTTGAACCCTTTAGAAAGAAAGGATTTTTTTAATAAAAATAATTAATAAAAGAAAAGAATTATTTTTATTCTACTTCAAATTTGATTATATTTGTTGAATTTATTTCTTGAATATAATCTTCAAATGGATAATAAATAGGATCATGAACAATTATTAAAATATTATCTTCAGGTATTATTTTAATATTATCCATAATAAATGTTACATAAAGATTAATTGGTGGATTTAGACCAAGATTTTTATCAATACTAGGTGATAAACAAATCATTTGTGAACTTGTAATTGATTCACATAACTAACAACAAAGAATGTTTCTTTTTTTTCTATATATTTTTATTTAAACTTACTGAAATGAATTCATAATCCGAAATATTGTAAACAAATTTCATCATTGGCATTTGTACAACATCTAAATTTTCACCATTTACAATTAATTTAAAACCACCACTATAAAACAAAACAAAAAAAAAAAGATTTCATAAACTAATACTTTTTTTTTGTTTTCTATACAAAAATATTGATCAATACCTTAAAATAGATTGTTTTGGATACCAATCAAGTACCATAGGATCACTTTTACATTGAAAATATGTTTTTTCTAATTGCCATATATGATTATTTACTTGAATACTTAATTCTAATTGTTCGATATCATTTACACATGCTTGATTTATACATACAATTTCATTTGTAGTTACTCTAGAAATTAAAATATATTTGTTTCTAACTAAAAATATTTAGTTTTTGAACAACAAAAGCAACTGTTCTTTCATTATTTTTTTGAAGCAAGACTTCTATTACTAATAGAATTTGATGAGTTATAGTTTAGAACAAACATCTGACTTCTATCATCCTTGCTAGATAGAGATAGTATTTGATTTCTAATTCTACATTGTAGACGATAACTCATCAGATTCTATTAGCGATAAAAGTTTTCGTATAGAATAAATAGATCAGTTACATTTGTCGATGACTCGAAAATAATCATACTCAGTTATATGACATTGTTGTTTTCCTAAAAAAATTTTCATTGTTGAAAATAAATCTAAATTATTATCAAAAGCTAAATTTTGAATTCGAATTTTGGTACCACCAGCAGCTGGACCAAAATTAGGTATGAGAATTGGTTTTGGTACCTAAAATAATTTCCTATGTTTTTTCTTTCATCTATCAATTAAAACTAATATTCTTACATAAACATTGAATTTTTCTGTTAATTCAATTGTACCAGATACATCCGTATCACCCTTAGATAATGTACGTTCAGGTTTAATATCAACAGAAATAATTCCGTCAACAGGTTGCTTGGGAATAAATAAACTACATAATAAACTGAAGAACATTAAAAAAAAATCAAAACAAAATCTTTATTTTAATGTTTGGTCATGAAAAAAAACCTGTCATTTCGAATAGTTTCAATCGTACATAAAAATTGATTTTGATTTGGTAAAGGAAATCTAACAATAATTTTAATCAAATGTGCGTTAACACCTTCGAATGAACCAGTTATATTTAATAAAAGTCGTTCAGTATTGATACTAATATTCATTGGTTTAATCTATTCAAAAAAAATCGAGGTTTGATATTGTTTAAATACTAAAAATAAAATAAAATAAAAAAACAAACTTGATCAATTAACGGTGGACATCCACGATCAAATATTAACGAATTTGATGATAAGGAACATTTACCATCGAACCATATACATGATTTACTATCGTAACGTCGACTACCAACACATGATTGACATGTATCATAAAGTGAACATGAATTATATGCATAACGATGTAACTAAATAAATCAATAAATTATATTGTTATAAATAAGATATTTTGTAAAAAAAAAAAAACAAATACCTCAGAAGCAACAGCAAAGATAAGTGATTCATGTTCATAATCGATAACATATTGACTATTAAATGGTTCATTATGATAAATAGCTTCATGTAAAAGATAAAGTTTTGTTTGATTTGACTGAATAAACTAAAAATGACAGAACTAGTTATCTATATTGATACATATGATAAACAAAAAATGTGTGAGAAAACAAATTTTTTTTCTCAGCTAAAATAGAATATATGGATATACTCTTTTGATTAAAATCCATCAAGACAAGAGATATCTGTGTATCTAATAGAAAATCTTTGTTAGATGTATGCAAATAAAACAAAAGCAACTCAAATTTCGTATACAAATATGAATTAAAATATTATTCTTAGCAAAATATAACTAATTATTGATTCTATTGAATAGAAGAAATATTTTCGAACATACGATAAAGGATACTTTCCCTTCCTCTTACGTCATTTTCGGAGAATGTCTCATTAGAAAAATTTTAAATTTTTCAGTACAGATAAATCTTGACAAGTAGAACAAAAGTTGTTATAGACTCAGAGTTCTTGGATGTTGCCTTCTGTGAGATATGAAGATCAAAACAGCAAAAACTTGTCCCTGTTTTCGTTCCCGTTTTTCTGAGATGCTATGCTCTATTGAGCTGAAAACCTTTTGTTTTTGTTTTTTACAAGCATTAAATACTCCTTCGGATTGGTTTATTTTTATTGTTTTGTTCTTCGAATAAATAAGCCAAAATATCGAAGGTATCCTAAAAAATTCACATTTTTTTGAATTGAGATTTTTTTGTAAGAGCGACCACAAATTAATAGAACAATCTTGTGTGAAACAAAAAAAAAAATACCAATCCAAAACAATCTATCGTATATGTGAAAAAAGTTTTTGTTCCATCGAACGTACTATGTTGAAGAGAAACAGAGACATTTCTATGCTTTTTATTTTGATGAAAATGTTAGGTCTAACAGTTATGTAAATCTGATTTATTTTCAAGTTTTTTAAACATTTAAAGACAATGTTTTGACCTCAAAATGTACTCTGTAGATAGATATGACTTTACATTATAATAACCACAAAAATCCCAGGATGTAAATGCAAAAATTTTGGGCCACAAAAAGAGGAAATACTTTTATATCGATAAAATTCTTCTATCTTACTTTTAAAATACGTCGTTCATTCATACCCATAATTACGATATTATCTTGAGCAAAAATAAATTCAATTTTAATATCATTTCTCATAGTTTGATAAATTAAATCTCCAACAGCACCTACAGTTCCATCAATATAAGTATTTGTTCGATATGGTTGCCATGTACACTCATTGAATTCTGTTAGATTTTGTTCAAGTGTTTTTTCACATATTGGTCGTAATTCAATACTATCGACAATATGTGAAAGACGATAACCATTTCCAGCTTGACATTGAATTTTCGATGCTTTAAATGCACTTATGATTTCATTCATTGAATAAATGCAAACAAAATTATCAAATAAAATAAATAAATTATCTATTTTATTAAATGAATGAAAAGCACCTGTTATAATAGATGAATTTTTATCATTAAAACAATTTAATATTGGTATTTCATCATATGTAACATGCATAACTATTGATGATTGGCATAAACGTGCAATACGTGATGATTTTAATATATAATATGTATATTGTTCATAATCAAAACCATATACATATTCATAATTATGTTTTTTAGCTAAACGTTCAGGTAAAAATGTTAATGATGTTACTAATGTATTATCACTTGATTCTAATTGATATTTAATATTATAACTAAGTAAATCTTTACCGATTTCTATTTGTGAATTAATTATATTTCCATTACGTTCAACACGATTTCCACTCAAAGCTGACCGAATTATATTTGATGATATAAATGTATAACAACCAGATAAACAACCAAGATAATTTGTTTCAAGAGTTGAATCAAGTAAATATATTCGACTTATATCATTTGCATCATATAATATACAACGACCAATTAATGAACGTGCACATATAATTAATAATTGTTTTATATGATCATAAACAAAAACACTAACACCATATTCAGTATTATCAATAGATGAATGAAGTTGAACACGTCTATGTAATAATAATAAATTTTGATTTGTTGTTGACCAATGTAATTGATGTAAATGTGATGAAGATATTGCAAATAAAGTTGAAGTATTTTGTATATATAATAAATTATCAATGGATGATTGAAATGTATAACAATTGATTATTGTTATTTTTAATAGAAGAATAAAAATGATTTCTTTGTACATAACTAAACAAATGAAATGTTAAATTTAAAAAAAGATAATTGCTAACGTTTCTTTTTTTTGTTTTCAAAAGAATATGTTTATATATCTTCTTTTGTAATAAGTGTGAAATATAGATTGTACGATCAAAACAATCGGTGAAATCAAAAGAGTATTGAATGAATAAAACGTTTTGTTTTTTGATTTACAACTTTTTTCTTTTAAAATTGAACATGATATTCAATTGAAAGAGAACAAAAAAAAATTCAAAGAATATAGAAAGATTTATTAATAAGTGTGATCTATCATATTTAATCAATCTTCGAATGAAGAGTAATTCAACTAGATTTTATAGATATGTATGTCTTTAATTTTTTCATTGTATCAAAATTACTTTTTTTATATGAGAAAATTTTCAATTCATGCAATAACTACCCTCATAGTTGTGCGTTACGAAAAGTAGAAAAATGAAAAACAGCAGGTTCATTAAATGAATAAATAAAAGATGAAAACAAACCTTTACCTATTTTAAATAGAATAACATATATCACAAAGTATCATTTCTTCTCAAATGATTGCAAAAACAAGACAGTACTCACGCTCGTACTAGAACAAGAAAATAATTTTTTCTCTTCGTCCGTTTATTCTTGAGCAAAGAAAAAAAAAAATCTTTCGCTCTCTTTCTCTCTCTCTCTTTCTGTTTTCTTCTTTTCTCTTCTTCCCTGCTGGTCATGTTCGTCAGAAATGGTATCGTAAACTATGCTTAGCATGTGTCATATGGTTTCTAATGATGATTCATCATTAGAAAAAAGACGGAGATATAACAACAACTGGCATTTACTTTCTTTCTGGTTTCTTTTTTGTTTGCCTTTGATCGGTTATAGTAATGATCGGAGCTAGACAACAATCGGCTATTGGAAGTTTGTATCAAACATATTGAGCTCTTATTTTCTTTCTCTTTTATTCATCGTTGGATATATGTGTACATTTTCTAATCATTTCGGACAGTGTCCGAAAGTATAAGATTAACATTAAACTAGTCTGCAATTATAGACGTGCATATACGGTCAAGTTGTTTTTGTTCGTTTATTCATTCGAAAAGCAAAATAGTAAAAATTGTTAACTGTCGTTTTTCTCTTTTCTATTTGTATCCTATGAAAAGGTATATATGAATCGATAAGTATTTGTTTGTGATGTGTTTAGATCTAATATTTCAATGAATTATAAAAAAATATTTGACAAAATCTAATTGTTACAGATCATTTGATATCCTAAACTTATGGAAAACATATTTTGTAATGGACCAAATCAATGAATACAGAGAAAATGTTGTTTCTATGGATAATCGAAGCCTGTAATGAAAATTGGATTGACTTTCTTACTCATTCATCTTCATATTATCTGGAATGAATATAGACATGATGGATAGGTTAACTCTTAAACATTATATTCTAATGAATGCAAAAAACAATATTTCTTTTTACTTAACGGTCAATTATTTGGATAAACATTATTAATTTTGATTATATTTTTTCGTATCATGTTTTGTTATAGAATAAACAAATAACAGAAAAATATGTTGAAGAAATTAAACGATAATAAAAAAGCGAGAGAAAAAAAGCAAAGTTCTACAATATGATTAATAATTGGAAATGAAAAGATTTATATTTTACAACAAAATAATACAAATATGATTGATTTATCTTAAAAATGAAGTTTTCTCATAATATTTCAATTATTAATTTAATTCTAATCGAGACGACAATCAATATTATCGAAATAATTGCAGACAGATAATGTATAGTTCGTTTATCCGTTAAAAAAATTTATTATTGGCGATGAGTTAATGTTTGTTTTTTAGATTTTTATAATTATTAGTTTCATCATCTCGTTCAATTGAACTTACTACATAACTTGAAGACAACGATAACAATAATTATTTTAATTTTACTAAGTATCTCATCGATATCGACTATACATGAAACAAAAAAATAGTATAACTTTGTAATAAATGATGATTATGATTTTCATAGTTATTCAAGTAGCTGTTGGTACTTGGTAAAAAGAAGAAATTGCTTGTGAAATAAAAGTTGACCGCCCATTCATTCAATGAAAGGAAATATCGTCCTTTCATTGTATTATTATTTATCTAGGGTAAAATAATACTATCGTAGAAAAATGATCGTGCAATTGTTTTTTCTTTTTCAATCCTTAATTATAGAATTATTAGCTGAAATGTAAACCTTACTACCAAGGTTGAAGTTGTTTAGTATAATTAATGTTGACCTATCTCAATCAAAACTATATCAATCAATACGAGGACTACAATTGAAGCTATTATGGGTAACAGCACTGTGAGTGAAGCCCAGATAAGTATCGGAATCATCATTGATTTTCTGATTGATACGAAGTTTGGAGATGAGACCACGAACAATCGAGGGATGTACAGTCGTCATTAATCGGAATGAAAGCCGAAACCAACATCAAGATCAAGTCTGCAACGGAACTCCGGACTGGGACGCGTATTGATATGACGATAGAGATAGAAAGCAATGTCGCAGCTGAGAAAGCAATCAAGACCTGTGCTGAAAATGGACTCAGAATGGAACGAGAACACAGATTGAACGGGAGTGCGGAGTGCTGGGGAGTCTGTGCCCTGAATTGAAGCCATAACCTGCACTGGTAACGACATGTAAATCGGAATTCGAATAGTTTTTTTGGAAGTGTTGGAGATATCTTGTGAAAACGACTGTTCATACTTACTCGCAAAACACACAAGGGATACTCCAAAATATTTTTGCCAATCGGTTAGATAACTGTTCAAGAGTTGACTTCGGTACTGTTTTCCAAAGTATTGTCTCTCATAGGCAATGCATTTCTGCATTCGAATAAAACAGGTCATGTAAGTCATTGTTAACATTCCATTGATAATGTTGAGTTTCATTTCATGTACGTGATATTTGTGTTTTGAAAACAGAAAGAAGTATTATATGAGTTCAGATTTGATGAATATGCTAGACTTGGAGACAATTTCAGATGATATTGCACCAAAAGTCTGTTGATATTCCAGGCTTTCCGTGATCTTAAATTTTCATGGTGAAAACTCAGACCTTAAAATTCAATCTTTTATTTGTCTACTGATACAGTATAAAAACTTACGCTAAGAAGATAGTGACCGGCTAACTTTCGTTTAGCAGATCATAATGATATGTGATAGGTAAAACTAGATTTCATGAATACAATTGCCATGTTTCATTTGTCTGATCTCTTGTTTCGATATGCTTTGAATGCTGATACTGCTTTAAATCATCGACAAAATGACTATGTATTCATTGAGCGCAAAACTTTATAGAACTTTAATTAGACCAATAGCATTGACATAACCACAGATGCAATGATACTGAATGTGTCCTCTATATATTCACATGTTCAATGAGAATCAGCTCCAATTATTACTGGAACAGCATTGAAAGTTTGTCGAGTCAGTCAAAGAACCATCTGAATATGTTACAGCTTCAATATTGAGAAGTAATCGGTTGAAGTTAATGAACCAATTGTAGATACCACATAGTGTTCTAATAAAAATCCTAAAAGTATTTTGATTCCTATTGAAAGTTGATTAGACTATTGAATTTTTAATATGTCTATTTTCGAAAAGTTCTGGAGAATACTATTTTCGTATTTTGATGTAAAACTTTACGCACATAGAGACCGTAACTAGAATATCTTCTATAAAAGAAATATAGAAGTTTTGAATAAAGTCTGTTCAAGATATGAGACTTTTACATAGAGATACTTGTCAATGAATGACATATATAACATGCATTTTTTGAAAACTTCATCTCCGAGAGACTTTGTTCAGAACTTCTGAATCTTTTATGGAAGAGCCTAGTTGAGTTCTTTATAAAAGCAATGTTTCAAATCCATATTTGAAAATATAATCTTTTCAAAAATCAGAGGTCTTACAGAAGCTTCTAAAGAATACACATATTAATAAGTCAATAGCTGAGTCAAATATCAATAGGAAACCAAATCCTTATAGGATTTTTATTAGAATACCATGTCGTACATATAGACAAAAAATAATTGAAATTAGAAGGAGCAACTCAAAAAGTTTCCTCGTTAGTGGAAATAACTCAGTAGATAGATATGACTGCCGTTGACTAGCGCATGGATATGGCTTATATCGTGACTCTTCTCGTCGTCTAAACTCACATGCCCACATATACGAGATACTGATATCCGATTCTATAGATGGCTTCCCGGAAGATTTGAATCTTGTCCAAAATATCAGTAGGCTCATTTTTCAAAAAAAAAATGAACTGGTCATTGCATAGTCTCAAGCTATGATCTTATTAGAATTTTTTTCGATTTGATTCTACTAGTTATTAGAACTGAGAGCTGATGCACATCTAAACGAAAACCGGGCATATCGTAGTTTTTGAAGCACTATGTAGATGTTTGACGATTTTTTCGGGTCACGCTCTTTAATTGACTGGAAGAAAACACGAAAACATAGATTGAGATATCTGCAACACATTGTCGAAAACGCGTATGATTTTCTAAGAACTATTTGAAACTCATCACTGTAGTGCTACCAGTTGCATTTGAATAGAATCAGAAGGCGTCATCTTTTACATCCGAATAACTGTTAGTGATACTTTTTGGTAGGGTTTTTAAATAATAAAATCGATTATTCAGTCGTTTACTTACAGTGTTGAGTGATTCTCAGGAGCAATATTTCTTCGTCATCTATGGCTCTTCTCTCGTGAAACAGAAAAGATTATGATCAAAAATGTGGATTACCAATTATAAATAACTTTACTGTTAAGTGTTTGTTCATCTCAGATTGAATTGTGGGATCTAAGAAACATGAGGATCAGATTTCTGATAAAGTCTTTATTGTCTAACAATAATCTGAATATTTCTTGGTGTTTTTTTTAACGTATACAATAGAAAGAATATTTCCCAACTATGAATCATTCCTGTGGAGTATTGAGAGACGCGTTGGTCCTGTATCCCAATTTATTCAAGAATCGTTGCATAAGCTGTCGTATCAGTTTGATTATTCTGTGAACTCTTCGTTGACACTTGACTATACTCGAGTGCCAAAGTCACCGTGCCAATCTTTTGGTGAATGATTCAAAAAGGAATGTTCTACCACTGCTAAGAACGTCTACGTAGACTACAATTTAGAAGATTTATTCAATCTATTGAATGCACACAAAAATATTTATGAAGTATAAATATCCAGACATTGCAATTGAACATGTAGAAAAATATTTTCAACAACTAAAAGTCAATCTACCAGCGAGCAACATTATAAAAGTGAAGCGAGTCTTGGAATTACACCCGATACAACAATTGTTTAGAGACAATCAAGTACCACAGAGACCGCTCGTCTTTAAAACGGATATTTGATGGCTATGATTATCCAGTTGTTCGAGCATTGCTTATTGATCAATCAAGTAACGTTCGAACTCAATTCGAACCAGCATGGGCTCTGGTCGAGATGAATGAAAAGGTGCCGCCTTCTGTAAAATTTTACACGCGGTATTGCGTTCCTTATACATATAAAAATGACCATTTGTATGAAGTCCGTGCAGCAGCATGGACATGCTTACTTTCTTATGAATTAGGATACGTTCTTTTAGAAATCTATGATTGGAACAATTTAATTTTTATGAGATACGACCTTGCTGAGGGACTAAAATTACTTTATCGATTTCCACACAACAGCTATGACACATGGTTCTATGAATATTGGAATAGACCTGAAAGAAACGCGAAGTTTCCATAGAATAGAAATATTCTACAATGGAATGATCCAAATACAACGTGACTGATGAAATATAGAACCATAAATGACTACTTTCGTTCCTTAGGCACGTTCACTGAAGATGTTAATTGTTCGTATTATGTAGATGTGGACTCAATTTATATTGAATCAAAGTGGTTTTTAGATTTTTTACGAGTACATTATACTGAAATATTCAAAAAAAAAAGGCTTACAGCGTCTACTGGCATGAGAATGTGAGTGTTGTTATGATCAGTGTTGATATTCACGTCCAATCGGCATTGTTTTCTGCAAGAACCAAATCATAATATTGCATTATGTTACTCATCGTTTTATTTTATTTTGTTGAGAAAATGTTTGTTACGAGTAGTTATGAAAAGTACAATCGTAGACTCGTTTTTCATTCATCCTTCGCTCTGTACTGTTCTTCAATGACAACAGACATGATGCTAAGTTGTCAGCATATATTTTTCTGTTTCTTATGAAACTATTGGTATTCTTTTGAAGTTAGATTTCTATGTTGCTGGCGTATCGAAAATATATCTAGTGATTTCAGCTATAAATCGTACTTTGTAAAAACAAGTGCAGAATAATCAAGTTAAAGATTCACGCACCATCTTAACATTATCAAAGTTTTCATTGAAATCAGCTGAGTCTTCACCTATATACGCATTCATTGTCAATACACTTGGGAATGAAAATTTCTTTGTCATCTGTCATATTCTTATTTCTACAGTCTTCATATCAGAGTTCTAGTATTCAGCATCCGTAAGATCTTTATTTGTATCTAGTCATTGTATAAAAGAGTGTGATTTTCATTTGTCGGCACTTATCTATGACAATGAAGATTGAATGTGAGAAGTGTTTACTCGAATGACTTCAGAGGTTGTTGTCATTTTAATCTGTTTATGATGACGCCTTCAGAAGATAAATTTGATACCAATGCTTTGAAGATTTGAAATATGAAACATAACATTACAATTTATAAATCGGAGCTAGAGAAGACCGATAGATACCAAATAAGTTGCAAAAGTAACATAAATGAGCCATTCAAACAATGCATTATAGACTGTCCAGTTCTACTTCTGATGACATGAACCTTCTATAGATGAGTTAGACAAATGATTTAGTGACTAATATTAAACTGACGCAATTATAATACACTTAACAGTCATATATGATGTTCGGAATCAGAACAGGATCAAGTCTTGATTCCTTTTCTGCAAAACTCTAGCTGTCACATAAAGGTCAAAGGTGATATTCAAATATTAATTGTTATTTTAAGTGGAATTGATTCGATGCATCAACAAGAGAGTTCTTTGGCTCGAAATCATCTAGAAATAAGTTTCTTGATTGACAATCTTCCTGAAAAACTCCGACCAAACGGGGTGTGGGTGACACGAAGCTCTGCATCTACAACCACACCAACACTCCACCGGCATTCACACTTTTTTCTATCGGCAAATACCGTAGCAACTTCATTTGTTTTATCGAAACTAATTGAACTCCTAGACGATTCCAGTTCTTCAAAACTTGCTTCTGTTTTGTTTTCATTTGTTTGAATATCGTTAAAAGACCTATTCGTTATTGGGTGTGAATGTGAATGTGAGTCTGTAGATCAAAGAAAATTTTCTATCAGTCGAATTTTTATCAAATTTTGTTTTTTATGTTTAATCAACATCAGAATTTATTTCGTTTTTTTTATTTCACAAATAAAGAAAAATATATCTATCTGACAACCATATCAGCAAGCCAACAACAGTAATAAACATTTTATCTATCTGACAATGAAAATATATATATATATATTTGTTTCGATTTCAAGTATTAAAGTAAAATTGAGCAAATAGAGTACTAATGCAAACTTCAGCATAACCACTTTTTTGTACAATACGATCTATATGTGCTTGTAATTCATTCATTGTTTTACAAATTGAACCATGTATATCAGCAGATAAACTTTTGAAATACATATCAATTTGTCCTAGAAATTATATTTTTAATTAAATATTAGAATTAATCGTTAAATCATTCTTACCTAATTTAGTTCGATTTAATGAATTTTTATAAACATCAAGATTGAAAAGTTGTTTAAGAAATCGAAGTTGTAAATTTAATTGACGATCATCATACTTAAAAACAAAATATTTAATCAAATCAAAAAACAAATTGAAGAATTGTTTTATTTACTTCTGTTATTAATTCACTTTTACCACATGATGTACATGTATGTCTTTTATGTAATATTCCTAATGGTGTTTGACGTGTTCGAAATGCACAACATGTATCATCATCACATCGAAGCCAATTCTATGTTCAAATATTAAAATTAAGATAAAATAAACTTTAAGAAAAATAAATTTATACTTGATAATAACGTCGCATTGCTTTATTAATCATTAAAGTAAGACGATTTCGTAAATAAGATACATGATCAATTGGTCGACTTGAACAATTCACATTTGTACAACGAAGAAATGGTGAGAAACATGTTTTATCCTAAAAAGAAAATTAATCAAATCGAGTACAATTTTCTCAATCGTTTTTTTTTTTTGTTATTATTATTTCTTATAAGATAAATTCATGCTGTTGAATTCTAGCCCTCCTAGAGTAAATACATTACGTTAAGGATGAGAATTAGAATTTTGACATCAAAATCACTATCAGAGTTACATTAACAAAGAGAATTATTTTATAAATTCATAAGTTTTATCTTACAATCGAAGTGGCTAAGTTTGACTTCACAGGACTTGAGTGAAGATGTGATGTTTTAATGTCGACAAACTATTGAATTTATTTTTTCTATGATTAACTATAGGTACGAGAATTCAAGACGATGAACTTTACGAACAAGAAAAAAATCATAATCAGCAGTCTAGGAAAATCTTTCGTTTTGATGGAATTGACACAAATTCAAATAATGATCAACATTTTCATCCAATGACACCTCTTAATATCACCTACTGTAATATAGTTCAAGGAAGATCAAATATATCAATCCTTCATGTATTCATGATATTATTTGTCTTTGATTCATTAGAAACAAACTTTCATAATAATTATTTTATTTATTTCAATGGAAATCTTACCTCATTAAAAATAAATGGTGCATTCCAAAAATTTAATGTTTGACATTGAATACAAGGAAATACAAATGGATCACATTGTTTGAAAGCTTCAGATCCTTCACCAAAAAGTAATTCACTATTAAAGTCATCATCATCATCATTATTATTATTATTATTCTCAACATTATCATTATCTTTTGAAGAATAAATTTTTTGTTGACGATTTTTATATTTCGATGAATCTAAACCAAGACATTGTGCAAGATATGCTTGATCAGTACCATCAAATGGTTCTAATAAACGTGATACAACAGGTAAAATTTGTTGATGTAAATAATAATTTATATCAATAGTTAATGGTGATGATGATGATGATGATAAAATTTCTTCACGTAAATAACCACGTTGCATAGCAGAATTTTGTGTACCATCCTAAAATAATTTTATTCATTTGCTTTTGTCTTTGAATTAATTCAATAAAAACATACTTCACAAACAATATATGAAATAGTATCACCACGTTTCATTTTTCGTCCAGTTGAATTCGTATTAAAACGTACAGCTATTTGTACATGTGGTAAACTTTTAACATCAGAATAATCACTTGGATCTTTAGAAAGTTGCTAAACAAAAATGAAACGATTATTAACAAAAAAAAAAATTTTTTTTTGTTTTTTTTCTTTCTTAATGATTTACTCGATTGATTTCATATTGTTCAATATCAATTTTACCAGTACGCATTTCATCACCTAAATCTCGTAATCGATTATGAATTTTATCAAGAACATCATCACGTGATTGACCAGAAAGAATAACTGATACAACAAATCTTTGTTTTAAAAAAAAAATAGCAGAATAAAAATATTTGTTTTATTTTTAAGTTTAATTTAAAAACTTACTCGCCAATTGATCGAGCTAATTGACACCAATCACGTCGAACAATATCCAAACCTTTTAATTCTGTTTTATAAATAAATTCTTGTGTTGGTGTTTTTTCAACAATTAATGCAGCATATTTTTTCTTTTTAAGTAATAACATACATTTAAATACACCATCAATACCTATTTCAATATGTTTATATTGACGATTGATTTCATTTCGAATCTAAAAAATAAAATAACATATATTGAATATCAAGATTTTAATCTAATGAAAAGCATTAGTCTGTTATACGATAGGTATTCGAGTCTGTAATAGTGAGAATTGAATAAGTCAATAAGAGTATGTTTCAAATAAACATTGTTAACAAGATTGTGACCTTTGTTATTATCTCATTCATTTGTAGAACTAGTTATTTATTATGTAAATAGAGAGGTTTTTTGCTGAGCATGCAAAATCAATGTCGCTAAGACAGCCAAAAATGGTACTACACACTATCGTTCCTTACAGTCTGCGATTTTTAAATAGCTGTAAATTGACTTTTGGTAGGTGCAATATTACAATCGTACTGTACACAGTTGATAACGGTCATAATACTGCATCTATCAAACAGTAAAAAAGAAACTATTTAATATCATCTACAATCTCATGTTCGAAATGACATTCTTTCTATTTCTTCGGCAAAGGAACACGTTTCAATAGTGAACTAAAACGATGTAAAATTCGAATATCTCACAGACAAAGAGTACCTTTGTTCCAATACCCATAACTTGATCATAATCAGTTGAATTTGTATTTATCATAATACTATCTGTATCACCATAAATAACATCAAAATTCATCTATAAATATTCGAATATATATGTATGTTTTATCTTACAACTAAATATTAACATACTCGTTCAACAATATTCTTTGCTTGCATAAGAGTCTAAACAAATACATGAATAAGTTTTGTTTTTGTTGTTAATTAAAATGTAAAAATTCTTTTTACTTACTTCTCGACCTTTACATGTAATAAAAGCAGCAAGTTGTTTACAATAAAATCTTGAATGTTTAAAACCTAAACAACCATATAAACTATTTGCTGTTAATTTATATGCTTTTTGACGAATATCATACTAAAAGAAACATAAATTTATCTTCCTATAATAAATATTCAAAAAAAAAAATTATCTATAAAATCATACTTGAACAAGTTGTTCATCAGTTAAATTCTTTTTTTCTTTAATTAATTTTTTAACTTCACGTCGACGTTCAACAAGTTTATAAATTTCTAATGGTAAAATACCTTTTGTTGTTTCATCAAGAGCCACAATATCATCAACATCAATTTGTTCTTGTTCGGTATTGTTATTCTACAAAAAAAAAAACGGTTTGTTTCTTTTTTTGGTACAGATGCAAAAACAAAAAGAATAAAAACAACAAAAACTAACTGAACGTGATTGTGTTGGTTTTTTCATATAGGTTGTAAAGCAAACATTAAACTCTTGAATAATTGATGGATATAAACTATTGAAATCAAGTAACAGTATAAAATGATCATAAAAGCCTTTCTTTGGAGCTAAAACAAGACCTCCAGTATAAGATGTGGATGAATTTTTTGTTGTCTTTTTATTTTCATCATCAATTTCTTCATCTGATTCATTATGAGTCTAAAAAGAAATCCAATGTTTTTTTTTTATTTAAAAAAAAAAAAACTTTTTTATTTTATTTACTTCTTGTACATGTTTGAGTGTTCCTCGATGATTTGAACTTATGCTTCTTTCTGGTACAATATAATCTCGTTCAGTAAATGCATGTAATAATAAATGATCATTTCTTTCTGATCGACCACCCATTAATGTTCGACTCTATTTAGCAAAAAAAAAACAAAAACAAAAGAATTGAATGTTTTCTTTTGAAGTAGAAAAATCATAGTCTTACTAATAAATTGCCAGCAATACATGTTAATTGATAAGCAAGAGGTAAAACCATTAATTGACAAAAGATATTTAATATTAATGATGTATTATTTAATGTTGCTTGCATAAGATCAACAATTGACATTGATGAACTATAAATATTAAAGTTATTTAGATTTCAATATCTAATTTATTTAATTTTGAAAAGTTATCATCAAGATAATAAAGATCTATGCAAAATGAGGCTTCTATCAACGACATATATTCTTAATTTCTATGCTCGATCTGAACTCAAGAGCTGATTAGAGTTTGTTGTATCGTTCCAAAGAGCTGATTCTAATGAAAATTACCTCTAAGGAATGAAAAAAAAAACTCAAAGTTTTATTCTTACTTTTTCATGTACTTGAAATTTATTCACCATCAATCACTTTATCGAACTAGACTTTAGAGTATCCGATAGAATTTTTTATTCTGAAAAACTACAAATTTCGGCCCTTAATAACTCATAGCGTCAAGGTTAATTTTTTAGTCAATAATAAGTCTTGAATCGTTTACCTGAATACATCTCGTGTTTGATCAATTGAGTAATTTCTGTAAAGTTGTTGTTGTTCAGTATTTAAAACTACTTTACATAATTCTTCAAGATCATATGATTTACATTTGGTCAATAATTCTCGTGCTGATATTGATATATCACATAAAAGACGACCACATGTTGGATTTTTAATTGTTGACACCTATGTATATATACATTTTTATTTATATTAATCGAAAATCTAAACAGAAAAAAAAAATTATTTTACTTTTATTTTTCCATCATGTGTTCGATGAAGACGACCAATTTTTGATGCTGTTAGACCAACTTTTAATTTTTGACAACGTGATAAAAATAATTCCAAACCAAACATACGTATATCATGACCCTTTAGAAATTTATTTTAATTAGTTTTATTGATATTTATTTTTGATTACTTACAATAATAACATCAGGATCTAATAATTGAAATTTTGAAATCAAATACATAAGTAATGCACGTTCACCAGGTACAGTTTCAATATTAATTTTCTAGAAGAAAAAAAGAATGAAAAGATTATTTAATATTTATTCGTAATTTTTATTTTCGAACTTGAGATTCAGCTGCTTTAACAAGACCAGATGGAAGAATACAATCACTTGGTTTAGTCAATGCTAGATAATAATAATAAAAAAAAAAGATTTTTTTTCTTTTCAAAAACAAGAAAGAAAAAAAAAACTAACCAACAAAATAATTTTGATAAGGACGTTTTGGTGCTGCACTATCAATTGGAAATTGTTGATGAACAAGACCAGCAACACAAATAACCTAAATAGACCAATAAATTCAATTTAAAACAAAAACAATCTTTTCATTTTACTTCAGTTTCATGAGTTTTTGTATTTGGTAATGTAACTAATGATAATGTAACAGCAACCAATGGTGGTGGTGGTATATTTATTGTACTAATTTCAATATTCGTCATTTGACGATCAGCTCCATTATAATAATCTACATCATATTCAAGTTTACACCAACTTCGTCGAGTTTTTACTGGTGCTAAAAGAAGAAAAAAAAGTTCTTCTTCTCTTCTTGTATCTATTCATCAATTAAAACTATATACCACAATTTTTTATATTTAACCAACAGGGTCCTTTAAGTTTTGTATCAATTAATACATATTCTAAAACCGATTGATTTGTACCATAAACACATTGAAATGAATCTCCTTGTAAATCACTAGGTAATGAGGTACAACGAGCCTAAAATTAAAGTAAATAAGATTTCAAGATTACAAAAAAAAACGAATATTACTGGATATTTCATTTCAACAATATCGATTTCATTAAGTACATCAGTAGAAATTAAATCAGGATCAAAACGTCGTTTTTTTACAATCTAAAATTTGAATTTAACTATAGGAAAAAAATAATAATTTTGTTTTGTTTTTACTTACCGAGGATGTATAATTTGTTATTTTAAATCGTTTAGCAATTATAAATAATTCATCTTCAACATCGGATGCTGAATTCTATTCGTAAAAAAATCAAATCAAGATTAAAATTCAATTTCAACTATCCTACAACAATGTTGGCACAAAATATTCGGTCATTTTTTCGACCACTAGATGACAACTGGTTAGAGAGAATAGCTCTTAGTAAATTTTGTAAAAAAAAGTACAAAGTGAAATGGCGATTTTACCGTATTACTTGGATTGTGTCTTAGAATAGTTTCAATGCAAACTGATTATAGAGCACTGATTTCTATATAAAATGAGATATTACCATAAGCAAAACCTATGCATTTCCACTAAAGAGTTAGTTTCTATGAAAATCTACGATCGCTATTTTGAGTATTTTGAATTTGATAGGTATCAATCGACATGCAAAAAATAACCGAAATAATATTTCGCACAAACACTATTTTTGGACGTTTTAAAGCAATCTGATAATGCTTATTCAATCTGACTTTTAGTGGTCGAAAAAAATGAGTGTCAAGACTTTCGTGTCATAGATTAAAAAACAAAAAAAGAATCTTACTCCAGTTTTTGGTACAAAGAAAACTTGTTTTGGAATATTATCAATAATTAAACAAACACTAACAAATGTTTTACTAGTAGATTTATCATCATTTAACAATGGTGTTTTACCAAAAATAAAAAGTTTACCTAAGAAAAAAAACGAAAGATTTGTGTTTTCTTCATATTCAAGTCGAAATCTCTTATTTTTTTTTACCAGGTTGAGCAACTTGATCTTCATAAGCATCAAACCAAAAAATTTTCAAATGTTCATCTTTATTAATAATTTCATTTTGATCAATTTCTTTTATTGGTGATGTATGAAATGTTCGAGCTGATTTAACTAATTGTTCATCAGTAACAAATTCAAGTTCTTGAGTATCAAATTGAATTAAAGATTTTGATATTGGAGGTGGTAATGGATGTTTTATTGGTGAAACTGTATCATTCATTAATTTTGATACAGCATCAAAACTTATACTATCATCATCACCCCAATCAAGTTCTTTTTCTTGACGTAATGAATGATTGGAATTATGTGTTGGTAATGATGGTGTTGGTAATACTGATAGTGTTGGAGTTTGTTCAGAATGAGAAATTTCAACTGATTTAGATTCCACTTTGGCCGGTTGTGGTGCTGGTGGTACTGGACGAGTTGTTTTTAATTTTGGTTTTTGCAATTCAAACATAATATCGGAAAGTAATTTATCGGATTCATCTTTTTGATTCTGAAAGAAAAAAAAATTGTTTTTGTTTTTCATTTCTTTTTTGTATTTATTGAATTACTTGTTCTTGTCGTTGAATATTTCGTGTTTTATTTGCAGCAAACATGGATTTAATATCATGCATGCCTGTAGATTCTTCTTGAGGTTTAGCAAATACTTGAGCACGACGTTTTGGTTCTGAAGCTTTTGTTTGCTGTTCATCATCATTTTCATAATCTTCATTATCAGAATAATGCTGTTTTTTCTTTAATCCTAGAAATTTTCAAGAAAAAGAAAGAGTTCAAATAGATTCATTGATTAACGATACAAACTTTTCGAATCTTTTTGATGAGAGTTACTAGATTTACGTTTCGTAGATGATTTTATATCTTCATAATTTTCAGAATCACTTCCATAATCATCATCATCCTCTTCTTCTTCTTCTTCATCGGCTTCATTTGTTGTTGCTGGCTAAAGTTTAAATTAATTCCCATTTGAGTTTAAACATAGAGAAATAAAAAAAAGAACTTTTTTACTTGTTCAACAATTGTACTTGGACCACCTTGTCTTGCTCGTTTTAATTGTTCCAATGCACTTACACGTTCTAAATCATTTCCTCTCGCCTTAATTTGCCTGCGAGTTCCTATTGGAGAAAATAGAAAATATAATAAAAAATGTATGCACTGGCTATTGATAAATTTCTTAGAGCTTTCTAATATGATACAACACGAGAAGAGAATTTCATATACTCGCATCTTCATTTGTGTCAAAGAATTAAATATCGTTGAAAAAAAAAATAATTCCCATGAAATAGCCATCATCAAAGATTTATAAATCACAAGAACGAACTGTTCACTTGTCTAAGCGAAACTGAACACAAAGAATGTGACTGTCTTGCAGAGCACTGAGGATTGGTCATAGTTAATATTCATCATACTTTTCTCATTTAAATAAACCAAAATATGGTTTTCTTTTTTTATCAAAGCCGATCACACATTCCTGATACTGCTTAGAGTAGAATCTTTTAACATAGCAACAGATCTAAGTTTTGTCGTTCCTAAAGAAAGTTATTTACATTTGAAAATCAGTCCATTTATCAAGGAGATTTCGTCACGAGAACATTCGGTAATTCATTTTCTGTCAAATACAAGATATTTTCGATTCCAAGAACGAGTGCTCCAATATTACCCGATCACGCTCTGTCAAAAGAACTGGTTGACTTTTTTTTTTTTTTTTGATGAAAATTTTAGTTTCGTAAGAAGAAACGTGACAAAATTACTATCAATTGGCCAAGTAGCATTGTTCGAGAAAAATTTCGTTTCTCTTTTATTGTTATTTTAGATATGCATTCACATAGGCGACGAGATGTTCAAGCCTCATTGCCTAATTTTGAAGTTGGTTTATGATAGTTCCAAGTTATTTTCATTACCAAGCTTGGATGCAGTATTCCAGTGGTAGTATCTGATATGCATCTTATGCTTTCATAATAAAATTTTTATACTGTCAGAAAAATGTCTTTTAATAAATGATACCCGTTTGCTTTTCTCGAAAGCCATTCTTTCATATTTTCCAAATTTTCTTGAAATTCTATGTTTTCGAGAAAGACTGAAAGTCGATGTTCATTTTTAGTGATTTCATCAAGACCCTATGCTATAAAGAACGCTTCTAGTTCAATGAAACTTTCAAATTGTACAGGATTATTTGAGTTAGATATATATTCTGAATTCTTCAATCAACAAAAAAGATAAAAACTGATATCATATTATGTTTTAAGAAAATTAGTTTACAAAAATTTGTCTCATATCAAAGTCTATTAAAAGAATACGAAATCGAAAGAAATCTATCTTTTCTGATCGTATTTCATTACATAATCCATTTCGAAAATTCCAATTTGCGATTGTAATCCAATGAATTTGCAAATTTAAACTTACTATCTGACGACATAATAAATTACAAAATCTACAAGAAACAAAAAAAAAGAATATAGAATTAATCGTAAAATTCGTTTCTGTTGATTTTCTTTTTTCGATTAATATATAGAATATTTAAGCGAATGTGAGAATAAAAAGGCCGCCAATCAGTGGGCAACAAAAATCACAGTAGGAAATGACAATAGGAATGATATTTAGTTCTACACAAAAACACAACAAACGATTTTTTTTTCTCTTAACATTGAAATACAACATAAGATTAAATAGATTTATGTATATATATAATTTTTTTTTCTAATATTATTGCGTGATATAAATGACCGGTAAAAAAAAAGATGTGTATTGCACGATAAAAGGAAAAATGAATGAATTTATTATTTTGTATTTGAGATCATTGCAAAAATGTTGATTAAAATTGATCTTCAAGTAATTCAACCAATCGTTTAGCAACACCATCTTTACTTGCTCGAATTGTTAAACGATACATCTAATCAATAAAATCAAATATAAAATTTTAACTATGATTAATCAATTTTACTTTTGCTTGTTTATTTGGTTCAAGTCGATAAAGACAACCAACTTGTTGTGATACTGTATGAATAATACCTGCACCACAAAAATTCTCTGCATTAACATCAATTCCAATTAAACTACTCCAACCAAAACCTTCAAGCTAAACGAAAACAAAAAAAAATCTTTTTTGTTTGATGACATAAAAAAAAAAGTATAAAAATATACTTTTTGGCAACAATCATCATGTATCATTGGAAATTTAGCTGGAAAAATTTTTTGACATTCTTGATTTGGTCTTAAAAAAAAACACGAATGAAATTTCATGAGATTAATATTTTGTTTTTCAGAATAGAAAAAAAAAATCATTACTTTTCAAGATTTCTCCATCGAAGAAAAAAATTATTTGAATCCATGTCAGCTTTTTCAAGATATTTATTTAGATATAATGGAAATGAATAATCAATTTTTTGTAGTGTATTATTATAACTAAACAAAAGAAAAAGAGCAAATAATCATAATTTTTTCTTGAATAATATTTAGCTTAAAAAACTAATTTACTAAAACGTGATATTCATTTTAGGTAAATCATAAAAATCTTTTATACAATCAATTGTTCCGCTCTGTTTTAATTGTGCTCGTGAATCAATTGTTCCTTTAATTGGTTCCATATTAATTCGAAGTTCTAAACAAAAAAAAACATTAGTACTCTTGAGATATAAAAAAACAAAAGTACAAAAAAATTTTACCTGATTCTAACTCTCCTGACAGGAAAATATTTGTTGAAAAATTTGTTAAATTAAAATTTGTTTTATTTCCATAATATAATTCAATATGCATTGAACTTTTTATTGATTCACCTTTTACACCAATTTGAATTAATTCACTTTCAAATATAATATCACTATTTTTAAATAAGAATTTTTTGTTTGATTGAACTGATGATGTGGAAGATTTTGTTATTGAAGAAAAAGAATTCGTTGTTGGCTCTTCATAATGACCATTTGATTCAGGAATATCAAGAGATACAAGAAGACCATTTTGTTGTTGCTGTTGTTGTTGATGTTGATTAAGATGCATCTATAAATAAGACATTTTCGAATAGAATACTTTAACAAAGTATCATTACAGCTGTTTCAGCAAATTTTGGACCATCATCCGTATGTGCTGCTACTGTTGTTGTTGTTGTTGATGATGATGATGATGGTTCAATACCACTTTCAGATTCCATTAATGGTTTCTTTTGTTTAAGACGAACAAGTAATGGTGATTGTTTTTCTGGATAAGGTGGCATTATTTCAAGAACAGTAGCTAATACTGTTGGATTACATATTTCACTTAGTTTAAGATATTCAATTGCACGTTGTTGAATTTCAACATCAGAACTACGATAATTTGAATCATGACGAAGAATCTATGTGAAGAATAAAAACAATGCTTTCAATTAATTTTTAGAAATTTTAGTGCTTCTATTTATTGAATTTTATTCTAAATCGTAGATTTTATGAATTATAAAATCTTGAGATATATTGTTGCCCGCCTCTAATTTAGTATTACATGGAATATTCGACAAAATTCAACTTAAAACTTCTCCATAGTATTAATAGATTAGTATTAATTTGATGACTAGAGCCCTGGTAAAATGCAAAAAGACTAATCTGTTTGAAGAGTATTTTATATTGACCCACAACAATTATGTCTTATCGGATTACTTGGTGCTGAAGCAAGAAGGTCGTTCAGCCCTCTTCAGACATGCGATGTTCCTACACTGTAGGAAAAGAATATATATACATCTTCTTTTCGGCTTCAAAAAAAAAACTCAATCTTTTTTCCTTCTTGCAGGTTTCCTCGGGCTGTGTCACTAGAAAAACTGCTAGAGACATGCAACTTTAAACTATTTTTAGTCTCGATCTGAGTAATAATATCTTTTCTAGTTTTGATTTCATAACACTTTTTCTCTTCCGCAGGTCTATAATGCTAATAGTGAAAATTATTTCACAATATCTTTGCATAAAGTAAGAAAAAATATCCTCGTAAACATCACTTATTCAATCAGAAATTATAAGAATCATTATTCCGTAGTCTAAAATCAAAAACTCATCATTTTTTATTACATACATCTTGAATATGATGTTTAATTTCGGAAAATAAATTAACAAATTTCATGTATGTTGATAAAAGTAAACAACGAGTTGTCGGTGAACATAAATGATATTTTGAATGAAGTAAATCAAATTGAATCATCGGTCTATAAGTACATACACATGTTTATATATATATTTAATCCTTCGTATAAAATTTTGTTTTTCTCTTACGTTGATCTTGGATCCAATGCAATTAAATTTCCATATTCTCCAAGAATATAACCAGCTACTTTAACCATATTTTCATGACAAGCTGGTGCTTGAAGTGCTTCAAATGCAATTTTAGCTGCATAACTTTGAACATCATTTCGATTAACAACAACTTGTATAACACGATACCAAACCTAACGAAGAAAATTTTTTATTTTTCTTCTGAATTTTTTTTAAACAAAAAACAAACACATTACTTCTTCCGAAACAAAATCTCCAGCAATACGAATTAATTTCAGCATTACATCTAAATACCATTTATAATCAATAGCATATTTCTCACTGAGTATAGCAATTTTAAGAACCTAAAAAAGAAAACCAAAGAAATTTACTTTACATGAAGGCAAAAATAAAATTATATAAAAATTTTAACCATTTCTTCTCGAATTGTATAATCAGCTGTTTCAAGATATGTTAACATTTCTTGTACAATATCTTGAGCATTTGAACGATCACACATTGCATATAAAAGATCAACAGCACGTTGACGAACACTAACATCACGTTCACTCTATAAGTAAAATTGATTAATAAAATTATTAATTTTGTTTGTTTTTTTTTTAATCTTTTTTCCTTACTTTTAATGCATTAATCACTGTTTCTTGATGTTTTTTAACTGCTTCATGTGAAAATTCTGATGTTGCTAATAAACACATACTTTCCAAAGCAAGATAACGAAGATTTGTTTCACGATTTTGTAAAAATTGTCCAAGTTGATTACATGCACGTACAAGTAAAGTTGATTCACAATCCATATGAATTATTAAATTAATAGCTTCAAATAAAACAGCATTACGTGCATTCGAATGTTGAACTTTTTTTGATTTTAATGGTTCTTGAGCTTTATTAAGTATTGTATCAAGACATTCATTTAAGCGACTTCGAATTGATGGATCATCTAATGCAAAAATCAAATTATTTTTATTGCTATTTTAAAAAAGTTCTTCTATGTTGAAAATACCTGGTGGAGGATAATTTTGTAATAAACGTAATAATTTAACACAAAGCCATGGAGCAGGAACAAAATAGTAAGTATAATCTTGAAAATCAGTATATGATGATGTGACAATCTATATAAAAATAAATAAATAAAGATTCTACAATGTTATTCTCAATTATGTTCTGTCTATACAAAAATCTTCTATGAAATCAAGTGAGAGATTAGAAAACATTTTTATTTTTATTTTTGATGGATATTTCCATTGGGTAATCAATTACAACTAACGTGAAGCTCCTAGAAGTTTTTTTTTTCACCAGTCGAGCTCGTTGCGCTGATCATTTCTGTATAAAGAATATTCAAATTTATTCAATAAATCATGGTCATAGAGTCAAAATCCTCAACAACGTCAATTACCAATCATCAGCAGTCAGGACTACCCGAAATTTTTGACTATATGAGTCCTAGCATCCGAATTTATCAAGTACATTTAATTTTTTTTTTTATCAAAACGATCAGCGCAACGAACTCTACAGACGAAACCATCTGAGTTTGTTCTTTTGTGGCATACTACTCAATGGAAGTGTTCATTAAAAATACGATTCGCAAGCATTCTGTCATTGGTATATAAATTGAAACGAACTAAAATCTTAGTTCATTGGGCGAGAAATTCTCTTTCATTGAGATATTTGCAAAATAACTCGATTATGTATAAATCTAGATCAAAGTAAAACATAAAGAAACATCTATGACTGTTTGATGTTGTTAAGCTCTATAATTAAGTCATGAATGAAATCTAAACAATAGTTTAGAAGAGTCAAGAATCGGAATTCTTCTATTCTGACCTTGATGTTGTATATTCTACCATCATAAAAATAATTCCTAATAATAATGATTATATCTTTTTTTTTTTCATTATGCTACAAGAATTATATATCCAAAGGCCAATATATTAAAAAAGTAAAATACAAGTCTTCTTGTAATCAAATGAACCTATCTCAAGAGAATGTCAAGGATAAATTGTGAATACATCTAGGTTTTCTTTTATCTTCTCGAGATTTAATTATAGTTCAATAACGTTGAACAATTGAGAATTTACACTAATTAAAACATAATCTTCAAATCTGTATTCAATATTGTCAAAATTTTCTCTCTATTCATGAAAGAAAAATACATACCCGACTTAAACGTGACACAGCTAAATTAATACATCCTTTGTATTCATCAGGACTTCGTTTAACCAATGCATCAATTAAACTAACAGCTGCTGTAGCTACACCCTAAACAAAAAAGGTACATACGAATTTTTCTAATAGAAAAATTTGAAAAATTTTCTTACTAAATGTTGATCATTCAATAAATGAATTATTCTCGCTGTCCATTCTGTATTTAATTGTAATGACTCAGGACTTGTACGATGAAGTCTTAATAAACAAAGTGCAGCTGATTGTTTTACTGAATCTAATGTATCTCTAAATATTACAAAAACAAAATGAAATAAAAGATTTTCATTAAAAAAAGTTAATAAATTCAAACCCTGAAATAAGTAAACGTGGAATATCATTCGTAAATGCAATAGCCATTTCTTTATCTCCAATATTTGCAACACATTGTAATGCTAAATTAATAAATATTGGATTTCGACTTTGTAAATCATTTCGAATATTTTGAATAATTAATTGTTTCATTTCAGTACTTGAATTCATAATAACAGAAATAAATAAATAACCCTAAAGAAACAAAAAAAAGATTATAATAAAAAATACTTCAAGTTTTTTTTTTCTCAATACAAACAATTTGTTTTTCTGTATATTTATTTGAACTTAATAAATTAACTGCTTCCATATACCCAAAATCAATATCATGACCAAGTAAAAATATAAATAATAATTTACATACATATTTCTTCTTTTGATATCCGTCCAAAGTTTTATCAGCTGAAAAAAAAAGCCTATTTCAAGAAGAATTTTTCTTTATTTTAATCGAAATAACCTCGAAATCGTTGTCGAATATTCGTTAATTCTTTATTGATACGTCGTAATTCTGCTTCACGACTTTTACCTAAATAAAATTCAATTAATTTTATATAAATTTCTAGATTATTCAATTAAAAAACGTTACAATTTCGAATATCCGATATAAAAACGGCCAAGCCACGCATAGCATCGCCTCTCATTGTTGGCATCTTAAGTAAACTTTATTAAATGAATTCTTATAAAGCCAGAAAACAAACAAAGAGAGAATGAATATTTATTTTCGTATGATTGGTTACGATTACAGTGACATCAGTTGTTTCTGAATGGTTCATCGTGTTTTCATCTAAATTGAGATTCATATTCAGTTTGCTACAATAAGAAGAAAGGAATGTCAACGAGTTCAGTTTTAGAAAAAACAAAAAATAAGAAATTATTATTGAAAAAATTTAACAATATAAAAAAAAGAAGAATTTTTTATACATTATCATTATTATCAAGAACTGATGGTGTTAAAAGTTATATACGAATATTAAACTCTTTTTGAAATAATCGAATGTTATAGGTATAACACGATTTTGACAAGAAACTTTAATAACAAGTAAAACTCTTTATGTCTTTTCAAAAAGAAACAAGTACAGTTTGACGCTATAAATTACTGTAATATTAGAAATAATCATATTTGTATAGAATAAATTTGATTTTAGATAACATGAGATCCTCATTAATTCTTTTCAAACGTTTTCAAACTATATTTCATTATCGTTTCACTTCATCATATGCAGTTCATGAACTACAAGCTGAACAATATGGTGTTCCAAGTGAAGTTCTTAAACTTAATCATACAACAACAATCGATGCAAATCAATTAAAACCCAATGATGTATTAATTAAATTATTAGCTTCACCAATAAATCCAGCTGATATAAATATGATCGAAGGAAAATATGCATTACTTCCATCGTCATTACCTGCAACATTTGGTAATGAAGGTGTTTTTCAAGTTATTGATCATCGAGCATCCGACGAACAAGTTCGTCCAGGTGATTGGGTTATACCTAAAATGCTTGATTGGGGTAAATGGCGTTCATATGGTATTGTATCAATAAATGATTTAATCAAAATTCCATCAGATATTGGAGTTGAATCAGCTGCAACATTATCAGTTAATCCATGCACAGCATATCGATTATTAAAAGATTTTGTTACATTAGAAAAAGGTGATACAGTTATACAAAATGGTGGAAATTCAAGTGTTGGACAAGCTGTTATACAATTGGGTAAATTATGGAATATTAATATTGTTAGTATTGTAAGAAATCGTGAACAAGGTATGAATGAATTAGTTGGCTATTTAAAATCAATTGGTGCCGAACATGTTTATGTTGAAGAAGATTTACGAAAAGGTTTGTTTAGAGTATAAATATGAAGAAAAAAAACAAAATAATAGTTTTTTGATAAATTTAGAAACTCTTCGTAAAACTCTTTGGTCAACCATACCACGACCAAAACTTGGTCTTAATTGTGTTGGTGGAAAAGCTACAAGTGATCTGCTTCGTGTACTTGATAAATCAGCTACATTAGTTACATATGGTGGTATGAGTAAACAACCAGTAACTGTACCAACAGCTGAATTTATATTTAATGATTTGACTTGTCGTGGTTTTTGGATGAGTCGATGGAAATCTGAAAATTATAAAGGAAGTGAATTTGCAATGATGCTTCATGAGTTAATTGATTTTATTCGACGTGATCAACTTAAACCACCACAATGTCAAAAGTTCTTATTAAATGATTATAAAGCAGCTATTGAACAATTACAACAACCAATGAATACGACAAAAATTCTTTTAACAGTTGAATAAATTTTCTTTTGTTCTTTTTTTGCTTGTCGTTAGATTTTTAGTATTCAATCATATTTTTATTGCAATACAAAAGATAGCATCTTATTGTAAATATAAGATGCATTGTTATCATTAAGATTCAAGCATAATATAGAAAATCATTTAAATATATAAAATATTCGTTTCTATAATGAACTAGTATTGCCAAGCATTTCATCGAACATTCTAATAAAATAAAAGACCTATTTACGGAAATCTCTAAACAGATTGTCTTGTGTATTCGCCTAAAATATTAGGAAAAATGAAATCTAAGAAATCTTGAGAATTTTCGTTTTATCAAAGCATATCAAATTAATGTATAAAGGGTGTTCCATAATAACTGACAATAAATTGTTATTCATATTTTTCATACTTTTTCTTGACATAGAGGGCTGAAATTTTTATCACATATATATCTAATGAAGATCTTCTGTTTCTGAAAGTTTCAGGTCTCTAGCTATAACTACTGGTGAAATACATCGACCACATTTGAATACATGAATTTTCGTAATCGACCTAGCGGGGCAGTTGCATAGGTAGTTAACAAAAAACTCACAAAGTATTCAGAAAATTTTCTTTCATATCAGAATTTGTAGAGCTTTTTCTGCTGATCATTTTAGTAAAAACATGTTTCGAATTTCATTGAGAAATGACGATGTTATAGTCAAAATATTTATCGCAAAAAATAGAAGATGTCAGATTTTTTTCATAGAAATATCGCATACAATGTTCAATCGAGAATTATTCATCCTATTTGCTTATATTTCAGAAACGGACTATAGGATCTTGTAGAGCAATGTTTCCTCTACAAAACCTACTAAGTCACATTTCTCCAGAATATAGCCACATTTTGAGATATACGAATCGACTTCCTTACGCTTTAACCTATTTTAAAGTGTTTAGTATTTTGCCTATAACATCGTCATTTCTCAATGAAATTGGAAAAGTTTTTTTACCAAAATGATCAGCGGGAAAAGCTCTACAAATTCTGATACGAAAAAAAATTTTCTGAGCAGTTTGTGTTTTTTTGGTTAACTACTTATGGAAATATTCTGCAACATTTTCACAATAAAAAGTATTGAAAAATCGATTTCGAAAATTTATATATTTGAATGTTGTTGATGTATTTCACCAGTAGTTATAGCTAGAGACCTAAAACTTTCAGAAACAGAAGATCTTCATTAGATATATATGTGATAAAAATTTCAGCCCTCTATGTCAAGAAAAAGTATGAAAAATATGAATAACAATTTATCGTCAGTTATTATGGAACACCCTTTATATATGCGATAAATAGAACTCGAACATTAAGTCAACAATAATGAAATACAAACTCAAAATAATGTGGTATATGTGAAGTATTAGAATCTACAAATTAAATGATCCTTCTTAGTACTGTCATATTAATTGTCCAAAAACAAAAATAACCTTTCACAAATTAAAAACAATTATAAATTTTGATAACAAAATATCGAAATTCGAGTAAGTGTAATATACTTGTGGTAACGAATTTCATTCTTTGTTACTACTATTGCATATATAAATGGTCATAACTACTAGTGCTATACTCGAAATGGTATTAACATCAATGAGAGTAATTTATTTCTAACTAAAGTTTTGTCAAGATGAAGATGATTGCTAGTTTTCTAAGAATAGAGTCTTTGAAAAATCAAGAACGAAATTTCTCAGCTCATAGAATATGCAAATAGAATTCTGTTTAAACCGTTAAGAATATCAAAGCAAATAGTTCTCTACAAAATTGAACGTCTTCCAACTCTTCTACGGCGTTTTTTGACCTAAGATATGGGTGTCGGTGTGAGCAGAATATTCGCAAGTACACTCTATACCTACATCATATTATATTTGTATGTAATTAATATTTCGAATACTAAGAATTCTATTACAATACCATTAGAGAGTAATGAATACCTGCCGATGCTAATAGTTCGTGGTCTTTTTTTTTTGAGCATAGTTCTTTTCAAATAGTTTATTTAAATTTCGAACACAATTAGAAATCGTATCAAAAAATTATTAATTCAATCATTATTTTATTTATAATATATAAATCAATGAACATTAACAGACTACAATATATTCTATAATTGAAAAAGAAAAACAAAGAAAACTCAAATAAATTTCTGAAATTGGAAAAATCAAAACATTTTTCATTTAGCAATTCTATCTAATCGAGATGATGAGGAATTAGTTCGTTTAAGTGATTGACGTTTATTATAAAACCATACCTAAAAATCATTTACATATATAAGAAGATTAACTATAAAAAAAAATTCAATACTAACTTGAATAATATAACGTGGATAAGCGAGTTTTTCTGATAAAATGGATATATCTGATCGAGATGGCATAGGATTTCTTTCAAAAAATAAATTTAATATTTCAAGATCATCATTAGAAAATTTAGTACGCTTTCGACTATTTCGTGCTTTTATTTTATTATTATGATTTCCATTTGACCGAACTTTTTTCCAATTCGTATTATTCGATGATGATATTGTAACAGGTAATGTTGTCCATTGATAATTAACATCACAATTCGATGAACTATTACTTGAATTATTTAAATGTGATGTTAATTGTTCATTATGTATAAATAAATTTGGATCATCAATTGTTGAAAATGAATATTCACAATTTGGATCATAATATGATGGACTAGAAAGTTTTGAATTAAAAAAAAGTTTGTTTGATAATTATATTAAAAATTTACCTTGGACGAAAATAATATTCTGTAATTGGTGGTTGATTTGATGTTATCTCATCAAAATCATCTATGGAAATCATTGATGTTGATTTATCAACATGACTTTGTAAAACCTAGGTAAATTTACTTTTTATCTGAATTAATAAAAATCTAAGCTTCTTTTACTGGACAAGGTATTGAATATTCAGATAGATTTTCAACAATATGAATAAAATTTTCCGATGTTAAATGATCAATTATACCTTCAGATGAAGATATTATACTATTCATTTGAGGTTGAACTGATTCATAATAATGAACTGAATCATAAAAAAAAAAATATTAAACGAAATACAAGAAATATCTCAAATATACATAATTCACTTGGACTTGGAGCCAGAATATATTTTCCAGATGGTAATGGTATCTGAAATATTGATCATTAATAATCATGAAAATCAATACACGATGGTACTCAGTATTGATCATACGCCTAATTGATCATCTCACTTTTCTAATAGTTTATTTGTTCAAAATATCAACTCATTGAGTCATATATTTCCTAAACCAAACTAGAAATACTCAAAATGATGTACTTTAATATCGATGAATATGGATCATACATCATAAGTAAAAATGACTGAATATTATACCTTGTATTTCATCCTTTTCAACGAAAAGACATCTTTAAAAAATGATTTTAAATATGTTTCAGTTGCTTTTTAGTCAAAATATTGTAACAAATATAAGTTCTTGCTCAAAAGAATGAAACATGATATTTTTTATTGTAGTAGGTATCTGTATTTTTACGTGTGGTCTATGATCAATTCTGAACATCACTATATTATTTCTTAATCTTGTTTATTCGTATATAGATAATAAACGAATGACTTACTTCTAATGGACTCTGTTGTATAGCAAATATTTCAGGTAAACTAAGAATATGTGATGGTTCGTCTTGAAGACAAATTAGAAAATGGAGCAAAAATTTATTCCTTATTTATGATAATACCTGCAGAAAGTGCTGGAATTAAAAAATGAATAGTTCGATCAACAATTGGTTCTTCTTTAATAATAATATCTTCTATATATATATATATATAAAGATAAAATATGTTAAACAATTGAATATAATCTCTTACCAGACGACATTGATTACTAAATTTTTTTAATTGAAAAGAGTATTTTAATACTTATAAATATTCAAAAAAGAAAATTGAAAATTGAAAAAGATTATAGATAATATATAGAACTGTTCGAAGACTATGCTTCTAATTGTATTATGAAAGATACAAAGAATCCTTCTCGTATATTCCGTCGACGCGCGGTTTTGTTCGCTCTCTCTCTCTCTCTCTGTTTTTCTCTCTGTTTTGTTCAAACAGTCAGATGATTTTGATGATATGACACAAATGAATCATTAGATTGCACATGTTGCTAAACTTAATATAGACAGATGATTATAAAAAAAAAAATTTTAAAACACTACTGATATGTGATTCGATATCTCAGATTGAATGAGCTTGTGCAATATGTTTAGATATATTCTTATTAATCGAATACAGTGAAAATTTTTATTTTTATTTGATGCTATACTGTTTCAGAACGAACGGAAAGAGATTGAGTATTCAATAGATGAGTAACAAATGAACATTGGAATCTTCAATTATAAAATGTCACATCATATGCACTTTAAATGAGCTGTTTTTTGATGAATATAAATGGACAGTATCAGAGACAAACTACTGTTTTACTTTAAATCAGTAACTGCTTAAGCTTTCGTAATTACTTTAAGGCAAGTCTCTTTTTCACTTTGTAATGTCTATTGGTTAATATAAACAGTGAAAATATTGAGTTATCATAAAAAAAAATTTTATTTATTGAATTTGAATGTATACTTAGTAAATATTTTCATTCAACAATAAAGTAAAATCATTTAAAAAACTTGAAAAGTGTACATGACAATCACAAGATGAATTCAGTAACTATTCATGGTCTAATATTTGATCAAGTAACATTCATTTTGCGTGGTTTTTAAGATAATTCATGACGTTAAGCTATGCCAATAAATACATAAATGATTGTAATGCATAAATTAAATAAATTTAAGGCATGTCATCATATACATTCAGAAGAAAAGATTCTTGTAATACAATTATAATTCTCATGAAAATCTAAACAATAGTATCAAGTAATGAAAAAATAAACAATGAAATAGTTCATCTTCGTTGAGTTTTTCGAATAAGTTTTTGTTGTCAAAGAATTTTAAATAATCAATACAAGATCAACTAAAACCATATTCTGACTACTGAAGGCTTGTTTCTTTTTATTAATAATTCGATTCATAGTATTTCAAATCATACACTAAAATTATAAGTAGGTGAATATACTACACAAACTATCAATGGAATAGACTGCAATATTCACCATTTTTCTTTATATGCAAGTAATCATAGACCATTAGATAGTAGAAAATGATGTTGGGTACTCGCAGTAGCTCTAAGAAAAAGACTCATTACTAAGATAATATAATCAATTCAATAATATCAAAAGCAAAATGATGATCTTTTTGGACATATGTTTTCCAAACGATCAAGAGTTTTATAAAAAAATGAGATAAAAATAGAAGCATTCTAACTTGATTACAAAATATTTTTGTTTCAATTAACCGTCAATCAGAAAATGTATAAACTAAAACGATAATAATCCATAGTACAGCCGAGATTTTAATAACGAATAATAAAGTACAAATGATAGGTTGTGGAGATGGAAAATACAGTTGGATAGCAAGATTTTCTCCTTCCATTAAATGAATAATGAGATTCATTATCACACGACTAATAGTTTATCAAACGATTTAATGAAAAGAAAGGCTGGTAAAAGAATATCTGATGATATCGAGTATAAATTGTTCGCGATGTTTACAATTTTGATATGATATTAAACATCCAATTTTTTAGTGAAGTTTATTGCTTTTTATTTTTATTTATCACATTTCGTTACATAGAAGTATCTGATCAGAGATATCTGTTTGCTGTTTAATTCAAATCTAGAATATTTTATATTAGGTTGAATATTTCTTCTTGCTTTATTGCTTAATCAATATACAAACAACAAACATGTGAACAAAATATTCGAAAAAAAAAAGACAAAATTACAATCAATTGATATAGTTTATTCGTTGAATCAATTTATGTTCAAAAAAGAAAAACTTTGACAAATTGTATGTTTAAGATTTTATTGAACTGTTTCTCAATTGATTTAATTGTCTTTGATAATTATATCGTAAATTTCGTTCAAATGGAGTTCCTGGTCCACACATTTTATGCATTATTTCAAGGGAATTTGGAATCGATTCATCTAATGTTCCATCATTCCATGGTATTTGTTTATATGGATCAACTAAAAGTGTTTTTAATTCAATATATTGTTTTTGTCGTTTACGTTCATTTTTTGTTTTAAGCATATGCATTGTTGAACGACTACTCGTAGTACTTCTTGCACGTGCTCCTCTGAAAGAAGATGATGATTCTCCAGTTAATTGTTCATGAATACTACCCGTTGTATTCATGTCATTCGATAATGATGATTTTGATGCTTGATATTTTTGTTGTTGACGATAACTATGATTTGAATGAGCACTAACAACATTTCGTTTTGATGAAGAAATCGATAAAGGACTAGAAATACGATTATCATTTGTAGTTGAGAAAGAATGTTCACGAGCAATTGCTGATTGTCGAAGTTGTGTGATGATTGAAGATGGATATTTTGTACCGAAACTAATCTGAGATAGCTTTTTCACTTGATTATCACCAATAGTTTGCGAAGGAACACTCTAAAGATATAAAGAAATATAAACAAAATAATTAGAATAGTTTTAAGGTTTTTCATGTATCAATACATTTTTTTCTTTTTTTTTGTATGCAAAAGGTGACCTAGAAATAATGCATAAGAAGTTTTTGTCTCTATTGAGATTCTCAATTAATAATGGTGAACTTGTCTATTTTTAGTTATGAAAAATTCGAATAAAAAAAAAATAATTACATTGCTTTTGAAAAACAATTTACATTCATACCTTAGAAATTCAATGAAAAAAAATATTGACTAGAGCCTGTACAAAATATATACCTGATTTAACAAAGCAGGGCGTTTGCTTTTATATTGTTGTTCTGTCAATGATGATTCTACATAGCTAGAATGATGTTTTGTAGGTTCTCTTGAATCATGAGAGAAATTTGTTGATGATGCTTGATAATCCTCTGTGGTTGATAATGCGTCTCGATGGTTTCGTGTATCATCATCAACTTTTGTTTCTTGATTTGTAGTTTTTCCTTTTAGTGGATCAGTAGCAGCTGCTTTTCTTATATTATGAAGTTCATTAAGGAATAGTTCATCTTCTAATTTAAGACTATTTAAATCAATACGACCCATGACATTTAATTTTCCCGATGAGGGTTTATGTGTTCGTCGTTGAGCCATCATTAACATATCCGTCCAATGTACATAAATTGGCGAGTATGTTACTATACGATTCCATTGTTCTTCAGCAAATGGACTTAATTGAACAGTTGATATAGAACCATGATGTTGGTTACAATCAGTCATAATTATTTATTTGAAATTTGTGATATATTGATTGAAAAAAAAAAAGAAAAATATTAATCGTTGGTCGACAACGACGTTGCTATTGCAGCTGTAAAATTAACACTTCACTGTCTCTCGAAACTATACCACTTTGATAGAGAAAAAAAAAATTCTTTTATGTTGTTGTCAGCTTTCTCTCTTTTTTTTACTTTCGTACCTCATTTTAAATAACTATACGAAACAATTGATGTGACGACATATAATGCACATGGGCTTGATTAAACAGCAAGAGAAAACAAAGAAAAGGAATGTAACTTTTTTTTTTTGACTTCTATTCACATAGTTCGATAGTAAAAATTATTAGAAATTCTTATCAAATAATCAATTTGATAAATTTCAGGTGTATGTTTGCTTTTATGCAGATTGTATGAGAGAATAAGTATTACGAATAATATTAATATAATACTACTTGTAAATGATAGAATAATATTATCGTTTTCTTTTTCTAAAATTTTGAAAAAAAAAGTTTGTTTAATAAAATAAATAAATGTTTTAACATTTTGTAATATATAGACGAAATTCACAAATATTTGTACTTGAAAAATTTATTAAAAATGGAAAACAAATTGTTTATTGACAATTTCAAGCAAACATCATAAATAGTAATCGTCGAAAGATGCAGTTTGATAAGAAACAATAGCGAATTTTTTGTATAACCAAAGGCTCAAAATAGATGAACCGCTTTTAATTCGATATTTGAATTAGAGTTCTGCGAAGGCAAACTTTTCGACTTCGACTATAGGGAACTCCGAAATTTTTCTATGACTGGCATATATATATATATATATACATATATTTCTTTTCGTACTACTTCCCAATGAAAATGTTTCTCTAATGTTTTTTCTTCTTGAAACTTATGAATCTATCAAGTTGTATATATTTGTTCATCACTTAACAAATGAAGCATAAAATTGTTACTATGTAAGAGTAAAATTACTTGACTGTTTTACTGATGTAACTCCGACATTGACTCTGAAAGAATTCCTTCACGATCACTCTGATTCTTACTTCATAAGAGTCGAATTGTGATTTTAATGAAGAGTGTTAATTTGAATATAAGATAATATATATCTCCTTACGATATGTGTTTAATCATTAAAAAAAAACGGCCGGTACCAATAATTTTAAGTACAAAAATCAACAAATTTTCAGTCTATTGCCTAGTCAACTAAACATGCAGAATTTTTTATAAAAGAGAATAGACTTTTAGCTTAATATTCTGATCCAACTAAAGCCGATATTTTCTATTTTTTTCTCAGCATAGTTTCAAGCTTATAAGGTAAAGAGCTAATAGTCGAATTCGTCTCCGAGTTTTGGCTTTGACATCAGCCTATCTAGGTAGAGCGTGTATGTTACATTTCAACGTTAGATTGATCATTTTCTACAAGAAGGCAATAAAGAGCTAAAATCTTGATCCTTCATTTGATTATATATACAAAAAACGCTAGATATACGTGAAAAAAAGCTCCATTATAATCCTAGTCGTGACCACAAAATCGTGCATCTGCAGCTCTTTATTATGAGATGTCTTCGTTCTTTCTGTAATTATTTTATATAATTATTGTGTAATATACATTTCAAAATCGAAACCATCCAATCTTTAGGTATTTTAGTCTAATTGTTAACAACTATTTTTCATTTCTATTTCTCAAGCTTGAAAAGGTTGATGTCAGATCAGTTTATATCTAAGACAAGGAAAATCGGCCTCTATTGAGATTGAATCATAGCAAAAACGTTGCTTCTATCATTACCGTCACAATCGAAAAGATTCATTTAGTCTTAACGTGATATATTTTGTGAATGTGAACATGTCATACAGATATTCTGATTATATTATGATGTCTTCATACTATTGTGACACACATGTCTTTTTTCTATCTTTAAAAAGCTGAATTACATGTACAAAGAATTCATAATTCAAGTTGTTGCGTTTTACTTTCTTCTTCATATCCTAACATATCACATTTATTCAAATGATTAATATTCATTTGTTATAAATTTTTCTTTTTGTTTTTTCTTATTTAAATCGTGCAACATGTACAAATTGAAAAGTCACATCAAATGCCACACATAAAACTACAAAACATATAGCATGTTACACACGACTGACAAACACAAAAATTATAAAAAGAAAAAAAAACACAAGAAAGGAAAAAAAAAACAAAACAATAAGGATAACACTGTGAAATTGAGAGAAAGAAAAGAAATCGAGAAGGAAGATTTAATCATATTTGTTTATTTTGAATTTCTATAGAATGCTTACTGTGTGAAATCTATCTCTGTGATATTTTTAAATGTATTATCGTTTTTTAATTTCATCTTGTTGTATTTGATGTGCTGAATTACTTCGATTACCTATTTTAAGAAGAAATGGTGCAGGTTGATGTTGTTGTACAGCTGTTCTTGGTGTGGGTAATTGTGTTAGAAAATCATCTTCATTTAGATTTGCTTCTTTTCGTCGTGTAACACCTGTTGTTGATGATGTTGACGTATCAAGTACACTTGTTGTTGATGTTGCCATAGATTTACGTAATTCTCGTGTTTTATGTTTATAAAAATATAAATCTCTTTCAAGATCTTTTATTTGATTTGATGATTCTTGTAATTGTCCAAGTAATAATTGTTTTTCTTCTTCATGTGCTTGCTGAATAGATGTTAAACGACGATCATGATCAAGTGTTAATGATTGAATACGTGATTGTAATTCAGTTATTGTTTCAGTTTGTTCAAGTAATTGAGACTAGAAAAAATAAGATAATAAAAAACGAAAACTAATCAAAAGACAAAAACAGTTATAAAAAATATTCATACTTTTATGTCGTCAAATTCACGACGATTTTTATTATCTTCTTCTTTAAGATCAATAACTTTTTCAAATAATTTACGACAAAGTTCTTTAGATTCATTTTCGTTTAATTGTCCTATTTTGAAAAGAGGAGAATCGGGACCCTAAAAAAAACAGAATAGAACAATACAATTAATTTATTGTTTAATATAGTACAATCTTTCACAAAAATCTTAAGAGGTAAGTTTCGTAATGATAGTTCAAATTGAAAACAATACTTTTTCATTTACGAACACAACATGAAAGCTATCTTAATGAAAGTATGAAATTCTGAAAATATGTATTTTGGATCAAATTTGAATCTGTTAATAATAAGTTATAGAGAATGGATAGAATATCGTATTAAAAACATACTTAGTACATGTATATCACAAAAAGACAGGACCAATAGAACATTTAAAAATGGTACAAAACTTATTCATTGATACTAAGTCTTAGATTGTAACATGATTAGGATTTCTGCCATTTATACTTAAAAATACTAGCTTGATGTTTACTTTGAGTGATTTCCAGTGTTATATATAAATCTAACACAGAGATGATGATGTTCTTTCCAAAATTAGCTACACTCGTGTGATTTGTATTGTTTGCAGAGCGCACTATATGGTTGTTCTTTATCTTTCTAAGTTTAAAAATGACCCTCCGGAAGCAAAAGTCTGTATCAAATATTGAATATTTCACATTTAAGTATTGAACACGTATCTATAGTTAACTAGTAGTCGAATATCTATAGCAGCTCATTACAATATATTAACTACTTCCTTATTGTATATGTCGAGAATTATGTGAAAGGAGAGTGAAGAAATTCGTTTCAACAAAGATAGAATACGACAATCTCCCTGTGATTAGCAGTAGTAGCTACATTGTGTTTCACATTTTAATCTGACAAGAACTACATTAACATATTTTAATAATTATTGTATTAATTTTCTTGTTTCTTAAATGTATATATCAACATGAAACTTAATTCGAAATAATTTGTTTGTGCTAAAAAATTATTATTGTTCATAAAAAGTTAATCATGTTTAGTCATTGTATGACAAATACAGGTTGACTAATATTAATTTTTTCGAAATTAACTTTCATGAACATTTCTCATAATTTTATATGCTCAAAAAAAGTCTTTTGTACAAATCTATGAAGCTAAATGACATCGATACAATAAAATTTTTGATTTTTCTTTCTGTATTCGTAACATATGTTCATACCTGACTTGCTCGAATAGATTGTTGAACGTCACGTTCTCGTTTATTAATAATATTATTTTGATAATCAATAGCTAAATCAATAGCTTCAATAGCTTCATCTATTTCAATTAAACGTCTTTCTTCTGTTGGTGTTAATACACTATCTTGTTGTTCTAAACGTTCAGTAAATAAACGTTTTTGTTTAAGTAATTGTTCACGTATCATTTGATGATTTGGTTGTTGTTTATCAACATTTTTTAATTTTTCATTAACTGATTTTAAACTCTAGATAAATTAATTTCATTCATTAAATTTCAAAAATAAATCAAATATTAATTCAAACCTTATTCAGTACTTGGCTTGTACGCATTTTCTTCGTTTCAAGTTCTGTACGTTCATTAAGTAAGAATTCTCGTTTTTGAATAAGTTCTTCACGTTTTTTTATATCATCTCTTAGTGTTTCTAATTCTTTTCTTTCAGCAACTAATTTTTCCATTTCAACTTCAAAATTTGCTGTTGTTGCCGTCGTCGTCGTCGTTGTTGTTGTTGTTGTTGTTCCATCATTGAGATTTCCATTAGGTGCACCACGTAATTTTCTTTGTGCAGCAACAAGACCTTCAGTTTTTAATTTTAAAATTTTTTGTTGCTGTTCATTTTGAATTGTTAATTCTTGTATACGTTGTTGTTCACGTAAAAGATCTTGTTCAAATTTATTTTTTAATTCACTTTCTTCACGTATACGTTTTTGAGCTGTTTCATATTGTTGTTTCATACGAAAGAGAGCTGCTTGAAGATCAGCAATTCTAAACCGATGAAATCGTAATATAGAAAGATTCCGATTCAGGTTCAATGGATCGAAACAAAATTATGGAAAATAGCGGTCGAGCGGATTAGATCCAATCACAAAAAACTGTTTGAATAATTGAGTTCATAGAGCTGATATGTCCAAAAAGTTTTGTTCTTTTCTTGAGAATAGCGTTTTAGTAACAGAACAAAGCTTTGTTGTACTCAGAGAGTACCTTTCTCAAAACTAGAACATAAATTGTTTGAACAGATCAGTTCAGATCTGAACTTGTCGATTTCTACGGAAGTAAAAAGGAATGTGAATTTATCAGATTTACAATAAAAAGAAAAGTAATTTTGAATTTCTCTTCTAGAATTAATCAATACAATTGTATATATCAGAGATTAATGTAAATCGACTGAGGAGATATAATCTTCGTAAGTTTTTGATTTGTAAAAATAATTAAAATTCTTAGACGAAAGATTGTAACAATCGTTTACAATTGTACATATTTGTTCTAAAGCAGATCTGATAATGGAAAAGTGATTCGAAACACTCAATATCATGTACTTAGATAGTTGCTTGTTGAAGTTAATATTTTGTTATAAAAACCGAATTCTAAGAATTTAGGAAAGGAAAATATTCTTTTGAATGATCTGTTGCTGTATTATATAAAATAAAAGTGTTCATTGAATTGCGTACTTTATATCAAACAAGTTTGATATGTCCTGTGTATTGATGGAAAGTTTGATTCGAACTCATTTCTAAATTTCGAGTGATTTTAAAAATTGAGTCAGTTAGAACTTTTGTTAATGGTGGATCATAGAAAAGTCGACAAGAAAAATATGGAAAAAAAGTGATGTGTTTGTAGTTATTGATATAAGAGAAATATTTTGAAACATAAAATCTTCGTATATAAAACGCACAGATTGAAGAGTTTTTATCTTACAGTTGTTCCAGACAAGAAAAATAATTACCTTTTTTCACTATTGCCTGATAGTTTATTCATGACTTCTCGATATTGTTTTTCTTTTTGTTGTAATGATTCAAGACGAGCTTTAGCCATATCACATTTTTTTCGATATTCACTATAGTGAAATTATTTATATAATATTATATTCAAAATCATTATATTATTATTGAATACCTTTCTAATTTAGATTTTTCACTTGTATTTTTCGTTGCTATTTGTTGCATTGTTTTTTGTAAATCATGATATTCATTTTTAGCTTTTTCTACTTCCTACAGAATAAATTAGAAAAATTTTTATTTTTCATTTTTTTTCCAAATACTCACTTTTTCTAACATTTTAATATGTTGTTCATATTGTTCATTTGTTTCTTTGACATCTTTAGTTGATGCATAAACACTTTTAATCAATTGTTCTTTTAATCTAATCAATATTGGAATGAAAAAAAGAAAAATTATTCAATAAAAGAAAAATATGCTTACTGAATATTAATACTGAGATCTTGTGCTTTACTTTCAGCTTCTCTAACTTTTCGTGTTGCTTCGTCAATTAATCTTTGTTTATTTATTGTTGATTCTGTTAATGTTTGTAATGCTTCATCTTGTTGAAAAATACTTGGTGTTAATCGATTCTTACGAAGACGATATGTACCACGTCGAACAAATTTTCTAGTTAAGAGAAAAAAAGAAGCCATCATTTTAAATATTAAAATGTAATATATATTAGATCTGCATTTATTTTAAACAAGAAGATTTTTTATTTTAATATGTTATTATACATACGAATAAATTACAAATAGTAGATCATTTTACGATACTTTTTCTTTCACATCATAAATGACAATAGATAGAAATGTATGTAATATAATGTGAGAAATCATACCTCTAAAGTTCGATTCTCGTTAGATTAGACTGACATATAACTGAAAATTATGTTTAAGAGCTCGTATCATTGCAATAAATCTTGAGTATTAATAAACTATCCGAACATAGCTCAAGGAAAGAAAACATAGGTCTGATCTTACCTACACATAGAGCTCCCTGAGTTATACACATAAACATCGGATTCAGTTAAATATCCAAAGAGATTTTGATCGTTCAATTAATTTTAATACCGAGAAATACCCAGAAGGATAGTCATGAAAGGCTACGAACATCATTGATTTGATTGATTATCTGAACAATTATGCTAATGACACTATTTTTTCTTGAAAATGAATACTTTCAAAAAAAAAATCATGATTTTTTACGTTTGAAAATGTTTATCATTAAAAGAACATACAGTTTGAAGCACCATTGCTCAGAGCAATAATTGAATGATCGGTTTTCATAGATTTTTACATACATTATTGTGGTATTTGTAATTGTTCACATAGTTTACTAATACTCATAAATCTCAAAAAAATAATAATTCCAACATTTTTTCGCTTGTAGATCACTTATATAGGAGTACTATTTATGGGTAAGCATATCTTACAGAGACCTATTCTAGTGATCAATGAATCGGAATAAAGTCAATTCTTTTTTAATATTCGCAATAATGTTTTATTAAAAACAAACAAGTGATACAACTAACAGTGTATCTTGAAAATAAATGTTCGGTTATTGCGAAACAATAATAAGTTATCTATGAAAATGTATTTAATTGAAAATTTCCCTGTTTTTTTTCCAAACAGAACACTTAAAATTTTGTTTTCGTTTATTTCTTTAATTTAATTACCTTTCATCGTTTAATTTTTCATCACTATTTCTTAAATCTAATTCTTCAATTTCTTCTTGTGAATGAGCTAAGGCAAGTGATCGTCCATGAAATCTTTCAACAACATAATCCATATCAAATACGGCTGGACTAGAATGTATAGTACGTGGTTGAATTGATTGTTCCTATGAAATAAAAAAAAAAGAACAAAAATACAAAAGTGTTATGTGCTAGTCATTATATGTTTTTTGTTTTCTTTCAGTGCAATATCAGGTGAAAAAAAAAATGATTTCTAGTAGGAAAGCAACTTCTATATACTTGCAGATATTGTTTGAGAAGTAACTGAAAAAGAATTGGTTTTCACCTGAATGAGTACTCATGAATTTTATTTACCTTTCTATGAACACTACCAAAATGTGGTGCTGATTTTGTTCGATCCGGCAAAGATTTTTTGGTTGTTGTTATTTGATAATTTAATCCATCTGATGCTATACGTACTCGATTTAATTCATCTTCCTTTTGAAAAAAATCGAAAGAATTTCTATTCTGTTGTTTTTTTTTTATAAATATATTTATTTATTACTTTAGCTTTAAGTTGTTCTTGTAAACGATCAAGTATCATTTCACGTTTAGCACGCATTTGTGTTTCTGATCTTAATTCATCTTTTGCCTAGAAAATAAAATATTTATTAATCATTTACACGAGTGATGTACCAGCAGTATAAAGCATAGCAATCGCTTTTTCCTAAATTATATTTCGAGTTGCAATAGAAACTTATTACTTACGTAATTTTACACGCTTCATGTTTTTACTAGTGTAAAATTACTTCATTCAACATAATATTTAATACAACTTTCTAGTTCATGTAGAAATATTGATTCGTAGTCTCATGATTTTGTTTATTACTATTCTGATGAACCTACTTCTCTCATCATATATATCTGACATGTGATTATTTAAACAATACCTAATCGATATTTTGATTATTTGAAACTCTCTTCGGTTGCTATAACTGATCTTTAAAGTTTACCATTCGATACTAATCAATAGCGTAATCGTAAATTGGCTTCTATCTTTCTAGAACAGATCATATGCTATTTAATAATTTTAATTAAAACACTTAAAATTCTATTAACGAACAATTAATGGATGAACTGTAAGGAATGATCTTTACTGTTTTTACCAATAAAATAGAGCTTGGCATTCGTAGTATTTTGGTTTTGATTTTTTAATGAAATTTACAATTTACATTTTTAAATTTAAAATCAGAATGTCTGAAAAAACAAGCAATAAATTTATCTAGCACTTTCAAATCAGAAAGAGAATCAACTAGCTACTAACAACAAATAGTTGGACAATCTGAAGAACAGCACCTCTATCATTCCGGCTAATTGATAGATCTGTAACTTTTCTTAAAGGAATAATTGTTTGTCTCTCAAACAATCTTTCACATGAATGCCAAGACAAGAATACAATAGCCGTTCAACAGAAGATAGTAGCAAAAAAGAAAGGTTAATTTTTTTTCCTAATTGTTTTGAATTAACCTTTTCCTCAATAAAAATCGTTACACTAATTTGCAGCTCGTAGTGGACTGTCAAATAATGCAACTCTCAAGTTTTCATCTATCATATCTTTGAGAAAAATGAAATTGTTTCTGGCATTTATTTATTTAATCTTTACCGAATGTAAAGCATTTTCTAAATTCGTTACTCGAGATGTAAGTATATCATTGCATATATGTTCAGCATTTTCCTATAAAAATTAAATTAATAAAAAACAAAATTTTTGTTAAAAAATCTTACATTTGATACAGCATCCATCCATGTTTGTATCCATTGTTTTTGTTCATCATTTAAATCTTCACATTCATTTAAATGTTGAAAACAAACATAGGCTGTTTGTATTAAACGACGTGAACTATCAATACTATTGAATCCACTAAATAAAAAAAATGATTACTTTGTTTTTATTAATTAAAAATTCAAAAATATTATTCTTGTTTTTTTTACGTTGATCGTCGACTATTATTTGGTTCTCCATCACGTGATATGATAGTTCGTTGTCGTTCTAATTCTTCTCGTAAATGCTATAAAATATTTAAAGAAAAAATTTTCAATTGAAATATTTTATTAAAATTTATTTACAGTAATTTCACTTTGCATTTCAATAAAACGTTGAGCATTTGGATCGACATTTTTTATAGGTTTATTTCGAATTTGACTTGCCTAAGAAAACAAAAAAAAAATGTCAATTCAAATTAATTATTTTTGATCATACTCGATGTGCATATTTAAATGCATTAAGAGATTCATCAAGATCAGCAGTACATGGGCTAACACCTGAAAAAGTAATATAATAATGATTAAATGAAATGACGTTTTTTTTTTACATGTAATCATTAATGTTTTAGCATTTCCACCAAGTGAATCTTTGAGTAAACGAGTTATTTTTGAATCACGATAAGGTATGTGACCACCGGTACGTTTTTTTGGATCAGATAAAGCACTGACAACATTTCCCAGAGCCAATAAACCCGAATTAATACGTATTGATTCTTGAAAACGTTCACCTGTATTTTGTGTACGTGCAACACGTTCTGAACCAGCCAAATCAACAAAATGCAGTTTAGCAGAAAGATAACTTTCTACGAAAAAGAAAAGAGTATAAAAGAATGATCTAAGATTTTTTTTTTTTGTCGGATTTTTTACCATCAAATGTTGATTGTAATGGTTTAACGAAGCCATCAAATGAAGCTTGCACAGTATTTGAATTAGAATTTTTATCATGAAGACGTTGTTCTAAACAAAAAAAAAAATTAAATTATACATAAAACTATTATTGAATAAAATTTATACCAATATATAAAGTAAAAATAGCATGTGATCTTGATGATTCATCATTCATTTGTGTTGCACCAGTATGTCTAACATTAGAACCTTTTTTTAATAAACTAACAACATCATCAACTGAATGACATGTATGTTCACTTGCTCCGATAACAACTAAAAACATACTTAATTAAATATAATTGTCTTGAGAAAAAAAACACAACATCAAGATAAGATTATATTTACCTGTATTTCCAGCTGCATCATCGCGAACATCTAAATCTTTATCATTAACATCAAGTAAATCAATAATATCATCTTTATAGATTTCTAAATAAGATGCAGATATTGTAATTCGACAATCTTGTCGATTCTAAAATAAAGTATCTATGTTAATTGTTGTAGTTCTTTTAAATTATATTTACTAACTTGAACAGTATCAAATATTGTTTTAACTGCTCGTGGAATAATACCATAATCTTTTTCTCCGATTGATAAAATATTTCCACCTGACATAGTATATGTTTTTCCTGAACCCTAATTTTTATAAACAAATAATTCAATAGATAATTCATAAAAAATGTATTCTGTTACAGTTTGACCGTAAGCAAATATTGTAACATTATATCCATCAAAAACATTATTAAGCATTGGTTCAACACTTGTTCGATATAATTCTTCCTATAACAGAAAGATAAACAAAGTGTAAGTCTGAATAGTGATATATTCACTTATTTCTTTTTTTGAACACAATAGACACATTTATTTCGAGAGTAATATAACTTGAAATAATTATTTTGAAAGAGTGAACTCTCATGATTTTTCTTGAATAGTCAAATCAAGAGAGATATAGAAAGCTGCAGAAGTCTTAAGATTTATTCTGTTTCGTAGCAGAAAAACTGTTTTTTTTTTGTTCGTAATACTTTCTGTTTTCAATTTTACGCTTTTTCAAAAGAGAGTTGAGTCAGTCAAGTCGGATTTCACTTGACTTGATCAGTTTCCGTTTTTCTTTTCATTCTATTCAGTTGAAAGTGAATCGTACCGAAGGCACATGTCACCTCGAGACATGAACAGATCATCATGACGCGGTGAACTAGTATCTTCTTAGAAACTAACACTGTTTTAAACTGCTTTCAAGATAAATACATCAATAAAATATATTTAAATAAAGAGAAACTTTGGTTAATGCTAGAAGTTCACGTTTAAGTCTCTGCTTACCTGTAAAGTTTTTGGTCCAAAAACAAAATCATATTTAAATGTTCGTCTATCTCCTAGTACAATTTGATTAGTTTGTGGATGAATAGCAATACAACTTTTTTGTTCATGTGTTTTTTCTCGTTGTAAAAATGGTCGAACCTAAACATGAATTTTTGTTTTTGAAAAAAAAAAACAAATAGATTTAAAAGAATTCAAGCTGATGTAACTTACACGAACAGCTACTTTAACACGAAATTCGGATTCGCTAGCAAGCATTTTCATTTCATCTACAAGTTTATTTCAAAAAAAAAAGAGAAGAAAAAGTATGATTAAAGAAAAAAAAAACTTGGATTAAAATTATATTTGAGAGAAAAAGTATCTTTTTTTCTTTCACTTTTATTGTCCACGTTCTCCATTTTCATATTTTTGTAATTTTTCTTTTAATATTTCATTTTCTCGTACTAAATCATCAAGTTTTTCACGCGTAGCCATTATTTCAGTTTTTAATGTTTCTATTTCAGCTGAATCAGGTCCACTTGCGCCCATAAATCGTCGAACAAATTCTGTTGCATTATTTGGTTTTTCAGCTTCTTCATATAGAGCAACTAAAGCTCCTAGAAGAATAATAGAAAATTAGAACAATATGTACAAAATTAACGAATAAACACACGTGTAATAGCATCAACAACACCACCCTTTTCAAGATAACGACGAAATTCTTCACGTTTTGATTCATTTGGACGATAAGTTGATGTCATTGTTCAGTTTTACTTAGTTAAAACTAAACAAAATAAATAAAGAATAAAAAAAAAAAAGAAACTTCTTCCAATTGACAGAGCATTAAGTTTGTGAGTTGCTTGGCAACTACATCTATGTGACTCATTTGAATCAAACATCACATTAATGCATTTAAGTGATATTTAAATATATTAATCGAATAAGATAAAGAAAATAAATAATTTTTCGTTTGAAATATAATAATTAAGTTTTATTTATTATTTAAGAAAAAGATTCAAATGAACTCATTCCATATTTTACCATAGTGAGCCAATCATAGATTTCAGTTCGCTTATTAGTATAACGAAGCGTACTTGATGAAACATGATGTTTTTTTCTAGATCGATTTTCATTTCCATCTCGATATTATTCGATCATGCGTCCCATCAAAGCTCGTGAACAACTCACTATACCAGATGACGGTATTTTCTTTCGTTATTTAAAAGAAAACGTTCATTTTCGTGTTTTTGTTTTCTTCAAAATTTAGTTAAAGTCAGTGTAAAAAGTCGTGTTGTTCAAGTAGAAGGCAAACGAGGCAAACTTGTACGAAGTTTTCGTCATGCTCGTGTTGATATATCAATGCCAAAAAAGAATTTACTTGTTGTTGAAAAATGGTTCGGTACAAATAAGGAAAATGCTGTTGTGCGTACTATTTGTTCGCATATTAACAATATGATGAAAGGTGTTACAAAGGTTAGTTTTAAAACATGATTTCTTCTTTTTGAAAGAATGAACTAGATCCTTAAAAGATTGATCAAAATATGCTTAGACTTAGATGCAAAAGATTAGATCTACGATATTAAAAGTTTACAGTCACATATTTTTCAATAAAAAAAAATCAATAATTTTTATTTTTTTTATTTTTAGGGTTATTGTTACAAGATGCGTTCAGTATACGCTCACTTTCCAATCAATACTGTTGTTACCGACAATGGTCAAGCAGTTGAAATTCGTAACTTTTTAGGTGAAAAATTTGTTCGTCGTGTTAAAATGCAACCAGGTGTTAAAGTATCTGCTAGTACAAAACAAAAAGATGAACTTATTTTAGAAGGCAATGACCTTGAACTTGTATCACGATCAGGTAAATACAATTTTGTTTTGTTTTTTGTTTTCTCTAAATTTAAATTGTTTTATTCTTATTTAAAACTATTTTTAGCTGCACTTATTCAAATGTCAACAGCAGTTAAAAATAAAGATATTCGTAAATTTCTTGATGGTATCTATGTCAGCGAAAAAGTAACCGTCGATGAAGCGTAAATCTATAACGTGCACTTGTTTTTATGATCATTAAATTCACATTGTTTTTTTGTGTGTATTTATATGCGCGTTATATAATAAACAAAAAAAAAAAAAGAATTGAAAGATCAAGAAAATAAAAAGAATCAAATTTGTTTTTTTTTTCTCTTCTTAATTTCATTTCCACTTCAGACAAACAACATGTTATTGATGTAAAAAATAATCCATTGCGATGAACGATCCTTCTCCTGATCTAATAAAAGATGCAAATATTCATTATCAGTTAAATGAAAGTCATCTTTCTTATAAAGAACTTTTTCGTCATCTTGATAAAAATCAAGACGGGCGAATTGAAGTTGATGAACTAATTAAATTATTAGAACAAGTTGGTGTTGAAACTTCAGCAAAAAACCGTTGGGCTATTGCACGTGTAAGTTATTTCTTCTTTATTTTTCTAATTGGATAAAGTAATTTCAATTTTACTTTTTATTCATAGCGGATTATTGATCAGGCTGGTGGATCACCAACAGCATCTTCTCTTTCATTTAAACAATTTGCTAATTATGTTTTAAAACAAGAAAAAAAACTTTGTCTCGTTTTCAGAAAATTAGATGCCAGTCATCAGGGTATGTAATGAAGAAAATGAAAAATAAAAACAAAAGAAAAAGAAAGATTTTTTTATTGATTATGAAATTTTGTTTTATATTTAGGAAGATTTGATGCAAAAGATTTAGTTTTTTATTTTCAAAAACTTGGTATTAATCTTGATTTAGAAGAAGCAAGTAGATTAGTCGGAAAGTAAATAGAAATAGTTTTGAGATTTTTTCTAAGATAAATTGAGTCTTTTGTTTAGAATGGATCAAAACAATTCTTTAGAAATTTCTTATGACGAATGGCGTTCTTTTTTCATGGTTAACCCTGCAATACTTGAAAGTATTACTGGCGATCCAAATGAAATGCTGAGATATTGGCGTGGAGCAACAGTTTGTTATTGAATCTTTTCGACAAATAAGGAAACGACTTATTCTATTCTTCTCTCTATTTATTCTATTAGCATCTTGACTTGGGTGAATCATCATATGCTGCACCGGAAGATGAAGAAACCGAGAATAAACATTGGTGGAAACATCTTGTATCCGGCGGCTGTGCTGGTGCTGTATCACGAACAGCTACTGCTCCATTTGATCGACTGAAAATCATCATGCAGGTATGTGGCTTAAAAATATTTCACACGCACTACCTATTTCACCCGCTATGATTATACAAGATCGGTGAATATTGTTAGGTTTCTTAGTATTTGGGTTCAAGACAACGCATGTCTGTGATAAATAGTTATCGATATTTAATCAATGAAGGTGGTTTTAGAAGTTTATGGCGCGGCAATGGAATGAATGTTCTCAAAATTATACCTGAAACAGCACTTCGATTTGCATTTTTCGAAGAAGTAACATAGTTTTCTATAATATTGATTTTTTTTTATTATAATCGATTAATAGACTTTTTTTTATAGACAAAAAAAGTTGTAAAAAGATTTCAAAATAAAGATCTAACAACAGAAACAACAATTTTGGAAAGATTTATATCAGGAGCTTTTGCTGGCGCTCTTTCTCAAACTGCTGTTTATCCATTAGATGTAAGTATTTTTCTTTTGTTTTGTATTTTTTTTTCTTATTTTCGAAATTTAGGTCTTAAAAGTAAGACTATGTCTAAGGCGAACAGGTGAATTTTCCAATTGGGCAGATGCTATTCAACGCATTTACAGATTCGAAGGTTCAAAAGCTTTTTGGCGTGGTTATGTTCTCAATCAAATTGGTATAGTGCCTTATGCTGGCTTTGATTTAGCATGTTATGAAGTGATTTTATCAATATTTCATGTTTTCTAAAAATTTTTGTGTGAATATTTAGAGTCTTAAACGTCTCTATGTAACTAAACATGATAATTGTGAACCGCCGATATATATAGTTCTTAGTTGTGGTGCTATCTCATCATTTACTGGTCAAATGGTAACTTATCCCATATCTCTATTAAGAATACGTCGTCAAGGACAAATTGTTCCATTACCACATATGGATCAAAGTAAAGCCCATCCATTATTACCTGTTCCAACAGTGATAAAAGAAATTTGGCATAATGAAGGACTTGTTGGTTTCTATCGTGGTTTAATACCTAATCTATTAAAAGTAGTTCCAGCTGTTTCCATATCATATTCAGTTTATGAAACAGTTTTAAAAACTCTTTCAAATGAAAAACAGTAATCAAAAAAGAATTGTCTTTCCTTATATAATAGGTTAATTTCTTCGTATATCGAATAGTTGTTTTTGGTTTGTTTGTTTTTTTTTGTGAACATTTATTTATTTTTTTAATCAGTATAAAAGCTGGCAAAAAAATCAAGGCGAGTCATGAATTCTTTGCAGATGATTTATCAAAAACAATTGATTGATCTATTTCAAAAACGTTCAATTCAAATAACTTTATCATTTGTACGTTATGCAAGACCATTTAAAAAGAAATGGGTACTATTGAATGAAATATTTTGATATATCAAAAGTCGCTTTTTTTTCCTATTCAAGATGTTTTCATCACATCATGGTTCACATTCAAATGAACTTGCTTTAGAATATTTTGATTTTGCTTATCCATTAATATTTCATCGTCATTGGCCATCTATACGTCTTGCTTTACTTAGTTTACCTAAACCAGTTGCATTACTTAATCCATATTCACTTTCAAATAAAAATATTAAGCAAAAATTAATTGAACAAGGTTCTATTGATATGTTAAGATTTGATAATGAAAAATTACGTGAAGAGTTTAAATTGATTCAAGAACAAATTTCAAAAAGTGATAGTGAATATGGAATAAAAAAGTTACTTGAACAAAAAGAAAATCGAAAATTATTAGGTACAAGTGATTTAATTGATGAACAAGAAGAAATGAATCACGAAGAAGAAGAAGAAGAAGAAGAAATTAATGAAGATGATGACATGAATACATTTAATCAACCAGAACCTGTCAAACGACTTGATGAACTTTATAAACAAGCACTTGAACAACAGGTTACATTTTGAACGAACACCCTTGATTGGGATCATTTGTCATGGTTAACAATTCGTCCCATAAGAAATTTTTCGAATTCTTCTGTAATTAATTTCTGAAGTGATACTAATAAGATTTTTACTAATTGACTGATCATCTGAGACTTACTTAAATAAGAAACAAAAGTATGAGCAATAGCCCACAAGATTATAGCATGAAAAAAACTTGATTACTTAATAATGTGTTTTATTTTCGTACATTATCTGCACTTGATAGAAACTGCCATATCAGTAAGATTACTATCTGCATATGCTTTAAGATGACATTCAAACTGTGAAGGTTGTGAGTAGAATAGTTAGAGTTCGGTGGTTCTGGTTAATAAAAACTGAGAAAAAAACTGTTTCGCTTTTGTTCCCAAAATATCAGGTAGAACCGTAACTGCTAAATCTTCAGAAAAATATGAAAATGTTAAATATATTTTGAGAAATTTTTACCAATTCATACTCGCAAACGCATCTATTTTATATTAGTAGAACAATTAAAACGATAATTGAATATTAACTGTAGTTAGTTTAAGGCAAATGTAAAAGAAATGATTTGAGTGATGGAATTTGGCCTGTAGCTTTCAATGGAACGAACTTATTAGAGATGTAAATGGTTCTAGGCCGAGAGCTCGAATTGTTGAACAATCAAAATGCTATTTGTTTTGTTTTTTTTCCTATTAGGCTCAATCAGTTATAAAAGGAAATGTGGTTTCGATTGTTGATGATGATAAAGAACGGGATTATAGAAAAATTCCTCCATCATGGCATGTTTATACTTTTCCACGTAGTAATATGTCAAGATTTGAACCAGCTAAAACTGATGAATTAGGTTTATTGGGTAAAAATCGTTTTATTTTTGTTTGTATTTTTCAAAAAAAAATTCAGATTATTTATATTCGTCTTCTGTTTAGTTTAGATTATTACTGTATGGATGGAGCTTGTGTTCTTCCTGTTATTGCACTTGACGTTCAACCATTTCATTCTGTACTTGATTTATGTTCTGCACCAGGTGGAAAAGCTTTAAATATTTTTCACATGTGTCCTTATAGTAAATCAATTCGATTTCTATTTTTTTCTTTTGTAAAATATTTTCTTTCCGAAATAGTTCAATTAACATGTAATGATATTGATAATTCACGTTCGAAACGTTTAGTAGAAGTTTTTACTCAAACAATACCAAAAGATATATTAGCTAAACATATTAAATTTATTAAAGGAGATGGATGTTTATTTGGTGCAAGAGAACCAGCAAGTTTTGATCGAGTACGATATTTAAAGATTATTATATTTGTTCATTATGAATGCTTATCTAGGTACTTGTTGATGTTCCATGTACAAGTGATCGTCATGCTCTACTAACAGCATTTAATATATTCTCAAAAAAACGTATTCACGAACGTGTTGAATTACCTGCATATCAACGAAAATTACTTGAGTATGTTTTCTTTTGTTCAAGATTCAAATAAATTTTAAATAAAAAATATTTCTGATTAAAGATCTGCTATTCGAGCATGTAAACCAGGTGGTATTGTTGTTTATTCAACATGTACATTAGCTCCGGTTCAAAATGAAGGTGTAGTTGAACGAGCTATTGAAAATTTATCATCAACAACATCAAATAAAAGATCTCGCGGATATAAAGAAAACGATTCAATCAAATGTGAAATTATTTCAACACAATCATTAGAAAAACATTATTCTTATTTTTTTGATTTTCATGCTAAAACACGTTATGGTAGTCTTGTTTTACCGCATATTTCAAATAATTTTGGTCCATTATATTTTTGTAAAATTCGAAGGATCAATTAAAAAATAAAATTAAAGTTGCATAAACATTATCAAATAATATATTAGTTTAGTTTTATTGATCTGACATATTCTGTATGAATCAAATAAAAATTCATGTGAAAAGATCAAGTATTTATCAGACAAATATATTATAGTGTGTACAATTCGTTCAATAAAACACTTACTAAAGATTCAGTATCTATTAACATTTGTTTTCTCTACATATTTAATCTAAACTATTTATATAAAGTCTTTGCACCACATGTCTACTCAATTTCTATCTACTCAGAAATCACTAAAGTGATGACTTAAAGTTAGTTTAATGATAACAAATCTTTGATGGCGGCTATAACCGACTTTTGTAGAAAAAAAACACTAATTTAACCAGTATTGGTAGGTATGTTTATTCTTTGTTTTTAGAGACATTTCATATCATTGAAGAAGTTCAAAAGCAGTTAGCTGGAACCAGTCTTTGATACTTTTTTCGTATGGATGTTCAGAATTTTTTAGTGCCTTATAATTGATTAGTGGTAAGCAAATATTTACATACGTTAAAAATGTCGTTTGTACTAAGTAAAGTAGATTTTCCTCTATTATTGATAAAATTTTTCAATGAAATTTTAAAATAGTTTTGACTTACGAGTGCTGAACAACATTTAATTTTCTACTAAATCATATATTACAGTACGCTAGAACCTAACAAGAAGTAAACTGTACATACGTTTTTCTCACAATTATTCTTTACGTTAGACAGCATTTTTCAAAATAACATACTTCTTTCTCATTTTGCTGTTTGGAATGTAATAGATTTCGATCATTCATAGTCATATCTAAGAAGAGAAACGAATTTAGTATTTTGTAGAACAAGTCACGATCTAAAACTTCATGTATGAAAATAGTACTTCCTTATAGTTTAGTTTGAGATAGTTTATATCAAAATATAAAACTTAACTTCATGAAAAATTTTATATAAGCGTCGTTTTTAACCTTCGTCAAAGGTTTGTTCTCCATGAATTAACTTTAAGTTAGATGAAAATTGTGATTGTAGCTGATTACTTTTGATTTTCTCTTTTAACTGATAATTAGACAAAAATTGATTAGAGATGTTGTACAAAGATGTTTTATACACATCTTATTATTCATAAATTAATTAATAATGAGTGGATGATATATTGTGATAGTGTAAGAGTTTGATGGTTTCATCGGTTGCACAGACTTGATGTTTAAAATATGTTTGTTAATATTGAATAATATACTATTTCGTACAGACCAAATTCTGATGAATATCGTATTTTACAGGAGGACTACTATTCCAATGATTTTGATTTTCAAAGATAATTTTAATGGAACTCAACGTCAATAATGACAAAAAAATCTCCAAGGAAAAAATGTCCATTATATCAAGGAAACATTTTTTTTTATCCATGTCACAGTTTAACATTAATACACATTAGTCATATAACTAATTACGACAAAAAGCTCTATGTTATCCATACATATAGATATTCATGCAAGCCTTGACTACTATCAGTGTTAACTATAAATGAAAATATGCCATCAATTTTTGACATGCCAGAAAAGAATATGTATACATTTGCTTGTGGATAATGACACTTGATTTTTCCAAACTATACCTTAATAATCGGTTAATAAATCATCTTTGTATTATGGTACTATAAAATGAGTGATATAATGTTACTTTTTGAACTATGTTTAACCTTCTCTGAAGGCATCGTCCTTGAATATCTTCAAAAAAAACAAACATTTTATAAAATCAACCATTGATAAAGTAGAGTCTCTTCAAAATTATTTTTTATCCTGACCTTTACTTAATAATAGAACTAAAAAATAACCCTTATGGTACTCTTATTTAGTTTTTACATACAGGATAACTAATCGAATCACATATAGATAACATCCTCTAACATTAATTTGCAGGCAATCGGATGAATTCAATCATCATTTTATTGTATTAGATATTGTTAGTATAATAATAATAATAATATTCGTGCAATGTCTATGTAGTCATCACATTAATCACAGAATGCAGTAGTAAATCGACCTTCTGTTCAATACGATTTATGCTCGAACCAGTAAAATAGAAAAGAGTCAAGTGATGCTAAACAATATTAATATAAGAATATAGATCACTGAAGAATGATTTGTGATATTCAATTCTTTTAAACTTTTCATCAATGTACATATCACCTAGTTTGATAGTCTACTGCTCAATAGACATATTGACAAACAAAAATTTACAATCAAAGAATTTGATAGATTATCGTTTACGTTTTTTTTCTGGAATGTAATTAATAATATTATATATAGATTAACAAGTGTATGAAAAATTCATATTATTTATAACTCTATTAGTTACATATAATGCTTTTTATTGCTTGTCTTGAAAAAAATTTAATTCTATTTTCCTAGAATATTGTATACTATTATATTACAAAGATCTTTAATTTCATTATTTTATATCTATGACAATTTTTTTGTTTCTATGAGCCTATATAATCATACTTGAATATGAAATTAGTCGATATGATAATCAAATGATGTTGATATTAGATCAATTTTTTTCTATAAGATTTCTTATCTTGTACAAGTGAAAAATGTAATCTTTTTGTATATCAATAAAATAATTTGGTCATCGGCTATTTATTTTGTATTTTTATTTTTAACGAAACGTACATAATCACGTATTTGAATCCTTGGTAACATTTTACATTATTGATTAAGTTTGACGTTTTAAAGGATTAAACAAAAGCAACAATGTGCAAATATTCTATTCGAATACTCTCTTAAGATAATCCCGTACGATTAATATCAACTATGGTACAATTATAGAAAGAATATGTTAATGATTCATTGATCTGATTATCAATGGGACATTTTTTTAAAAATATGTTTATAACTACGTATTTTTTTCTTTCTTTCTAATTCAAACATTTGGACAACAATGATGATTGATTGAAGGTCACATGCCAGTCAACACTTGAAAGCATATTTTATGGTTCCCTATTATTGTACACCATAGACTATGTTGTATCCGATGATAAGAGAATATAATGTTGTATTTCTTATCTTCGTAGTTAGTCGGTTGATCGGGTGTCATACACAAAGTGTTTGCATCAATTGACCTTTGGTTATACAAATGGTATAAGGTAATAGAAATAAATAAGAAACTGACAAATTGCCAATTTCATGCGTTATTTTTGCTTACTTATTAAAGACAAATTGAGGGTCACACATCTCAGTATCATTGTCAAGGATATATTTGTACAAGAATATCCAAGGATGGTTTCACCAATGTCATAACATGTTGTATTACATGCACAATTTACAAAGATTTGTGTATTGAACATATAATAACTATAAATTTCTACCATAAAAGATAGTTAAAGAAGAAAAGAAAAACAGTATCGTTTTGTTTAGTCGTTTATAAAAACACAATTAGTCTTTCTGTATAATTTCTTTTGATGTTGCATTGTAATACAAGGTTACTATAAAATTGATTTTTACTTAAATTGATGTTTCATCTTTTTCTTTCTCTCTATCGCTTATATTTGTATGTCTTTTATAGATACCTGACACTTGAAATGTACGTACATACACATGTATGTGTGATTTCAACCTTCTTCGAAAGAAGAAATGAAGATTTTTTTTTTCTCAAGAATGTTTTCTGTTTGTCAACCTATAATAACGAAAATTTTTTAAGTGCTTCTTATGTAATCATTATGCCTGCTGAGCAAGCATATATTACTACTAATCGTAGCCAGCATCATTTCGTAGCCGGCAGTTGATCTGTTTAGAGACAGATTAATATGGAACGCCTTATTCTTCATTATATGTTTATTTAACAAGCTCTACTCTTCATCTTTTGTCGTCTGCACATTGTGTTGATTGAATCTCTCGTTTGCCACTCCCTCTCTCTCTCTCTCTCTCTCTCTCTATCCCTCTTATTCTCGGAGAAACTAGATATTGCATCATCATTCATTGACGATAAAATCAAGTGAAGGTTAATCGTAAAAGGCGGAGTTCAGATTATAATAAACGATTAGTAAAGACGTGCACGAACAAAAACAAACTGAGGCTTCCGCCATACATGTATATAATACCTAAACGATAGGCTATTGTGGCTCGCCACTCTCTCGCTTATATGGTAGTGATGATATTATTCTGTGTCCTGTATGCGTAAACGTCTTGCTTTCTGTGTACAGAGAACGGGAGAATGAAGAGAGTGATGGCAGAACGGAATAGATGGTGGCCATAGCGCTATCGACTTTTTTTTCTCCTCTCGCTCTAATCGAGACACCGATTTCACCCTTGCATATATGTATGTATATGTTACATAGAAAGTTATTGTTCGAATTATTGCTACGATATTAACAGTCGGTGAGTCAATTTTTCTTCTTTTTTTTTATCGATCTCCTTTTCTTCTCTCTTTATAAACCTGGACACAATGACAATGTTAATCGGAACAACTCTTCTTCAGAGAATTAAGAAAAACGAGAAAATAGCCTTGCCGTTTTGCACATAATGAAATTTACATAACCAGCACTATTCTCTATTCTGATCGGTAACGACCACATAAATTTACTATACACTATTCTAAATAGTTTCATTCTTTTCTTCTATTTCTCTTTTTCTTAAACCACGAAATCATGATAGGATGTCCTTCATCGATTATCTTTGAAGATCAAATATCATTTTAAAATATTTTCTATTGAGTAAGATAATATATAAACACTTGCAAGATGTTAAAGCTATCGGAAAAAAGCAAAATGAGAGAGAAAAAGAAAACTAATTTATTGTTTACATATATAGAATAACAAATTTGTGATTTATTTTCATATAAATATATATGTATAGTCTAAGCAATGTGAGACTAACATTCGTAAGACTTATTACACTTTTGTCACATTCAATTTGTTAGAGAGTACATACTTATGACAACAGAAGGATACAATAAGAGATATCATAATTAAATTGGATAGTTCTATATTTCTTATGTTATCATGAACACATCTGTTCTCGCAAAAGATATAAGCATTAGTATTGATCATTTTCGTTTTTTTTTGTATTTCTAGAAAATGCAGTTGGCTATTGCACTTTATAATAATGATGTCGATGATGAAGATGAATTAGAATTTCGTAAAGGTGATATATTAACTGTTCTTATTGAAAATCCAAATGGTCTTAATGGTTGGTGGTTATGTGAACATAAAGGAAAATGTGGTTTATGTCCTGGAAATCGATTAAAACTTATCTCAAATACAGTATCATCAACAATTAAATCTAATGAACCAATACGTTCTTCTTCTTGTCTATCAACAGCATCAGTAAGTTTAAATAAAATCAAGATTGAGATAATGAACACATCTCATTCGATTAGATATATGATAGTTTATCAAATGATTATGATATTCCAATAACAGCATCGTCATCCAATCATGATTATGATATACCTCAAGGATCAGGTAAGAAACCAAAAGAAAAAAGAAAAGAATTAATTTGCAAGTCAAATAAAGGGAAAAAAATCTCAGCTGTCGCAACATAAATTTTTTGTCTTTGAATTACAATTTCATAGTCAAGATATAAACATCTGTTGGATAGACATAAAAAATGCGAAGTTATACCATTTAGATTTTATTTCCGATTCATGCACTCCAACACCAATTGATTCTTCTCCTGAATCTTCATCACGTTCATCTGGAATTTATTCTGCAGTTGATCTACGTTTATCTGATCTATCCTCATCATCATTATCGTCTGAATTTCACACATCTATTATGAACGGTAACAATTGCATGCGTTTAGTATCATCAAGTAAGTTTAACTTTCACGGTCATGACCTTCACACATTAGCATCTGCCATGCTGATTATTATTGAGTAGACGCACACGCATTGATTAAAATAAACATACCATAGTGTGTATGCATATATATTTATATATTTACGAACCAAAGTGCTAACAATGCATCTGTATTTATGTCTATACTGGAAAGAAAAAACAGGAACCATTACAGTTTTATAGGCCTTTTTTTCCTCTATAGATTGCTTCGAGGCATTATATGAAAATGATGTTATATAGTGTAAGAATGCAAGTTACATAAAAAATAAATGATGTAAGAGAGAAGAACATAAGGCACGTTAAGTTCATATTTTTCTCATTAGTCACGTATCATTGATTATCATGTCGTTATCTCAAGAAAAAAAAATATTCATGTTGTTTTTTTTTGTTGTTATTGTTTTGTAGTTAACATTGATCAATTACAAGATTTGTTTCGAAAATTATCCATTAATTCACTACTTCTTGATAAATATCGTCAACTTATATCAAGTTCAAATATTGATTCAATAAATCGTTTATTTATTCATGAATGTCGAATGTTTCTTTATGATTACGGTTGTTTATTAGATCGACATACATATAAAGTTGTTAAACAAAACTTACTTTATGAATTAGAACGTATAACTAATAATCAAAGAATTATTCAATTAGCAACACAGATAATACAGTTAATAAAACCCATTATTGAATTACGTCTTAAACAGAAACACACTAATTTTTCATCGATACCAATAGATGTATTTAAAAAACTTAATCTTGAACCAATTGAAGAGTTGACAAATGAAAATGAAAATAAAAAAATGACAACTTCTATGTCAACAACACAAATCTATAGAAGTTTTCAAAATAATAAATCTAGTAAGATAGTTTTAATTGTTTTTTTTTCTTTAAATGGATACAAAAGAGCTTCTTCTTAAATAAACAAATCAATTATTGAACAATAGTAACAGAAATTCTCTTATGTAACTATTTTGATTCTATTATTCTTATTAAATATTGAATAACTGAAAAATGTTTTCATTAAACTGTAATTAAGATATATTTCTATTCTTGTCTAATTTCTTTCTTATGGATATAATGAAAAGTACATTTATCTTCTTTTTTTTTGTACTTAATAGCAAATCATATTCGTTCGTCACAAATGCCAACGTCAAAAACATGTCATTCTAATTTTCTTACTGAATCAAATAATGATAAATCTGATGATTATGATTATATTGATGACGATTATTCTATTTCACCTTCACTATCTATAAAAGATCCACTTATAAAATGTTATCATCGACATATTCGTGAACATATATCATCAATGTTTATGCGTTATTCACGTTTATCACAATTTAATCAAATACATAATGAAATTAATAATACTTCATTCTTAGTTAATGAAGGTAAAGCACTTATAGTTGCTGGACAAAAACTTGTATTTGTACTTGAAACATTACACGAATATATTCAACATTCAACAAAAAATCAACAAATACAAACACCATTAATTCAGTTAACACGACAATTATCCGATGCATTAACATCATTTGTTCGATCACTTAAACAGTTTAGTAATCAAAATTGTACAAATATACAAAAATTTCAACATGACACACAAATGATTATGAATGTAGTCAAGAGAATACAACAACAATGTAGTTCAGTTTAATATTTTTTTCGAATTGCTTGTTTTCTTTTTTTCTTTTTCTGTCTTTTTTTTTTGATAACTAGTCAGGTATCGCAAGAAAAAAACAAATTTCAATATATATGATTTATGAATGAAAGTTTCTCATATGATAAATAAATTACAGATGTTTTATATAGAGGAATTAGTTGTTGTTTTTTGATCAAAGTCTATCAATATAATAAACTATAATTTCATCTATTAAATTCGAGAAATACGGAAAATCTTGATCTATTGTTATTGAATGTTCTTTTTTTTCAAACCATATATACACATAACACGAAAGTATAAAATATATCAATAATAATGCGATGATTATAAAACCCTTAGATTTATATACTGACAACACTACTACTTTCCTCGGCAGTCACAATATGGCTATTATCTACAATGGATTTAATCTAATCAGTATATAAACGGCAATATGAATGTAAATACCGGTTATAGTATGGTAAATTACGTCGATTACCATATGGTATAGTACTTGTCAACAGCCAACGATGTTTTCTACTTGAAAAAAAATGCATTATAGAATCACTAGTATTTAAAATGATACTAATTGATAATCGAATCAGAATAAATGAAATTTCTTGAATACATAAAGTACATTATCTTTTCATTCTCTTTTAATAGCAATACAAATTTTTAAACGGACATTTTTATTATACTGTTACATTTTTTTTGATTCAGTACTGTCAATTGTTTCAAGTGTCATTTGTCTTAGGTACATTCGAGATATGAAATCTTTTCATGTTGTGATAATTCATCTGATCGCTGCCAATGAAGAATGTAACATAGGATATCACATTTACTGTGATTTACAATCGTGTTTGCTCAGTTTTACGTAATAATAAATCGATACCTATAACTGAAGAGTTATAAGGTAAAGTTTGTTCGAATATTCATCGAAAATAATGAGCTGCTGCAAAAATGAAATATTTAGATAGTATTATTTCATCATCAACAATATATAAATTGATATCAACATTGTTAAGAGAATAACCACATGAATGTATTGCTTGACATTTGAACAATCTTGCTCGCATTAAAAATCGACTAGAATAATTACATAAAAGAAAGAATTAAAAAGTCGACATAAATCAGTCATGTTCATTGTTTTGTTAAATATGAATACGGTAAAGATATAATCTTTTCGATTATAAGTGTCTTATGATAAGCAATATTCACCTATAGAGTGTTAGTATCATATTGATGCGTATTTTTTTCGTTCTCTTCGAGTGTATTTTTGTTAAATTTTCTGGTCATAGAACGATATTGTTGAATCAATAACTTCTATTAATGTTTAAATATCTCACGTGTTTTATGCGGTTTTTTCATCCATACGATAAGTAGAATGTGTTCGAAAATTGATAAGAAATTATCATTCAAAACAATGCTAACTTTGTATAACGTGTCATACCAGTACTCATTCTCCTATTAAAAAATTGCACTATTAAGACAGGATTCACTGGAAAACCTACAAAAAACTAGACATTTAGTTGAGGAAAAAGTTTTGACTTTGGATTTAATTATCTTAAACTAAAAACCTGACAGAGATAGTAGTAAATCCAAAATATGAGCTCGACTTGACAATGTCTCGCTAAATTATGAAGTACACTATGATAATGCTCCTTAGACAGTTACAAGAAAAATAGTCATTTTTCGTACTTTTTAATGCACTACAAAATGACACCATTATTTCGAGCATTAACATAGCAATGACTCTTGCCAAAAGAAAGAGGACTTTTTTTTCTTTTGTCAGACTATGTGCCTTTCGACCTTCCACATGCATCATTATGTGGAACATTAGAGCTAATAAAGTGTTTTTTAATGCAAAAAATAAATAATTTTTTCACATTTGTTTCAAATATTTTCACTTGTGAGATATAAAATTGAAGGTTCACCAGAATTTTGATGACGCCAAGAGAAAGCCCATGAAAACTGCGTCTTCCAACACAAGAACACACGAGAAAAAACATCAGAAACTCATATTATTTTTTTTTGACTAAAGAGAACGACTATGGACTTCTTATGTGTATTCTAGTTTATTTTCCTTAGTTTTTTAAATCAATCATTTTTCATTCACAATTTGAGAGTGTGAACGTGAGTAGTTGCGTGTGCGTGTAGGTATGAATCTTCTCTTCAGTAACCTTTATACCTATAACCACACCTTGTACGGAAGAGAGCTGAAAAATAGTAAAAAAAGGCAAGTGAATAATCGACATCTTTTTCTTCGCTGATGAAATAAACAATTGTGTTATTGTTTTACATAGATCGATTACAGTTTGAAAGAAAGGCATCGAGATTTATACTTCTATATAATAGTTTTGAGTACTTATTTTGTGTTTTGTCAAAAAATCCTAACACTTATATTCGTAGATAAATGCGCTGCTATTCAATGAGCATGATGACATTGTGATGGAGCTTCTGGACTTGCATCCTTCGCTGCTAGTTTATTTCGTTGTTTCTATAAGGTTAAAGTGGGCGGTTAGAGAACATAGTGCTAGCAGACAAACGTATGGAAACGCATTCTTCACCAGATTATTACCGTTTTTTACTCGTTCATCTCGAACAGCAAGAAAGACAAAGAGAAATGTAGAGGGCAGGCGATAGCTTGAGTTATTTAATCAATATTTTTTTGTTTCAGTAGCCAGAGAAAAGATATCTGGGAAGTGTGGGTATAGATGTGGCTGTGACTATATGAATAGAAAATGGACTGTTTCACGAATAACGTGTTTATTTCTGTTTTATCAGAGCATCATCAAGTAGGTTTTCTTCAAAAGACATGACATCATAATCTTTATTGTTATACTATAGCATATCGAGTCTTTGAACTAATAGACTTAACAATATATGATTACTTTGTATTCTTTAGAAACTAGGAAGAAATCATATGCGACTATATCTATCTAGGAAGATTATTTTATACAATAATTTCAAAGATTTCTGTTATAAGTGGATGTGTAAATAGAAAATACGCCGTTTCTCTACAAACGTGCTTGTTTTTGTTGTGTAGTTTTGATCGTGATATTGCATACCAATTATCTATGAATTTGATATTTTAGTTTGTAAGGCAAAGGATTGCTTAAACAAGAGATAAAAGGAAAGTTTCTGACAAAAAGAAAAATGACAGTTAAGTACAGACAGACGAAAGTGTTGTAATCGATGATCACAAATAGATAGATATTGTCCTTGGAAAGCTTTAATTATTGTTTTTTTCGAAATGTGGCATAAACATCGTTCGGTTTTGTACGCAGTAAATGTTTGATTGAATAACTGCATGAGTCTTTGGTTTGTTGTGCAAATAATAATTTACTGGACGTTTACATTGATACTTCAAAGTTTATTGACTCCACATGAGTTTTACTTTTTTCTGTTGCTGTTGATATATGAAAAGATGTTGATGAAGATGTTCGTAAAGAAATGGATCCTAACATTGCTCATCAAAATTGACTTTCAGTGCAGTTCTATCAAAGTGTTCAACAAATGAATGGATTTTGTCTATGATAAAATCATTTAAGAGACGATTGACTTAAAAAGATAATTGACTATGTTGTAGTTCATTATCTCTTTTGTTATGTTTTAGGCTCAAATCGATATGATCAAAATCGTAACTTGCAGTTTAACAATTGAAAACTAACAATATCTTTTGTCTTATTGACTCTGTGACATACGGTCGGATGTCAAAATCCATCTTGTCGCTCTAGTAATTTCAGATTCCATATTATCTTCCGGTTTTTGTGAGCTCAGAAACCTTTTATCTGCTTCTGAAATCAGCAACCAAGAAATTGCTATAATCAATTTTTCGAAGTTTGTGAGACCTCGGAAACCCTTGCTAGGAAACCTTTAAAGGGTTTCCCAGGAAACAGTTTTTTTTACAGAGTACCTTTGCATCACACTTGAACGTTTCCGGCAGCAAGAACCGTTATCCATAACACGTCAAAATGACGAAAGAAAATAAGTTTATGATTGGAAGATAGTATGCGTGTATTAGAAGTAGACTGAGAAGTGATATAATTCTATGAAGTTGGTCTTATTATTCAAAACTATAGATTATTCAAATTTATGATATTTTTGATGACGATAGGGATTGCCCACTTCACTACTTTTGGTTTATGATTATCGATAAAATTGACAAAGATGCATATTTTGCCGGAATCAGTGCCTCTGTGTGGCAATGAACATCGATGTCAGTATTTCAACAGTTACACTGACACTGCATATTCCTAGATTACAATGCGCGACAAAATAGAAAATAGAGTCTCTTAGAAAAAAATTAATGATATGAATACAGCTTTCAAAACCAAATGAAGTGATTGATTTTACCAAGAGTTCACAAAATCAAGTCACATAAAGCTTCGTAAATGAAAATATTTTAATCTTTTCCCGAGGTTTTTTTAATGCTGTATCGAAAAGTTCAATTGAAAATTCAACGAGAATAATTATGCATCATATACAACCGATGATAGTATTTAAACAACAAATTTAGTCTTCAATCTAAATAGTCAATACAATAAATTATTGCATGCGGATATCACAATTATGAAACAAACATGTGGTGCTATGCATCCTTGCTCGTCTAGAAATAAACACCATAAAAAAAATTCGCTCTAAAGTTTATCAATCTTTCAATGGCAGCATAGCTCTATTATTAAAAAGTAATAAACAAGTAATACTCATGATAGAGAAAAAATATTCCTGCCCATTGCACATAAAAAACAATGTTTTTCTTCAATCAAATCTAACCAATGAATCAGTATCAACGTATTCTTATCATCAAAAACTCGTTTACAAGTAATACTCATTGTAAAGAAACAAAATTACCTGTTCATTGTACAAAAAAATATACTTTTTTATCAATCAAATACACCGAAACATTAAATATCAGCGTATCCCGATCATTAAAATATAATAAACAAGTAATTCTCATTGTAGAGAAAAAATTACCAGCTCATTGTCCCAAAAAAATATTTTTTTTCAATCAAATGTAATCAATGATTCAGTGCCAGCGTATCCCCATTATGAAAAGTCGTTAAGAAATAATATTCATCGTTGAAAAATAATTTACCTAGTCATTGTACAAAAAAGAATATTTTTTTGCCAATCAAATTTAATCAATGGTTCGACGTCAGCATATCCCTATAATTAAAAAGCTTATAATGAAAATTCATGTTCATTTTCGAGAAGTCAACAAAGTATTCGCTGTACTAGCAACGCTTCTATTGTCACACTTGAATCATTTTTTGATGAGAAAATTAGAAAAACGTTACTCCGTTTTCAATTAAAATCCAAAGTCGACAGCAAGGCATATACTATACGTACAATTTATCTTTAAAATTTGTTTATACTGATCTATGAAAATACGTGTTTCAAACGAATACATCAACGATAAAACTATGTTCTTCTTTCAACTTTTCCTCATACTTTTCTTGATGTTCTCTTTTCAAAATATCACCCGAAATGAAAGCAGGAATACGACAGCGTTTTCTTAAGACATGTATTTCCTGTGTTCACCATCTCATCTATAGATATTGGTCGGAAATGGCATTCACTCCCTTTAACGAATAACTGTCAAGATAGATACTAGGTCAGATTTTTTTATGAGAATTTGAATTATCCATTCAATTCTTATGAAAGTGAAAATGACATGTTTCATAGTAGTACTATGCTTAAAATGAACAAGTTTGATTCTCTTGTTTTTGTAAAACTAAACGAGAGCAGCTAAGATATTGGTATTGGTGATATTTATCAAGCCCCACAATAGTATAGAATATTTTTAAACATCTTTGCAGAAGATACACTCAATTATGTTTTCTCATGAGTCTTATTAGAGTATCGTTTCGATGTGTCGCTATTCAATCTATTGCTTGAAAAAAATGACAGAAGTCAATACGTGAAATATCGATAACTGAATGGATTTCTTAGTTTATACACTTTCTATATAGTGTGACTTTCATCTTCTTTACATTCATTATACTATGTCCTATTTATATATTTTGCCAGAATAAAACACAAAAAAACAAATTAGTATGATTATACAAATATAAGGCTGCATTGACAATCATACTCGATACGTTTTGCAAGATCGTATATATATATAGATGTAATTGTGTTCTTTCTCTTATTTTTATTCGAATCATTCTAATCGATACTACTTACGAAGGTAAGCACATGATCACATTACATTACTGATGGATTGATTGTACATTATTATTTCTCGATTAGGTAACAACGAAACAAGCAGATGAACGACGATGAATTCGATCAAGTACCTCAAATTTTATTTCAAGATGTTCCATCTGTCAAGTACATCCGTTTTGTTGAAGCTCTCATTCCGGTGACGAACGATACACGCGCTGTAGTATGTGGTGCTGACTCTACAAAAGTTGCCATTGTCGCCGCTCGAGTTGGCAATGGTCGATGCTTGATATTTGGAAATAAACGTTATTCTGATTTTTTTCTTGCTAACGACCCTCAAGATCAACGTTTCATTGAAAATTGTCGTCGATGGTTGTCTCAAGAAAAAGAAGCACAATTTGAATCGATTGATGATATAGAGTCGATGGACAGTGTCAAAGAAAAAGGAACAATTCTTGTTTGGAATGGGCATCACTTTAAAAGCGACACATTCATGAACGATTTGGTAAATAGTATCATGTTTTTCTTTCCATTAAGTATATGTTAAATATTTTCGTATTACTAGAGTGCATTTTTAAAAGAAGGTGGAGCTCTGATTTGTGGAGCAGGTGCCTGGAGTTGGCTATACTTCAATAGTGGCAAATCTCTTTCGGATTTCATAACTGGTCGTTTTTGTGATTCTATTGGTGTCAAAGTGACCGGTAATTTGGCTGGTTGTGACGATCCGATTCCATTTAAACCTGAATTGGTCAAATATAAAAATGTTTATAATGTTGTTCAGGCACTGGCGAGCGAACCGAATAATGCCGAATATTTAGCTATCGTCGGATCGGCAATTAAGGAACTAGGCAATACGTTGCCTGATTTATCGATTGAAACTCTACAAAATATGGTTCTGAATGCTGGAAGCGATGTTATCCCAACAAAAACATCTCCGATTAAAAATAAATCATGTCGACAGCGGTCGATCGGTCTGTGCGGTATTTTGTGTGGATTATCTGATACAAAAGCTCCTGGTGAGCATGACCACATTTAACGAAACACTGTAAAGTCTATGTTAATCTTAGGTATAAATGAATTTCCGGGTGATTTTGATAATCCACTGTCGATTGAAACAGATGTCACGGTCAATATTCAGTCCAAGGCAGTCAACGAATGGTATTGTACAGGTATGTTTGAAGATACTTAAATCATGAAGGGATACAATGATTACAAAATCCTTCTTTATCCACAGATTTTAACACGATATCAAGGGCGTTATCTTTCTTTTAGGGTACTATGTGGCTCCGGGTACTACCATACAAATTGACGTTTCCGAACCAGTTGGTGCAACTGGATGGTCCGCCCGAATTGGTTGTCACAGCGATGATCTCGGAGTATGTATTCATACAAAACAGTTCGTCATATCAGCATGTATTCGTAATTAATTAGAATTGCGACCAATTACGCCGATGGCCATGTATTTCTACGTGCAAACTGCTGTCTGTTACTACTGTCGAAATGAGTTCGGCTTTTGGTGGCCTTCTCTTTCTTGAGAGTCCTGCTGTTGAATTGAATTCCATTAGTGTTAGCATAAAGAATGTTGTTCTAACACCTGCCTACGATATTATGGATCCCAATCGAGATAAACATTGGGACGATCTACGTGTTCGCGCACAGGGAATATGGGCAGACATAGCTGGCCAATATATTGTTTTCAATCTGCCTTCGCAAAGTGTACGTGATTTAAACAGTGCTCAATTAGATCGAGCTCTTCGTTTTTGGGATACTGTAGTACTGACTCACCATGACTTGAGAGGTACTACACCGGTACGTCGAGAACGCATCGTATGCGATGAACAACCAGTAACTGGCTACATGCGTAAGAATAACTTGATTCTTATATGAGCTTCCTGATTGCTAAAAAATATCAATTCACTTTAGATGCTGGCTATCCGATTGTCACTCATTTGGATATAACTGACCCAAAATCTGAATATTTCTTACTGAATAGTGATATTTTAGAAAAGAAAGGCTTTTGGGGTGTTTTCCATGAAATTGGTCATAATATGCAGCGCGACTGGTGGAGTAAGTGTTACATGCATGCCCTTAAATATTTGAAAAAAAAAGACTTTATTTAGCTTTCAGTTTTGCGGTTGAAGTCACCGTGAATATTTTTTCTTTACACGCCATGGATGTTATTTGTAAGATTCAGCCATGGATTCATTCTTGGCTCGAAGATAAAATAGATAAAGCGAAAGAGAGTATAAAGAAAGGAAAGCCTTTCGATGAATGGAAAGCAACTGCCGGTGTTAGCTTGTTTATCTACGCACAATTAGCACGAGAGTTTGGTTGGAATAGCTATAAGGCTGTTTTTCGTCAATATGAAGAAACTAAACCGAATTTGACAAGTGATCAAGAGAAGATAGATCACTGGATCACAACCTTCTCGCATCAAGTAGGCTTTAATTTGGTTCCATTGTTCAAATTCTGGGGTTTCCCCATTTCACAATCAACTGTTGATGGCCTTCATGACTTGCCAATTCGACAAATCTCTGATGAATTCATTCAAACAGCACCAGATCGGTATCAACTCTAAAGCATCTTCTGTTGGACACAATTAATCTATCTTAGAAGATTATTAGTTGAACTGATGTAGTACACTTCTTATTTAGCAATAAAAATCATAGCATTTCAAGTTTTAATATAGATGAATCATATTTGTTGTAATCTTTTCTGATGATTAGAACTTATATTTCGTACATGATTTTTTTTTGGCGGAATGCTCAAATTTTTGGTCAACGTTGTTAAATATACCATTTGTTCGAGAAACAATCGAGTCTTTAACCCAAATAAACAACACTTTTATTTTGCTTGAATAGCCATACACATAAAGGAAAATTTCTATAGATGTAATAATGTCAATTGATAAATCCTTCAAAATAACTATCATTTGATATGCACTCGTATTTCTGACTTTTATTTTCTATTCATGAGTAGAATAACCTTCTCTTTCTGTACTGAAGGAAACAGTAGAGATAGAAACAAAACATATCAAGTCAATTTTAAGTGTGTTTTGACGAGTTTGATGAATGAGGAGAGAGATTGTAAATAGTTGTACATAATGCTCTTCTTTTTCAGTTTTCTACCGTATGTGATATTTCACAATGTTGTATGAGATCGAAAATCATAAAAAATTACGCAATAGAATTTTGTATCTGTATAATTCAGCTCGAACTTGAATTAAGATTTCGTTTAATACGTATGACTCTATATATTCATTTGATATTCTCAGTCAATGTCTTTCAGTATTAAGAATACTTTTTGTTTTGATAACTACATATTACTTCTTTTAAGAGCTTCTTCTTGAGAAACTTGACCAATGAAAAAAAGAACGGATGTTGAATTTTTACATTTCAATGTCAGTAATTTCTGGATATGTTCTGATAAAAAAAAATCCATGTGCTAAATTTGGACAATTGTTATTATCAGAAAGTATTTCGGGAAGCTTAGAAATAGTCATAAGAATCTTAGCAATTTGTAAATTCAGGAGAAACACTGAAAAGTGAAAGATCTTTAGCGAAATATTTTCAAAATTTAGCGTTAGCATTTGAAGTAGGTCTAGAACACCTAATCTTGAGAATGATTTCTCTTTGACATATCGTATCACGTTCCAAATTGAAAAAACTTTCTTCATCAGTTTCAGAACCAAATGCTTTTTTTATGTAAAATTTATAAACAAAAAACATAACATTAAAAGTAAGATTCTAATCTCTTGTTTTGTATGATCTGATCTTTTTAGGTTCATGGATTGGTGGAAAATTATCACGATACAAAGATTGTTGAACTTCCTACCAGAAGTATTCGATTAGATAACAATACAGTAATGAAGAGTAGTTACTGATTATGACATGATTTTGCCAAATATAGTTTGTGTTTTAATCAAAAAAAACTTTGAAAAGAACTCGGGAGTAAATTATGTGACGAATGCTGTCCTAATACTTTGCTCCGGTATTGACTATGTAAACTATTACTAATGCATGATAAACAGAAGCCATTGTTTTGTCCATTTTAATCTCTACTCTAGCAGATTATTTCTATGTATCAACATCTAAATATTTATTTTAGATTTTAACTATGTTTATCAATGTGTTGAAATATTTCTGTTTGCATTATATCTGTTTATATTTGTTCGTATGATATGGCTAAATTATTTAATATCTAATTCAAGTTCTAACCACAGTCATCAATCTATTAGAATTATGCTGTTATTCAAACTCTATATTTATTGATTTATTCGAAACATATATATATTGAAGCCTTTGTTGCGTTGAATAATACGACCAAGTTTTTCGTTATTTCACCTTGATAATATAGCTCACGAGGAAAGTCCCCCCAATTGATCAATCGCTTTTTCGTGGAAACATACATGACCGTATGCAGTTCACTGCGCTGATTCCAAATATCAGGATCTTAGCGGCCTTTAGGTCTTTCTGGATTCTGTGTCATTACTCTGAACCCTCTTCTAATAAGGAAATCTCTCATGAAATTCAATCTTTTAATCTGTCTACTATGTATCACTAGACAAAATATCCACCCGAATACTTTTCTTTTTATAGACAACTCAATCTTAAGTTTCAATGCTAAAATGGATCGTACGAAGAAAAAGATTAAATGTGCAAGTGTTCTCATGAAGTTAATATTTTTCACAAAATGAAAATATTAAAAAATTTTAGCTTACGAATTGCATTACATAATCTCGCTCAATTAGTCGCTAGTATTGGAAATATGTCCCCACAGTGCCAATGTTTTATCTTTTGAGAAATTAGCATACTTTTTTTTTCTGTTTTTCGTATTGTTATATACTTTGCTACATATAGCACAGTTATGATGGATTTGTGAATATGTGATGAACAAAAGAAAAGAAATATTAGATGACTGTCTCTAGTCAATATATGAATCACTTCTGAGTAACGACACAGAATCCAGAAAGTCCTACGGGCCGCTAAGATCCTGATATTCGGAATCAGCGCAGTGAACTGCATACAGTCATGTATGTTTCCACAAAAAAAGCGATTGATTACTTGGGGAACTTTCCTCGTTCGTAAAATATTATTTTATTGTATATTATAATTAGTTTTGCGTTCTTTTTGTTATACTGAAAACTGAATTAAATTGCAATTATAAAAACATGGTACCATCTGAGCTATTTTCTGTTTTTTGTATTTTCTTTTCTCCATTTTAACCAGCAATTTTAGTTGTTTGCTGTCATTGAAATTTTTTGTTATGCGTGCTTATAATATGTAAAACAGAGTCCTGGTGAGTATTTTAATATCTTAATACATAAAAATAAACGCGTCGACAAAATAGTCCTGCATTTCTTTCACTTTTACTTATATAAGGCGTATTAATTTCATATTTTATTATTTATTGAAATTCGACGGAATCGATTGCTGAATAGCAAGATTTGAGACTAGCAGATTGAATTTGTCTTCTTCATCAAAAGATAGATTAGTTTATTTACGATAGATTTATACAAAAAAAGCAACTGTTTCAGTGATTATTTTTTTCACTTCTAGATATATATTGATGATATTTGGATAACTACAAATTTATTCATTGATGAAATCAAGGTTTAACTTGAAAATGCTGAAACGAGAGATATGAAAGTAGAAATGAATTATGAGATTCACTCAAGTGTTGATTTTCTAGATGTCTTGGTTAAAAATTAGAATGTTCATTTATTAACATCTATCTTTCATAAACTTTCTGCTGAGCTCTATATTGTACCATATTCATTGTGATATTTCATCTAATGCGTTAGTATGGATTGTTCGTCTATGTTCTATTGCGCATAATTTCGATATGAAGTGTATTCCTATTGATCTCTTATTGTTACGAAACAATCGTTCATCGGATTTCATTTCCAAACAGTTTCGTCGATTTTTTAGATTGAATAATGCCATACCCACTTTCAAACGATTAAATGAACAGGTTTATCTTCATTTTCATCAAAACGTACTCCATGAATCATCTAGACGTTAGAAACAATTTGGTCATCCGAAAGCAGAATTTCTTCAATAGTGGAAAAAATGGTATACTTACCTCAGTTCATTAGTAGTCGATGTTAAGATGAAAAACTATTCAAATCTGAATCATACACGATAAAGCTTAGTGATTTATCAATAATCTTCAGAAGAAATATTATAGGAAATGGAAGAAAGTTTTATATTCTAATACATTTACCTTCATATTTAATAATTATCAATGAAAAAGCATAGAATATTCATTTCTATCTTCGTCTTTATCTATTATAGATGAAATATGCTTTCCTCAACACGACCTTTGAAACTTCACATTGATCCAAACAATGAATCTACTTCAGTTCAACAATCGATAATGAACAAAGCCAGCGCAAGTAGTAAATCTTCAATCACTATGTCCAATCAAAACAATATCTGCATAAACCTTCTCTGAAAACATCCACGCTACAGTGAACAGAGACCACTTCCGACCATCAGGACGTCATGCTCAACTGTAAAACACCTAATTGTCATTAGACATCAGATTTTAGACAAGGATCGACATGCAGAATACATACAAGTTCATATTGATCTAATTATGAATGGGTTAAGTCCTATTCAAAACGATCGTCGTAAGTAACTTGGAATTATTTTTACAACTTAGCTGATGATCTTGGTTACACAGGTAAAATATTAAGATTATAATTGTTTCACTCACCCTCATTGCACCCTAACCAAGCTTCCGAATATAGTAACTGCCGTCATTCACCACTAACTCATTATTGCCTTTTTCGAAGATTTTTTTTAATGATTGTGCTGTTTGTTGAATAGAATCAGATAATGTGTGTGATGTTGAAGAAGTAGAACAGCAATGAATTAACTGTTGATAACAGTGGTTACTATAGTAAAAACTTCGACCATCATATGAAATTTTTTTTAACTTTGTTCGCTGAAACTATAATTATTTTTTTGTTATTGTTCAATTCATATAATGCTTTTCTTTCTTTGGTGTTCAAAGCGTCCTTTTTAGGCTTTTCACAGTGTTGGATGAGCGTGGTTATCTCAGAGATGGCTAATTATTTTGTAATAGTTGGCGTTGTATTTAATGTATCTTCTCTGCATTTATTATTATGTCAACTACATTCAAAACCTTAGACATTTGTGTAAACCTCAATTCTTTTGATAGTACTTGTAATTGTTCTTGTGTTAATTCAATATTTCACTTGTTTTTGACACTTGCCAGTCGATTTTTGTTGGCATAGGTAATTTTCTTCCGATAGTATTCTAGTTTTTATCTATTAACTTATTTAATTTATTCTGATGTTTTGTTTTTCAATTTTTTCTTCCTTGTTTCAATCATGTTTATTTATCTAGACTAAATCTTTTTTCATTGTGTTTATTTGTAAGTATTTCTTTCATGTATTCACGTAAAATATTTTCTTGAGTTTTCATGTCAGCTGTCATGTATCGTTCTTGTTTGAATCGCCATTCAGGTGTATTGTTTTTTATTTCTATCACGGTATTATTTATTAATCCATTATTTTTGTTGATCTGTATTTTATTATTTTAATACATTCCATTTGGGATTGCGTATTCTTCCTTATAATGCTTTAGAAATTTAATGTGCTGATGTATTTTTATTGATCTTTAATGTAATTTCTCCAAGTTTGATGCGATGGTATGCATTCTCTATCCGTAGAAGCTTTTAAATTCACTACAGGCTTTTAGAAAGAATATATGGATTTATTTATGAACAGTAGATATTTATTTTCTTATAATTAATTATTTGTGTATTGATGGAAGTTCAATTTAATCTAACCTATTTTTATTTAATTAGTTATTTTATTTGTATTTGTATTTGTATTTGTATTCCATTCTTTTTAGTGTCAATAGTTATTTCTAAGAAAATAAAAATCGATAAGGAAGAGAATATGAGCATCTACTATTCATCCATAAGTCGCATAGGATTGATATTTATTCAAAGTGAACAACTGATGATAATGATGTACAAGCAGTATTTGTTTTACTTTAACTCTTTTTGTTTTCACAATGGTAGATATTTCGTTATTGTAGGCCATTTTTATTTCTCTTTCTTTCTTTTACTCAATTACATTATCGTTTAGCTATACTGTTATGCAGTAATCAGAATACGCTATTTATGTGACTATTAACTATGAGTCTTCTCATTATATGAAAAAAAAATCAAAGAATTGATCATTAATACAAGGTTATATCAATAATGTACACGTAAACACGTGGCGCTCTTTGGTAGTCTATAGTTAAACCAATAACGTATTCTGATTACTGTACGGTATGATAGCTAAGCGAAAATCTAATTGAGTAGAAGAAAGAAAAAAACAAAAATGACTTACATTAACGAAATATCAACCATTATAAAAAGAAACAGAGTTACGGTAAAACAAATACTGCTTTTAAATCATCACTATCAGTTGTTTACCTTTGATATATATCAGTCAAGCGTGAGTATAAAATAAGCTTAACTAAAGAGTAAGCAATAGTGTGACTTCATATTTAGAGCTATGGGCAATCGTGTTAGTCGTCCAAGATTCATCGAATGGGATTTAGATCGTTTGGAAAAAATCACGACTTTATCGAAACAACAATATTTAGATCTTTATTATCAATATCAAAATGATAAAGCATGGGGTGGTTTAGACATGGATGATAAATTATTTTTTCAAAAATATGATGAGATGCTACCAGGTCAACAGACAAAAGAAGAAAGTGATCGAGCATTTTATGCATTTGATTACAATAAATCAGGCAAGTTGTCCTTTGAAGAATTTGTTGGTGTTGTTGTTATATTAAATAGTGGTTCAACGACATTGGATCGAATCACATATTTGATTGATCAATATAATCCGACTAAGAGTGATAATCGCATTGAACAAGCTTTTGGTAAACTGATATTTGATCGTCTAAATCAATATTATGGTATTAAAAATGTTGATCCAGCATCAGCATGGTCAGACTTAGTTGCAAGTACTGGAGAAAACAGTGATCAAGTTGGCCGTGATAAATTTTTGGCTTTTATTGCTGGACATCCAGTTTACCGTACATACATTCAATAATGGAAAATAAACATACTACGCTAAGCATCACTTTTTTATATCATTTAACTTAGTTTTGAATTAAACTCAATTATAGTTGGAATAAAAAATAAGGAAGTTTTCTTCTTAAATACCAAAGTAACAGATATCTAATCAATTTATTTTCGGCTTTTTCAAATTCAGAATAAACTCATTGAAAACAGATTTATGTATCTCTTGATGAAGAAGACAAGTTCAATATACTACTCTCGACTCTTGCTTTTCATCAATTGACAAAGTTCAAAATGACATAAGAATAGAATAACCAATGAGTGTACTCAGACGAAATAATCAACGAAATGCAAAGTTTTATTCGGCAACGCATTACATGCTATCTATTGATATATTAGACACTTATCAGAGCTCTGCATTACATTTTCAAGTGATGAAAACCAAACATAATAGTAAAGGACAAGAAATAAAGTCAATTAAAGTTGTAAGTAAAAATAAGCACAGTGGACTCTTTGAATCTACCGTATATTTAATAGCGATACGATCGTTTCGCTGAATTTCCATGTATCAGCTAAATAATACAACCTCAGAATTTCGATTCAGAGTGATCAATATAATGTAAAAACGAAAATAACTGAGGTAAAGTTCAATTAAAACAATTCTTCAATTCAGAACAATGTTGAGTTACATCGTAGATTGAAACGTACGACGATTGGAAGTATGATTTCCAAAAGTTACTATTTTCGAAAATATAGCGTATTTAATGAATTCTGAATTTAATACGATGATATTAATAATGGACATAGAATAAACATATAAATTATCAATTGATTACGGCCAAGTAAAAACATTATTCACAAATCACATAATTTTATTAAATCAGAAATAGCAGTCCAATAAGTTTACTGAATTAAAAAATCATTAAATCTTAGCAGTATACTACGATAATCATCACACATGTATAAATACTAATTGATCGACTTATAACAGTTTATAACCAAACTTATATAAATAGCCAATATATATAATACCAAATAATATCAATAGTTTGTCGAGATGGCTCGGGGTTTTACCATGCCTTTGTATAATATCCCTCAACTGTCTTAGAAGATTTCAAATCTGTTGGGCATAAGGCTAAGGTTTCCCAATTCATTTCGCTGGTTTAACCTATCAGTATTAAACAGAGGCACGTTGGACAGATACTATTTTGACGTCAACAAATCATATTGTCGTAGTATATTATTAAGAATTTAAAAAGATTTTGCACTTGTCAATAAGAAGTACTAAGTCGAGCAAATATAATATGTAGAGTCTAATTTCATTGCTTAAGTATTGTATTATTCAATTATTCAGCACAATATTTAAACAATACTATTATATTGGTATCATATACTTGTTCTGGTCGATATTGATAACTAACTCAATGAAAATACTGTAATTTATTTCATTAGTATTTTTTTTACTATATCTGTGTATTAAAGAATAGGAACCCATAATAGCCTAAATCGAAATAGCTAGATCACGTATAACATAAGATCCGACATCATTTAAGCTATAAATCTTCAATCTTTATAATTGATCAATCGTTAAAACTACATTTGTCATTTGACTATTAACGCTTCAAATGATGTGTTATACAGATATTTCAAAGAGTTAAGTGTAGCTATATGTTTTAATCAATTTATCTAAAGGCTTCAAGGAATAACATTTTGGACGGAGATGTGGGTGTATATGTGAGCTTTTCTGTGGATCTATTCGTCACTCATCCACATTTACACTGACACTCACTCACATTAACGCACAGCCACGTCCACAAGCATACCCCCCTACTTAAATTTATTATTTGCGCACTTAAAAGTCGAGACAAACGGTTTTTCTTCATGACTGCGGTGAGAGAGGTGAATATTTTTGTTTGAATTAGTTGAGAGACTTTGCGACCAGAACACGATTGTTCATTCTTACTACTCTGCTGTGTTCTCTACTTGCTTTTTCAACAGTGTCATTTAACAACGAACAGCGAAGAAACTCATAAAATTCTTCTTGTTAGCCATCAGGAGAGTGTTGACTTTGTGTAAATCGACATATTTATTCGATAAATTTGCTATAAGGAAAGCATAGAAGTTTTTGTGTTCAACGGCATCCGTGCAAGTGGAAAGTAGAATCGGTGTTTCTTCATGTAAATCTAACACCTGACGAACTGAGAAAAAGGAAAAATCAACATCTACTACTGTGTCATCACATTCTGCTTCTCGGTTGTCCGACCCTTCAGGTAGATTATTGACAGTTATGAGGAAAGTTCTATATAAAATACAAAAGACATTAGGAAAAATTGAGATCATGGTATGATTTAGGTCAACTACTATTTAGAGAATGGTGAGGTTAAGATTTGATATCACTTAACGGAAAACTACAAAATATAAAATATGAGTTACTGATAGAGCAGCTGAACTGAGTTATTCAAACTTTAAAGTATTGACAATTTAGGTATTTAAGAACAATAGAACTTCCCACAGCCAGTTTTTTCGTACTACAAAGCATTTTTTCAAGTGGTAGATTTTCAGAATTGCAGTTGCATTTGTCCATCTATCAGTTTTGTACCGCAATAGTTTTGACATAGAGTGTGAATGGTATAAATGTGCATACAACTAAGGCCGTAGATAAAAGTGGTACCAGCAGTGATGAACCGAAACTCTTATGTTAGAAAAAAAAAAGAGAAGTTGTTACGATTATGATAAATGTAAAACGTAAACTTTCTTGCCATCCTGCACAAAGTTATGGAGCAACGTTTAGCAATGTCAACAAGAAATGTATTATTCCGTAATTTCGTACAGGAAGAAAAGAAAAATTACATCTTACTTTCATTATAATCATAAGAATTTTCCTTTTCGTTCTTTCATTTTCAACGTTAGAGATTCGGCCCATCAGTAGGTACCAGCAATCGGCTGATCGACTTGCCTATCGATAATAACCCGCTCTATGGATGATAGAAGGGTAAACCGATAATAGATTTATTCTTGCAATAAAATTTTGTTTCATAGTGAACTCATTCTAATTTCCAACTTAGATCATACATCTGAACATTTGTGTGCTAATGATCAATATGTTATTTTCTATTAAAAAATAAAAGTGATGGTAATATGAATGTATTAATTAGCGTTGACAAGAAGTTCTGATTATACTGAATAAAAATAAAAAAAGATAAAAAGGCATTTTAAAGTTTATTCTATCAAATGTTCAGAATCGTTGCCATTATGACTTACATCAAGCTCGATGCTTTCTAATAATCTGTAAAAAGTTTGTTTGAGCTCATTTTCTAAAAGAGGTTTTACCCCCTTGAAAACACAGGAAGCTGATCATGTTTTGTTTTTCAGATTCGGTTCACGAATTTGCCTTAAAAAATTTGGAAATTTGCCGAAAGACCATATTCATAGCATCCTAGTACTAGTGTTGATGATGTATGGATTTAGTTTAGATAGGTTGGTCGCAAGTTATACGATGCTAGCCGGATTACTGTACATGAGCCGGCAAAGACTATTATTCATGGAGACACATTTGGATAAAAAGTTGTTTTGTATATTTTTTGGACCGAACGATCCTGCTCTTAAACATAGTACAGATAAGAACAAGACTGTAAATCAAAAGTATTGTATTGAACGTTGCTTAAAACGTCTTGTCAATGAAAGAGAGACAAAGATAATTATCAGGCACAAAAATGTTAACATTGCTTAACGATCGTATTCTATTACATATTCATGCAAATGTTATGACTTATTAAAGAGAAGAAACTACCAGTATAATGGCATATCAGCTGTGAGCATGAGCCATTGCACTATGTAATTCTTCGTTAAATGATTCTATCAAGGATAGTTGGAGTGACAGAAGAAATGAACCATAATGAGCTTGTGCGATTTCTAAAGAAATAAAAAGATATTTTAGAAAAAGAACTTAAATAAAATTTTAACAAATTATACGAAAACATTGAATTTGGTATAAGTGATAATGGCAACTACTCTGAGCATTTGACAAAAATAATGCAAATAAAAATATCTCTTTATTTATTTTTATTCAGCATGATCAGAACACTTGGTCAATACTAAGTCGAGCGATTCCATCTACGGTTGTAGTTGTAGATATGAGTATGGCTATGGTTAGAGGTATTAATATTCTTTGGATACACAAACTCGCACGACCACATCCTCTTCGTTTACAATGATGATCCCTTTTCTTTACTTCTCTCGTTCGTTGTAGTCATACTCAAGTTTTCACCAAGCACGTTATCTGCACCAAGATTAGAATTGATAATTTCTATTCTGTTGAGGATTTCAGAAATCCTGTCTAGAAGAAGTTTCTTTTTTCTTTCATTGCGTTGCTGATAATATTTTGAGAGACGAAAACTTGTCCAATAACCTTTCTTCATAGGTATAAGATTCTTGGAGATGTTATGCCTTCGTATTTTACTGTTTTCTGAACAACAAGAACTTCGACGAGAATACTTTGTCAAAATCGATAGATTGTCGTAGATCCTTCTCTAAAGAGGATTTTCCTAAAGACTCACTAGAATGCTGCTTTGCCATGATGAGAGTCTTTCGTACTTTCATGAGTACGTGAAATTAGAACATGAGAAATCTGTTTCTCTGTCAAGTTTTCAAACAATATTAAGCCAAAAAAGATGGAAATTCTTTCTTAGAATGAAAAAGAATCTCTCACTCCTAGTACTTCTTCCCTTCTTCTTTCTGTGCGTAATAGAGAGGGAGATATTATCGTCGATAACGAGGACAATTTTTGTTTAATTCCCTTGTTCATTGTATTCATATATAACATTCCAGATAAACTCTTACGGGCTCAAAATGGAGTCACGATTGCTGGAGGCCATGGCTGTGGTAGTGCCACCAATCAACTTCATCGTCCTTGTAGTCTCTCTGTTGATGATCAAACGATAGTCATTGCTGACTACGCTAATCATCGTATCATTCAATGGAAGCTGGGTGATACGAATGGGCAAGTAGTGGCTGGCGGTCATGATCAAGGACATCAATTAGATCAATTCTATTATCCCAGTGATGTTCTGATCGATAAAGAGACGGATAGTCTCATTATTTGTGATCGAGACAATTAACGAGTCGTACGATGGTCTCGTCGTAGTGGCACAACTCAAGAAGAAATCCTCATCAACAACATCAGTTGTTGGGGATTGGCCATGGACGATCAGAAATATCTATATTTCTGACTTCCAAAACCATGAAGTAAGACGATATAAAATAGGAGATCAAAATGGAACTATCGTGGCTGGTGGCAATGGCAAAGGTGTTGATCTTAATCAACTTAACTGGCCAACCTTCCATTTTGTCGATCGACAACAGACTGTTTATGTATCAGACAACAAGAATCATCGTGTGATGACGTGGAATAAAGGTGCAAAAGAAGGAATTGTCGTCGCTGGCGGTCAAGGCTATGGGAGTGCTCTGACACAGTTGAATGGTCCTTTCGGATTGTTTGCCGATATATTCGGAACTCTCTATGTAGCAGACTCGAACAATGATCGAGTGATGCGTTGGCCTCAAGGAGTAACACAGGGCACTGTGACTGTGGGTGGAAATGGTCGAGGAGAAGAAGCAAATCAGTTCAACTGTCCTGTGAGTTTGTCTTTCGATCTTCAAGGCAATCTGTATGTCGTCGAACAAAATAATCATCGTGTTCAACGTTTCTCTCTCGAATAGACTCAAAAGGAATGATTAATTTTGTTTTGTTTGTTTTTCCTCTCAAATAAATGACATTGAATAAAAAATAATAAAATAATTGCTTTGATCTCGCGCGACCAGAAACCGCACGAAGGTCACCAAAGCACTTCCTGAATGGGCATTTTGAGTCTTGTGTAAATGTGGATGGAGTGTGGGTGAGTGTAGATTTGGGTGTTGGTATGGATGTGTGCCAATGTAAGGAGGAGTATCTCCTTTACGGACATTCATACACAAGCCCACACCTCACACCCATACCCTCCGTTAAGAACTATTATTGACAAAAATTCATTTCGTATTTTATATAAGTTTTCAAACAAAAACAAATTAAAGTAATTGTTTAGATAAATCAGTTGCATCTATTGATTTTAGAAATAATCGGATCAGTAATGAATGAATTGAATGATATTGGTAATCACTAATAAAAGAAGGTGTGCCAATAATAAAAGGCTATGTAACTGAATGTAGATCTACTGTAAATGATAAATAGCATATAGATTATAGTAATTTTATCTTTTCTTCTATAATCTGATGATTGTTTATTTTTCGCATTCATGGTAGTACAGTGAAAAAAAATTGTATGAATACTAAAGCAACAAGGGTTTTCGTGGACTAAAAAAGGTTTCGTAATTGCTACGGAACTAAAAAATAGCTTCGTACATAGTACGAAACCTAAAAAAGGTTTCGATTTTTGCAACGAATTCTAAATCGTTTTTAGGTTCGTAGGAGATCTACGGTACCTCTAACGAAGATTCCCAGACCGCTGAAAATTATTTTGAAGGTGACTTAGGTTCATACGAAACCTTTTTAAAGGCTTTGATTGTTGAAACAAAATGGTTCGGTACGGCACCTTTTTTTCCAGTGTAGTGAAGAAACAGTAGCTGGCGTAGCAACATCCCGTCAATTATTGAAAAATAAAAAAATTAAAAGTTTCAGTTATTAATGTTCATGACGGCGTAAGAAAATCATGATTTGATAATAATTAGGGATGTGGCGAAACTTTTATTGATTATTGAATATGGTGATGTAGGAAGAGGATGTGCAAAACTAGCATTAAGTAGCTATGATACATGAGTTATTGTTATTGAAATCGATCCGATTAGCGCTTGACAAGCTGTAATCGATGGTAGGCAATGTATATCTATTTATTGGTTTTAATGAATGACGGATTTATTGTTCTAGGTTATCAAGTAATAACAATGACTGAAGTTTGTAAAATTATTTTAATATTTGTATCAGCTACTGGTTCAACTGGATTAAGTTGTAATAAACATATGATGAAAATGCGTGATATGGCTATGTTATGTAATAATGGTTATGATCAAACTGAAAATGATATTGCTTGATTAAAAGGTAATCCGGTCAAAACTGGACATGTTAAACCATATATATAGAAGTCGTCTATTAAGCGCTAAATCATTCTAGTCGATTCGTTTTCTACTGTTATAGGTTGATATTTATCATCTACCACAAGTGGTCTTACTATTATTTTACCTACTGGGGATTGCATTCTTAACTTTTTTAAGTATAATTTATAAAAATTAGAATGAAATAGTGTTTGATACTTTTTTTTGTCTATGTAGATAGTAATCCAAGTTTTCTTATGAGTAACTCATTTTCAAATCAAATCTTAGCACAAATTGAATTATTTACAGAGAAAAGGACAATATTCAATTGCAATTCATAGATTTCCAAATACAGTAAGTGTTTATTCATTTACTTTGTAAAGGGTCCTTTTGCTAATCATGTTTGTTTTTTGCTGAATATGTTATTACAGAAAATTGATAAAATCTTTTATATTCTAGTTAGCAGAATAAGTGATCTTGGCACATGTGGATTACTTAGGTGTGAAATTGAAAAAACTAACAGGTGAATAATTGCTATATGTAGATTTAAATCTTGATGGACCATTCATACCCGAATATTAACGATGTTAATCATTGACTCATGAAGAAAACGAACTAATTTTAGCATTATACTTTTTTTTTCGGTACAATTCATGTACATCATAGTTATATAAACGTTGTTTATTTTGATTAAGTATATTTGTTGTACAGACAACATCAATTATAATAGAAATTATGCATAAAAATATATTATTACTTTCATTTACTTCAGTAATTGATCAATGTTGATAATTGTTTCACTTCATTTTATATTATTAATAGATTATCATATATAATCATCTATATACACAAGTAAATTCATTTTTGTCTAAGAGAAGCTTTTGTTAGAGTAAATCTCTACCGAAAAAGTTCAAGTAAATTTTATCCTAAGGGGAAGATTGATCATGTATTATGATTTTTTGGTGTTATGTTTAGTTCTTAGCATAATTATTGTTGATAAAACTAGTAAAAAGTTGAAAAAATTGGAAAATATTACTTTCTCTTCTTAGAATAAAATTTATTCTTTTTTTGTCTTTTCCAAGATTCATCTGTAATAACTTGTACAATAGAATCAGCATCTAAAGGATTCACAATAGAAATATATCAAGTTCCTCCATGTAAAACTTTGCCTATACCTTTAATTCCGATATAATTGCACATTGATAGTTCACCGATTTGTAATTTATTAACAACGAGTGATAGTATGATATAGTACAATTTAGTTCTTCGCTTAACATGACATTGAACTATTTATGGAATATGGTATTTTCCATCTGATCAAAGCAAATTTTGGCGAAAACAAAAAGAACAAGAATAAATTGTAAAAGTTGATGCTATTGTATGTATTAGCCTACTGGATCAGTACACAATTTTTATTTCGTTTAATTGGACACAAATCACTCGTGGCAGTAGTACTTAGAATAACACCATGACCTGAAAATAAGAAAACGATGCTGAAACAAGGTATTCGGAATGCAAGTTTTACTGGACTTGAAAATTCATCCACAAAATTGTCTAATTCAATCTATCATTAGTCCATCATTGTTACTATCATCATCGAAAAGATTCTGGAAACTCAAAGAAACAGATCAAATTTAGAAATGAATTTTATGTGAGATACTTTTTTCATATTTGGATGTAGGTTTAGGTGTGCGAGAATAAAAGATCTATACCTACACCTGCGCTTTACATTCACAGTGACATACAAGTCCAGAAAGACATCATTGAAAACTTTTTGTACTATCTGTTCCTTCGACTTTTCTGTCATCTCAGAAAGCCATTCTCATTTGTCTGTGTTGCTTTGAAGATTCTTATAATCGAATTTTACATTAAAAGGTGTTGTGAAAATAAAAAGTTGACATCTTGCCTGTTCTTTTAGACTTTCGACTAGCATGATTAATGGTGTTCGACCATAATGGATCATCCACTCTCACATTAAAGATGTTGATTTACGTGGTTATCAATCGATAGATCTCGTTCTTGACAAAATCAAACAAACTTTGGTTACAGCAAGAAAATACGAACTAAATTCGTACAAGTTCATTCTAGGAGATGGAACACACTTAGAAGTAAATGAATTGAGCCGAAAATACAAGAAGACAAAAACTGGAAGCGCAGGATCAACTCTCGATTGTTAGAAGCTGTTCGAACATTGAGTTTCATGTCTATGAAATGCCGAACAAGAGCAACTCTACTAAGACTTATGTTTGTTTCAATGGCCAGAAACGCATTGCAGAGAAGCACTAACCGTCTTATCTAGCAAATGATCTTCTCCTGTAATAATTTGAATAACATAAGGATAATGATACTTGCTGAAATTGTTTTATTTTTGATTTCTTAGAAAAGAAGAGTAAAAAGTTTCCAAGATCATCAAAAAAGACTTAAAAGCGAAAAAAAATCCAGTCTACAGGGTAGTCGAACAGTTCTCGGAACTTCGGTATATCTATTTAGGGAAACGGCATTTCATCCATATTTCTAGACCATATATATTCGAGATAGTTGCTATGATGTTCCATGGAAAATTTCATGCTTTTAAGTCACTCTTTTGATATCCTGTCGAAGTAAACAATATGTATTGAATTGATCTCTTTGGTTATTATCCCTACTAAACTGTTGTAGCTGTTGATTAACTAGTCTACTTTGAATACATCTCAGAGACTAAAAGTCTGGAAGCCTAGTCTAAAATGAATACGCTTGGTAATCCTCAACTTGATATCTCTTACTTTCAAGTAAATAACGGTCTTATTCTGCATGTTGCTCGAAAAAACCTCACTAGAAACGGATTGCATTGGCCCATGATGATATGTTTTTATGCAATAACTTTTTCGTTTGTCAATTTGAACATTTATGACTCATATAGATACAAACACTAATCCCTTTGGAAACCACTAGATATCAGATAAAGATTTGTATGCCCTTAAATGGTTGACATATATTATTTTTTTGATATCTTTGTCAGAGAATGTCGCTTGGAAGACTAGTTTCTCTTGTTGATCTAAGTTTCGACAATGACTGCCGTCCAATACTGCAATGGCACATCTATGTCTAATAACCGCTAATGGTATCATACAAAATTTGTTCACCAATGAGAAACTTCTGCAAAGTTTTGAGGGCTCAAATAACTATCAAAATTCAAGCAATAATCAAGGAGGTCAGTTCAATACCTATCTTTTACTTCGAAAGTTTATCTAAAGAGTGAGCTAAAAGGATATAATTTACCATGAAACATTGCAATAAATACCTCGAGTATGTGGCATAGAAAGATGGATATAATGTCGTTTCCCTTAATAGATAAATCGGTGTTTCGAGAATTTTTAATCATCCTGTATTTATGTCAACGAAGAGAAAAGCTTTGCACCATCGTTCACAATTGGTAACAGTTTATGAGAAAATATAAAATAGATAAACAAGTTGTGAGTGTACATGTGGACAAAGAGAAGATCCACATCCACCCACACCCTAGTCCCATCTTTCCGTTATCTCCAGTTTTGTTTTTGGTTCCCCTGTGAAATATATGACGCTGGCTTCCTAAAAAAGGAATTTTATTTTTTTGGAACAATACGACATAGTGCTCTTAGATTTCGATCACAGAGGCAGTTCATTTCGATTCTAAACAAGAGTTCAAATTCAAGTGGAAGTACACAGCAGTGTCTTGTTTTTCAAAGAAGTTAACAAGTTTCAGGATGAAAATGTACAATGGTTAATGTAGTAATTCTTTTCGACGAAACATTAAAAAGAATTATTCCAATTACTTTTTAATCATTTCTTGGGTGGCAAGAAAAATGTGTCTACACGTGTCCAAGTATTCAATCCAATCTTATGACCATTTTCACCTGGCGGACGAGCAGCATGATATGTCAAATAATCAACTTGTCCATACTCATCCATATTAAACCAAAAGACACTATTCCCAGGCAACGGACGAAATCGAATACCCAGTTCGGTCGATTTTTCATCACAAATTAAAATATCACAAAATCGCTCATGTAATGATTTATTGAATCGAATATCAAGAAATTCCGTTTCACCTCTGGAACAATTAGCTTGAAGATAAGTAAAAAATGTTGTTACTCGTTGACCACCATTTTTCATAAGATCCGAATGTGAGAACCAGTCGTAGTGAGGTTTAAACTAAAAAATGATAAATGTATATAAATAATGATAATTGTCAATGCACAATGAGTGTTTTTTTTAGTATAAATTAAGCTTTATCCAAAAAAAGAACAAATTTTAGTTTTATCTTTTATAATTATTCGTCTAATTTATAATGCAAGGAACCCCAAAAAATGCGAACTAAAGCTTGGTTTTGTTTTTTATGTGTCAATTTTGATCGAAACAGGAAAAAAATTGTGATTCTCATCGCGAACCAAAAATTTGTGGTTCCTATAACGTTGTCACTCTGCCTGAGAGTGACAAATGGAATGTATATAAAATCCGATTCAAATTTGATGAAGTTATATCACACCTGTTGATCAGATGTATATCTCACTACTTGCAATGGTTCGATACATTCTACATCAACGTCACCTTGAAATTGTGCAAATCGTCGTTCGATGCACTCTATAATAGATGTTTGATGACGACTGATATAAGCTGAACTTGACGTTCGAACTTCGTTAACGGAGTATGTTCCGTTGTCTTCATAGGTCATTGAAGGCTTAAAGAATGGCTCTCTAGTATATACACAATGAGATATATGTATAATAACATTCAGTATTTTTTATTTACGTCAATTTGATTAAATATTGAATTTCATTTTGAGTAAGAAACTGTTCAATATAGATAATCAATGGACTTCGTTCAATGATTCGAGTAATGTATCGATGGTGAGGACATTCGTGTTCATATTGAGACAGATCATAATTATTATTAACTTCTGGTACTTTACAAGCCTCCTTGCAAAAGTTTAACTCCATAGATTGATTTACTTGTTGTCGGATGTATGACTCAAGATCAGTCAGATATTCAATGATGACTTGAAGTCCGAATGCAGTTGCTTGGAAAATGGTCTTTCGAGATTGATAGACACTCAGAAAACAGCTAAAGGCAGTAAGTACAAAGAATACTATTCGAAAAAAACAATGTATGTTAGACATTGTTATTTATCAAACAGGGATACCTTTAGATATACAACGCATAGATATATATATATATATTATTGCCACATACGAGGATTGTAACCGTTATTGATCTTTACGCTTGACCTCTATGCTTTCTTTTATGTTTGTATGCTGAGTGCGTGTTAATTGTTGAATCTAAGTAAGTGAAAAAATTAATCACATTTCTTCGAAGCGACTATCAAGTCGGATTAGTGAGTTTTATCGAGAATATTACGAGTACAGATTGGACCTGAGTCCAGGTTTGAGTACAAAAATTTCAGACTCGATGAGCTCAATCCTTCATTCTCCTAGTCAATACAAAATGCTGCTACAAAATCAAAAAGCACAACAGAATTTCAACAAAATACTTATTCAATCAGCAGACTTGAAAAATATTCGCACACAGAACAAGGATAAATAAACCACCTATCCCTATGAAAAACAAAACTCTGCTAGAAATTCAACCCCCCCCCCCCCCCCCCCACCCCCATACACCTCTATTTTATTTTGCAGAATACGAGTGATTAGACGATACACTCAGCCTTCATGAATTAGATTACTGAGAAAACGTTTAAATTCTGTAGGATGTAACAGATTTCTGTCAAAACTCTGCCAAACTTTTTATATGTTCAATATAATTCTGTTCTCTTCACGTCTCCCTCACCTAATATGTTCCGTACCCCTAACAGCTACCAGAATTTTACTGTGAATTTTAAAAGTCCAGCAGAGTTTTGTCAGAATCCGGTTACATTCTGCGGAATCCAGACTTCATTATACAACGAAGTAAACGATTCACTCTCCACTAATCGAAATTCCACTGAGAATTCAAAGAACATCAGCAAAATTTCGACAGTATTTAAACTTCGCGTGCTGAAAAACAATTAAGTGCTGCCAGTATGAACAAAATTCAATCTGAATTTTGCTGAGTGTTTAGATTCTCGTCGAAATTTTGTATTCCACAAAAGATAAGAACAATCATAGAGAAGCTGAGCAGATTTTCAAATAGGAGTTTTTGTTGTTTTAGACCATTTCATTGATAATGAACTAAGCTCTACTGTACAGAGTCCGTCGCCTTTCTCAGTACTTCTTACAATATTTGGAAACATAAATAGAAATCGGCTGAAATATAGGACAAATATAGGATGGCTCGGATGCCAAAGATATTCACGCTTTCATGAATTGTTTATTGCTTGGCACACTGCTAAGATGCATGGGCCATTGGGCAAAATAGTAATGGGGTTGAGTAGGTAATAATCTTTATCAAGCAACAGAAACCAGCAGGGCATGGGATTAGAAGATTTACGAAGCGAGCCAACGGGGAACAACAAAACCATGTACCGTGCATCTTTGGTGAACGACGTTATTCGTTGTTAGTATTGGCAGTGTTGAGGCAATTAGCGAAAGAAAAACATTTGAACTCATAGAAAACAGCGCAAAACGAACTAGTATTGTCTAGTATGGCACATGCTGTCCATCGGAAAGGTGAGAAAAGCAAAGGATTGTTTAAAGAAAATAAACAGCAGGTCGATTTGTTTGGCATAATATTCCTTCAAGAAAAACAGTAAGCATACTTTTTTGTTTCACTGTTTGGCAGTTGATGTTCTTTGAACTTCGAGGATAAAGATGTCTCGCGAGGTTAAAAAATCGAAAAAACGTAGTAGCAGACAATAGAAACCATAGATTAGTATATTATAGCTGTTGGTGAAAGATGCTTAACTCTTTGAAAGTTAAAGAAATCAAGAAGAAATGGTTAATAAAGACTTGATGAAAAAGATAAGAATGATCTACATTTCCCTTCTATTTAATTCTTCAATTCTCCCTTCCAAGATGAAATGGACGATACAGTGAGGGCAGATAAAAGACGGTCTGCAATGACAAGTGAAATATCTTCCACTATTTCAAACACTCTCATTTCATAATGACACGTCGTTGTCAAGTACAAAACAAAAAACGAATCACTGGGTGCTAGTAGAGAAAGAACACTTCTCTTTCTTTATGTAAGAACAAAAAAATGATTTGTAAAAATAGAAGTAGAAACTATTCTGCAACTTAATGGATTTTTGTTGATCAATCCATTAGTGGTGGAGAAGTGTGTAACGATTGCCGCAGCAACATCATTTCGGATGAACAAACGACACTAATGCAGTCTATTGAGATACATGTTTAGAGAGGAGTTTTTCAAGCATGATTCTCACATTGCAAATGATCTCTTTCAACTCCGCGATGATACTTTTTAAAACTCTGATTTCACCACAGTTTGATGATTTCAATCACTGGATCCTGCAGGAAGCGACAATTCTTTCCAATATTTACCGTCGTTTCCATGTTGAAATAGACAAGAATCGATTGGCAATATACACAAAGCATGGAAAAAGTATTCCAGTCGAAATATTACAGTATTCGAAACCGTTATTTTTCAAAAAATTTTCTGCCACCAGAACACGAAAGGAACTTCGACATGTCCTCCTGAAAAATTATCGGAACTTTTTCATATTCACCAAGAAATTCGTGAAAACCAAACGTATTTGTTAGGAACGTAACATCGAGTGAAGAATTTTTCAAGACTTGTTAGAGATTATTGAAACCATTGGATTTTACATGTTTCTTAATCCACTTACCTGACGGCTATTCCAGTACAGGACTTTCCAAGGATTGGGACGGGCGTGGGTGTAGACGTGTGTATACGAAAGCACGACTATTGTGTGAAAGACATGTGTGTGCAAGACAATTGTGTGCAAGGTAAATGTGTGTATAAACTTTTTTGTGTAAATAAATTCTTTTTTGTCAAAAAATGAATGTCATTCAACACAGAAAAAAGTACTAAAAATAACAAAAATAAATAAACCAACGCGCATAAATCAATAAACAATTATAATATAAATGCATGAGCGAATGGCTTTCAACTTTTGCATATTATCATTCGCTGAATATTCTAAGATTCATAAAATCCTGGATGCTGTACATTGAGTTTTATCTCATCTTTAGTTTTGGTACGAGGCTTGTTACAAATTGAGAAATCTCACCATCTAAGTACGATTGCTCTGTTTGAAGATTACTCAAAAAATGCCAAGAGCCAAAAAATGTGCTGAATCCACAATGTTATTAAGTTGTCGATGCTACTCTTCGACAGTGTTGTATGTATATAATGGAATTGATTCCTTAACAAATAGTGTTAACTTCAAAATGTGAATGTGAACCTTAGAATTGTTCTTCTATTGCGACTTCGAAATCGACCAATGTACTAATCTTCAAAATAATTGCAAAGTGGATCAAGATCTGGCATTTGTAAGACACTAATATCTTCAAATACTGCGAAGACATCATTTAACTCTGAAAAAGCTAATCCAGGAAGCACGCGTACTGATGTGCATATTCTTCATTGTTTTCATAGTAGTTGTAAGCTCTGTTTATTGAACTTGCTGATAAATATTTTGTGTTAGGTGAAAACAACAATCATGAACGCTTGATTGAGGCCAACATGAACTAACAGTTTTCGCGGTTGCAGATTCAAAATCAATAAGAATAGTCTTAAAATTGAACAGTGATCTTAATGATATAATAGTCTGATAAATATTTTGGTAATTTTCTTCGGTTTTATGAGGCATAAGAATATAAGCCACTGGAATAATATTTCTTTTTATTGACCCATGGATTGAGTAAAGTTGGTAAAAGAGTTTAGCGATGACCGTGAAAGTACCATCCATATATACTTCCATATATGATTGAAGAAGATCACGTTATTGGTTCGTTGCAAATATCAAAAACCGATCCGAATCTTGGTTTCTTGAATCGTATTGAAGTAATTGTTCATTTTTCCTTGTAAGAGCAAATGAGCGAATATTATGTATGTCTCATATTGACCGAGACTTCGGTGAAAAATTTAGATTTGCAGCTCATTGTCAGCAAACTGTGCGTTTCATGTTGTTGATAAGCGGAAGGTGGCTTAACACTCTAGCAGATACTGTGGAGACTACTGTAGAAACAATTGACTGTTTGGCCATTGTTGTTTTAGACATGGTGCGCATCTTAGCACGACATCGACAAATTTCATCTACACTCGAATCCAGAACATAATTGTGATCGCCAACTCGATGACAAATTATGTAGTTAGTTATATGCAATCTAGCTTTACATGTCTGTTTGTTACATTGCGCACGTCACGGAGTCCATTTTTATTATCATACGTACATCCTTGAATGTAATCGAAGCCATTTTCTATCACAACTGACTTTCCTTTTCCAATTTTAGAAAATACAACAGACATGATGTGCTTGTGCTTTCAATTTGACTTCTACGAGAGTGACTTAAAGCGCTATAACTGAATAACGTCTTCTTATTTTCTCGTCTTATAAATACATTTAAGAAAAAAATGATGATTTATACCCTATTATGAAGCTTTATATAATTCGTGTAAATTAAAGAAAAGATCATTTTTTTCAGTGTGCTCATAATTGTCTTACACACCATAGTCGTAGATCGGAAGTGTGAGAAATGGCAATAGGCACCCACACTTATACTCATATCCTCAATCTGGGCAACTTCTCATATGTTACTCTTATGAATATTGTAAAATTCATACAACTCTGTGAATTCTATCATGCTTAAGATCTATATTCAATGATTCTCGTTTATTTGTTTTTTTATTTCAAGCGATGATAGATGATTGATGGAAATTCTATCGAATTTTATGGTGAATTGACAATAACCTAATTTGAATACTTATTTTTTTCATCACAAATCAAATATATATACCGTTAACTATTATTTTATTCGTTTTGTGAGTGATCAAATTGAAGCCATTGGAAAAGAAGTTAGCATTATACATTGCGAGTATGTTTAAGACAAATCAACAATAAATTGAATACTTAATAGTATAAGAGATTCTACCGTGTCATCTGTGTATTGTCTATGGTCATATCTCTTACCATGAAAGCTACTATAGCATCAATTGAATTTTCTTATTTACTATGAATAGCCAACATCAAATTATATCTTATCTTTTAAGTCTAAATGCGTATTACAACTCGACATGAAATTAGAACAAAAATGATCAGAATTGGCATGCTTTTAACATTTGCTTTATTTTGTCGAATGGCTACCATACCATCATCACCCACAATTGACTGAATCCATTTGATATAAACGCTTACTCGTGTATAAACAGTAGCATAGTTAGGTAATGCACATCCACGACCATACGAAGTTATACCTGCGAGCAACCATAGTTGTTCTTTTTCGGAATAGTGCATTAATGGACCACCTGAATCACCTTGACATGTACCTTTAAGCAACAAATAATGCTACTTTTTGGTAAGACATTATACCACATTACTTACCTTTTCCTCCACCATTTACTGCAGCACAAAACTGAAGTTTGATATTTTCGATTAAATTTTTACACATTTTTTCCGTATCTTCAATGGTTTTAACTGTCACCTGTCTGAGAGTGTTAGGTGAACTACCACCTGAACAATTACGCCCCCAACCAATGGCCACAAGTGGTTTGTTGACAATAGGATATCGAAGTTGTTCGGATTCGGACATAGATGGTATGCAAATTTTGGCAACATTGAAATCGCTAAAATTTATTGGCTTACTAAGATGTAGAATAGCAATATCGTTTTCATCGGTTTTTGGGTTATAATTAGGATGAATAAAAATTTTCGACAATCGAAGTCTTTGACCTTCTGTACTATTTAGTGTGTCTGCACCTACAACGACTGATAACATACTAGTTGTGGGTACCATCTCTGTAACGCAATGAGCTGCTGTAAGTACGTAATAGCTAGAGAGAATATTGCCGCCACACATGTTACTTGCAGACGAAATACGCAATGATGCAGCCCAACCCCAACTATGACTAGCGGCCGTTTCACCCCCAACAATTCTTGCATTGATATTTGTATTGAATTGTGAACAACCACATGAAGCAGTCTTATTACATGGAAACACAATTGCTTGTACTGAATATCGACTAAGATAAATGCATACGACAAGAAAGACAAAAGTAGATGGATGGATCATATGGCTTTAATCTTGCTGTGTTATCCTGTGATATAAGAAAGATTTTATGAATCTTGTGTGTATTTAAATACTGAGGAATAACCAACATACACCTACGAAACGTTGTTGCCATGAAACAAGCATTTGCTATATTTGTCTGCATTATCATTAACTACGTGTTTCAATGGTATTATTAACGACAATTATTATCTCACAGGTGTATTCAACAGATATTTTATTTTTAATATACTCGTGATAGAAAAATTCTTGTTGGTGTTTTGCACTGAAGAAAAAACAAATTCAAATAAATGTACGTTTTTTTCACTGGAGTTCAATTCTTATTAAATGAAAAACCATATATCATTTCCAATGATAAGATAAGAATCGTTCTTATTTATTACTATTTAGAAAACAAATATTGTTAAAGTTCTTCTTTCACTATCGAAACAATATCTGCATCATGTTAGAAATATTTGAAAAAAATCTACTATGTCCTAATAAAAAGACAGTTTCTAATTCAAAATGCCTATTTCGATGAATCTTTTTTTATGATTTCTGCATTGTATTTATGAATAAATACAGATTCTAAGTATTAACTAAACATTATGAATCATAAAAGACGAAGAGAATTTTTTTTTGTATTTTATTTTAATTGTTTTTTTCTAATTGTTAGAACAGACATAATGAAGCTCTAATTCATATTACTTTGCCAATTTTCATTGATTGAAATAGTATACAGCCTGATTATTTATTTAAAAAAAAAGTTTTATTGATATTTCTATACAAACAACTTATGAATTTCGTCTATGAATATTCATCGATTGGAATGCGTAAGAAAGTATGCATGAATATAATTGTACAATTTAGTTATTATTTAATTTTGCATGTCAATAGTTCATGTGTTCCAAATAATTTGTTACTAACCATTGATTCAACCACTTGTTCCACATTGGCACCAGTCCGCCTGTGTTATATGGCATCTGTCATCGATAGAAAAAAGAATGGCCCACAAAAGAAAACGATGCCATTTGAGTTCTGATTCTCCGTTCTTTTTTTTTTCTTCTCATTACATATTGACCTTTTTCTTTTGTTCATACTACAATACAGTCGATCAATTTACACCCAACGATCATAAAAAGAATAGAATCAACTATTCACCTGTATACAAATGTAAGAGGTCATATATTGATAACCTTTTATCAATGAGCAATGAAGTAAAATAAAGTTCATAAGATTTTATTTTTTATATATTCATTGATATTAAACAATAATAGAACGAAACAAGAAAAACAAAGTTCCTAATTAGTTTCACGTCCCATTTTTTCCAATGTTCGAATACGTTTTCGATACCGACTTACAAATTCACTTGCTAAATATTTAAAAATTTCTGCTATGCCTTTATTATCTTTCTAAAATATAAATAATGAAAAAAAAGTAGCAAAAGAAAATCTTCAAATCATCGAAAGCATTCAACTTACAGCTGAACATTCAAAAAATTCCATTTTTCGACTAGTTGCCAATTGTTTACCTTCTTGTGTTGAAACTGCTCGATAACTTTCTTTATCCTTTTTATTGCCAACTAAAACACCTAAACATAATAAAAACAAGAATTTATTGTAAAAGAAAAAAAGGATTCGTTTTTCAATTCCTAACCAAATACATTATGATCACCACGTGATTGACTTAATTCTTCAAGCCACATAGCACAATTTTTAAATGAATTTCGATTAGTTATGTCATATACAATACAATACATATCCATAGTTACCCACTGAATTCAAATAAATATATATTTTTGTAGATTATATTTTTAATAACAAACATACCACATCTTTTAATGAATCAAGATAAATAGAATTACCAGAACTATCAAATAAAAAAAATTCCTAGAAATACATAAATACATGTATTACGTCAAATATATTACTGAAATTGGATATATATATACGAACCACAGTATCATCACTATCTGGTACGCGAATTTGTTTGAGAACAAGATCAGCCGTGCTTGTCTATAATAGTTAAATTCTACATTTTTGTGAACATAAATGAATTGAAAAAGAAGAGCATTCATTCTTTCCCTCCTCCTTTGTGTAACTCTATATCTGCTCTTCAAGAATTCATTTTTTGGTTGTTATTTTGAAAAATTTCCACCGTAACTGAAGACCAACAACAAATTCATAAAATATGAAATGAATGTTGGAACAGTACATCTCCATATGAAAAGAAAACTTATATACAAAAAGGATTGTTTTTTTTTAAAGAATTTTTCGTTTTAATAAAATGATTATGTTTTGATGCTAATAACTGTTCAATTCTGTTTCTAGTGTGTTGTATTTTGTTGCTCGTTGGTAACGAAAACGAATTCAAATATATGAAATAACAAAACTACTCAGTACGGTACCAAAGCTAGACATACGACAGGACGCTCCTACTATTCTAGTTTTGTATCATTTGTGTTATCGAATATTTTTTTTCATTGTTCCATTTTTTATAGTTATTTCCTGTGATGAACGTGTCATTAAAATGTTTTTCTGTTTTACTGTATGTATAATATTGATCATTATCGAAATTTTTTATTGTTGTATGTGAAAGTGATATGAAATAAATTAACTATAAGAAATAATTAATAAACTGATATGTATTCTGGTGATTACAAGTTCAAATACAGATTCTTACTATCATGTCTTGTATTATACCGGGCTCTATCTGGCACATTATTTTACAAAAAATAAGGTATATGACTATTGTACGGATATTTTAACAATAGTAAAAATTTTGAAATTATTAAAATATGTTTTATATATGTACTTAAACTGTGAACGCCATAGGATCATGGCCTGAAAATTTCAGATCATAATACTTTTTCGTTAATTTAGTAACGTTTTCAACTCTATCTATCGCAAAAGATTCTGGTGTATTTTTCTTGACTCTCCTTTCACACATGACGATCTGCATGAGAGAGTGACTGACGCTGAACTTAGATCTGCGTATATTGACAAGAGAAACTTACACAATTATATGTTTTAGGAAATGCTGTTGCATCGTTACCAGCAACATGGCATATAGCTGTTTTGCCAACAGTCATATCGCCTAAAATATCCATAATATATCTTTTATGCTCATTAAAATTGATAAATCACTAACCAGCAAGAACTAATTTTCCATGGAGAAGTACCATTTTTTTTTTTATTGTTTAAATAGAGTAATATTCTGTAAAAGAATAAGCAGAAGTAATCCATTATGTTATCATAATAGTTAGCAATGACCTTTATTAGTTATATTAGTATTAGGTGATTGTTATATTTCTATATTTTGAAATAATCAAAATAGATTAATCAATATTGCAATAATTTAATGCTTTATTTTTAATTAAAAATTGATTCTAGTGACAACTGTATGAAATATGATTGGTCAAAAAAATATATCGATGAATCAATCGAATTTATTAGCGATTCAATAAACAGTCATCATACATTTATTTGTCATTTTCGTCTCAAAAATGGCTTCCCCAAGTTCATTTCATCTTGATCAAAGAGTATCCATTGCTGGGAAAGGCTTAGGTACAATTGCATTTGTAGGAAAAACAGAATTTGCCGATGGTAAACAAACTCTTTATTTTTGTTTGATACATTGTATTAAACATATTTTTATAGGTGAATGGATCGGTGTTGTTCTCGATGAACCAAAAGGTAAAAATAATGGCACTGTACAGAAGAAAGGTATTGTTTTTAAATTTATTCTCTATCATATTTGAATAATAAATACTAATTTTAGATGGAGCAATCGTTTCATATTTTTCATGTAATGAGAATCATGGTCTTTATGTTCGAGCTGGACAAATTGAATCTGTTATTAGTGATTCTCAAACAAATCTTCCACGATCAGCTTCTAGCCATTCAGTTAAATCTCAAGCAAGTAGTACAGGAAATATTCCAATACCAACAACACCTGGAATTCCAGCAAAATCATCTGGTTTACCATCAAAGCAAAGTGGACTTCGAGCACCAACATCGCATACATCTATACGACCTGCAGGTATATTATAATTAAAGAGATAGAAAAGACATTCTTTCATAAGCAGATGATAGAAAACTTTTAACATTTGTCTTATCATCAATTAGGAATTGATATTGATGACGATTCAACAGGTAATAAAATGGCGGCTAGTTTTTACTTTATGCATGACACTTTTTTTTCTTCTGTCAGTGCTAAACAATCAAGATTTTACAACTAGTCATGTAATGAAAGTATTTAAAAATATTTGAAGGAATTCTTTAGAATATGTTATAAAATTTTAATTGTATCAAAGAATCGTTCGGGAACAATTGTTTTCTTGTTTATGCTATGTCTCTTTTTTGTAATTTAATTCATGGTTATGGTTAATATAACTTTTTCCTAATCTATTCTGATTTAATATTATATTTATCATTATTATTATTTGTGTTTTTTTTCTTGAAGGCCTTACTCGATCAACACAATCATCAAATGAGATTACTAAAATAGCCACAAATGAAAGAATATCGCCACCTAAAGAAGAAATTAAACCACCTAAAGAAGAAATTAAACCACCTAAAGAAGAAATTAAACCACCTCCAGTAGCTGTACTCCAACCTAAACCCACAATACCAGTGGTAATATATATGTATCCTTGTTATTCAACTTTTGTAGCAAAAGAAGAATAAAAACAAAACGTTAATTTAACTTTTTCAAAAATAATTGTTTGACTCGACATGTAATTTATCGGCATCGCAGTCTACAGTAGGAGAAGATTTTCAACTGATCAATTGTTATCTTACCGATTGCCGATTATTGGTCATGCTGGCTCCTCATATGACCACAGAAAATTCTCTTAATTATCTCTATGTTAATTTTCTAGAAAACCAGCATAATCGATAATTTGCAATCGGTAAGAAAGTGATGGATCAATTGACAACATTTTGTTACTCAAATTTAAAATACTAATATTTTCATTTGGTTGATTTCAAAGAGTAAAAACATGTCATATATAATTTAGCCATCACCAGCACCTTTAACTCAATCAACTAATATTCAACAAAGTTCAATCTCTGATTTATCTGAATCTCAAGAATTAATCAATAATCTCAAAACTAAAATAACAGATCAAGAAGAACAAATTCAAACATTAATAAAAAAACGTCGCGATGATGTTGAAAAACTTAAAGAATTTGAACGTACTAAAATTCAACTTGATCAAGTATATCTATAAAATATTTATTTCTGATATAAAAATACATTATATATCTATATATATATTTAGTTACAATCATATAAACGTGAAGCACAAGAACGTATGAAAGAATTAAATGATAAATTACAACAACAAGAAAATGAACTTAAAGATACACGCGATAAATTTGCTGCTTATCGTGATGAAATGAATGATACTGAAGAACGAATCGAATCACTTACACTCGATCTTGAAATGGCTGAAGAAAAAGTAAGTTTAATTTTTCTTTTACTATTGTTGCAACTTTATCGCATTATGAATCTTCTTTGATTGCATAGCTTGAAACTGTAACGTCAGAAAATACAACATTAAAAGAAAAAATTGAAGAAGTTCAATTAGAATTAGATGTTATTAAAGGTGAAATACAATTAAATGGACCTAATCAAGTAGCAAATGGAATACAAAAAAAAATTGATGATGAACGAACAATTAAATTGGAACAAGCATTAATTAAGTAAAAGTTTCTAAGCTTTTTTTTCTTTCGAAATTATTCAATAACTTTTTTCTATTTAGATTACGTGATTTATCATTAACAAAACAAGCTGAAAATGATACATTAAAAAAACAATCCGAAACATTAGAACATAAAGTTAAAGTATTAACAAAAGAGAATGAAAATGCTAAAGCTGATATTACAACAATGCAAGCAACAATTGCTGATTTACAAGAACAGGTTTAATAGAAATATTTTAAGAAATTTTATTAGTTTAGTTTGAGTATCTAAAAAAAAACATTCATGAAACTCATATTTTTAACAGAATAATAGCGTTTCTTTGAAAATGTACAATCGAAAATTATGTTTTAGTCTAATTTAGTTTTTCAAATAATGTTCTTTCTTCTATGCATATGAAGATAAATAGAATTTTTTATCATCTAGTTGTGAATTTTTGTCATGTCTTTACTCTTAATTTGATAATCTGATACAAAAACCTTCAAGAATAAAGAATAAAATAGAGAACTGAGCAAGTTAGTTTCCAGTTTGTTTTTCTATAGTTTATTGTTATGATTATTGATGTGCAGCATTGAATAAAAAAATTACCTCGGTGAGCAAATATATCGTTTTAGTTCAGTTGATGATATGATATATGATATTTATCAGTGACTATTTCTGTCCTGTGAGAATCGTAAGTTACTCTTAAGTAACCGCATAGCAGGTAACGAAAAACTAGGGTGTTTATCAAGAAAAAGCTATTTTTCGAAAATAATGATGAAAATCAAACTTGAAAACCTCTAATCACTGATTAGATATCGGGATTCCTCGATCTCAAAAGCCCTAATTTAAACTTTATAAAAAAAACACTGCTGTTTTCGAAAAGTAGCCTTCCCTTGGTAAGGTCGCAGAATCAGTTGCAATTAGTCAAAAAAAACGAAGAAAATCGAATGTTCGATCAATTGCGAAACTTTTGTTTTGCATTACAGCTTTCGATCGAGTAAAAAACTATCATCTTTGACATTGTGTTCTTGAAACTAGTACATTCTTCAGTGTTAGCTGATCACATAGTTAACTAGTAAATGTGATTGACCACTGTTAGTTATATTATGTTTAATATGTTAATCAAAACAAATTTTCTTCATCTATAGGTGGATACATGTTTGGGTGCTCAACAAATGGTTGATATCTTAACAACTAAAAATCTATCACTTGAAGATCAAGTTCGAGAATTACAAGAAACAGTTGATAATCTTGTAAGTTTATATTCATTTTATTTTAATATAAATTTTTTGTTGATTTTCGAAAGGAATCACTTTGTGACATGAACAAAGGTAAAAATAATGTATTATTTAAAAATTTAATCTATGTATTTTTTGAAATAGAAATGGAAGAACATGTCAAAGAACTTGAACATGATCTAAGAGAAAATATTGATTTATTACAGAACCAACTTCGTGAGGTTTGAACATTTTATTTCTTTGTTTCTTTTTAATTTACCAAAGATTCATCGTTGTAGAAAGAAAGACAAATCGAACAACTTCAATATACAATTGGAGATCATGAAAGAACAATATTAAAATTTCGTGAAACTGTTAAAAATATGCAAGTAAGGTTTTTTTAATTCTTTGAAAACATTCCTTTTATTAATTTTATTTTTCTCTTCAATAAGTTTCAAAATGAACAAACTAAAAAACAAATCGAAAAATATGATGAACAACTTAAATTCGTTGGTTCAGTACAATCAAGTGATTTTAAAGCAAAAATTGTTGAAACAAAAACTTATGGAGAAATTATTGAAGGTGAATTAAAAAAAATTGATGTACATAATTTATCACGACATGTTCAATTATTAACATTATTTTTACCTGAACAATTTGTTAAACGTGGAGCTGATCATGATTGTATACTTGTTTTTTTACTTATACAACGATTAATTGCAAAATGTGATTTATTAACAAATGAAATTGAAAAGAAAGTTGAAAGAATTAATCAAGTAAATTTTGATGATGTTATTAAATCACACCGTGCAGAACAGTGGAGTTTTACGTGTAAACTTTGTTTATCATTATCAATTTTTCGAATGATTCTTAAAAAATATCTTAAGTAAATTTCTATTTTAAATCAATTGTTTTTGTTTATTATTTGAAATTTATAGAGCAATGGAAACATGTAATCCAGATACATTTCGTCTTTTAGCAAATACTTATCATGATTTATTATCATATGAAAAATCACTCGACTTTCTTATTGAACTTTTACAAAAAGATCAAATACATGATTCAATATCATTAAGTTCTTTAGATAAAACAATAATATTTTATGAAGTAATTTATTTTTTACTTGCTCGTTGTTTATTTGAATTAATTCGATTTCATTTTAGCATGTTTATAAAAATTATTTAAATCAAGAAAAATTTTCCATGTCAAACTATATGCGAGATCTAGCACGTGTTGTCTTATTAAGTAGTGATGCACTTCAAACAGATATTCAACGTATACAACTTTTACAAAAGGTAAAAAATAAAGTTTTGTCAGTAATGAAATTAAATATAGATTTTACATTGAAATATAGGAACATGGACAGGTAAAAATACTAAATGCATGAGGGATATTTTTATTAGTAAGATGTATTGCATGAACATTGTATTGCTACTTTATTCGTTATTCAATATTATATTAGTTCTTAATTTTAACAGTCAATTATAAAGTACTTGCCAATTAGAAATTTAGTTGTTTATGGGTTTTCTTGTTCTTTTTCTATCGCTTTTATAGAATCAGCGAAAAATTCTATGACGGAATATCGTTGCAAAAGTAGTCCTCAGGATGTTGTTAAGACTTGCTATCAATAAAAAGAAAAACAGAATCGACATCTTTCATAGTCTGTAAAAGACTAGTTCAACTTGTCACAATAAAATAAATTGAAATTGAAATGGAGAGCGCCTCTATTCCAAAAATATTATACACATCATTTTATTCGAAACTCAAACTCTACTCTAAGCCATTCTAAGACACTATAAAAGGAAAAAGAATCATGATGATGATATTTACAAGCCTTTTTATGCGATGTATTTTGAGACAAAACATTAGAAAATGAATGTTAGAAAAATAATAAAATTCTGATGAATGTGTAAGTAGCCTTTGTTGATTCAAAATATTTTCAGAAATTTTATAAACTTTCATTAATTCAGACATTTATTTTCTTATGTTTTGTTTCAAAGTTGAATTCACTGGATTCATACTTGGTAATGCCATCAATTGGTAAGAATTCCAAGTCAAACGGTGATACTGACTGGTGGCTTTAAAATGGTATTAAAAAAAGGTTTCTTTGCATAAATTATAATTATTTCGACATAATTCATCAATCTGAATCAAAGAAAATCATTATTGAAGATTTTATAGCTAGAATAAATTTTTTCAAATAATAGCTATTGATAAATAAAGACAAAATGATTCTACATAGATATATATATTGATTTAAATTATTATTTATTTGCTTATTTAATGCTTAAATGAAATCTACTTGAAAACAGAAACTAAATATTCCATCTTATAAATAATATTTTCTGCTTTTGTTTTACAGCCTAGTAATGATCAAAGTCCATTTGCTGCTCTTGTTCAACGTCTTGTCGAAAGTAATGAACAAATACGAGCACAAGCAGCCAAAGTAATTAAATATTTTCTAATATGATCATTTATAATAATTTTTAATTTTTTTTTATTAGATTAATCGTCTTGTATCACATGAAGATGATATGAATTATTCATTAACTCTTGATACTGATACAATATCCTCGATTGAATTAACTATTCGACATTTAGATCGTTTAGCTAAAACATTTGGTGAGATATGTTCTGATTTAACAACTCAAATTTTATTACTTGCTGGTAATATTCATTATTTTGTATCAAAGGATATATTTTTCATTTATTATTAAGATGCTAATGAACGTATAAGTGTACAAGATATTGAAAGTATTGCATATCAGGCATGTGATAAAGTTTATAAAAAAGAAGATAGTGGTCCATATGATAGTCTTTGGTAAATAAACAAAAAATTTTGATCTTTTTTCATACATTTAATCATATACTTTATAAAGGGATTCTATGCATGAAACTGTTTCAACATTAAAAACAATTAGTGATTCACTTGAACATGGTTTATTTGATTCAAATGAACCAAATGAAAAAGTAAATTAAAAGAAAAATAAACAAATAGAAAACAACATTATAATTATTGATTTGTTTCTTGTTTTTAGCCTAAACAAGCAATTTATTTAATTGCTGAACAATTAAAAGCATCAATGAATGAAGCAGATTTAATTCGTAGGCGCTTAGAATTAAAAGAAGAAGAATTAATTGATCTTAAAAAAATGTTTAAATTAAAACATGATGAATTAAGTGAATTAAATATACGTTTATCATTGAATGAGAAAAGAGTTGAAAGTTTACAAAAAGAATCTGATGAAAAAGCTAATAAACTTAAACAAGTTTTAGAAGAAGCTCGAATTGATGCTGAAAAAAAAATCAAGTAAGCTAAATATTCAATATCAAAATTGTATAATGTCATACACGCTGAAGAATCATTTCATAAAAGGTCTAACATAATATGACACTTCAGAATTCGAACGAATGTGAAATCTTTTTGGACTATATTACACTTATGGATATTGGTCTCTTCTCATTTTAATTGTTCTTATTTTTTTTAAATGATTACGACCGACATTAAAATGATACTAGTTGGCCCCGATATTTTGTGTCAATAGTCAATAGACACTTAAGGGTATCTAGTGCAATTCTGAAATGAAAATAATATTCCTGGGGTGAATTTTGCAATTTTCTTGAAAGAGGGTTTCAAATATCAAAAGTGACATTGGATCGTAAAAAAGCTGTGTTTAAGAAACTATTAATAGATAACAATTTAATGGCATATTATATGTTGAGAAATGTAAAGACTATACTGTGATAAAAAGAAAAAGTTTTCATCTATCTTCAATCAAAAGTTATTAACATTTTATGGTCTAGGAAGTTAAATATTTATATCTCATAAATCATCTAGGAAAAGAGACTTACACTTATCAAGTGAGCAGCATTCGCAATTAATAATCATCACAAACAATTTTTGATTTCCTTATCTATCAGAGTCGAAAAATAATACTCGATTGGTTAACATCTATAGGTGTATAAAGTCAATTAGAGATAGAATAAATGAACATGACCAAAAAGTCTTTGAATGTTTATTGAAAATAATTGTGGTTCTATTTCTGTGTAACAAAAAGATTTAAACAGACTATTGAAATATGAAGGTAGAAATCCTAACACCCGCAGACGTTGTTCATATGTGAACAATTTTTTTATTGCATTTCTGGAGAATTGAATAAAAGGATGATGAAAAAAAAAACAATCTTCCTGTGCAGCTAGATCGTATTACACAATTTAATTCCATAAAGATTGCACTAATAGATATTTTTTCCTATTACCAAAACCAGGAAAATATTTGCGAAACGAATAAGTGATCGTTTTTTATTTAAACTTGGTAGTATTGAATGCAAATATTTTGTTGAATTTTTGAAAATTATTTTTTGAAGTTTTTGTCTAAATAAAAGATATTACATTTGGAAGATGAGAAATTTTTATGGTATATTGTTTTTGAAATTAGAAAGATTATGTTGAAAAGTAAAACATGAAATTCTTAACGTTTGATCAAATATAAAATAAACTTGGATATTAACAGTAATGAGAGAAGCATGAAATATTTTTTCAAAATTTTTACTTAAATTTATCGATTATTTGTTCGTATAGGTATATTGCAAGATTATCCTATTGTAACACTATTACAGCAATAATAGAAAAAATAAAATTTTTGTAAATACTAATAACATTTTCATATTTTCGAAAAGTTTAGAAGTGACTTTTTTATACTAAGATGATGGATTATTTCATATAGTTTACTTATATTTATATAGACAATGCGAAGATGCTATAGCTGTATTACAAAATGATAATGAACAACTTGAACAAGAAAAAAGTGCATTAAAAGAGCGTCTTAAACAATTAACAAAAACCAAACTTGTTGATGATCTTATACAGAAAAAAGTTGGTGCAACACAAAGAACATCTGGTCTACTAAGTAATTAATTATAATTTCTTTTTCTATTTCATTATCAAACTTCTTCTTAATTAAGGTCCAACAACTGATGGTGGAATTTCTCCACAACGACAATTATCATCATCATATAGCAATGAAGGAATGATCGGATCAACAGTCAACGAACAAGAAGTACTATTTTTGTTTATTGAATGTCAAATAGATTCTATCTATCTGTCTATTTATATTTGTTATAGATAATAGCACTTCGAAATACGATTCGTTTATTAAAAGATGAATTATGGCAATTAAAAATAACGCGTACATCAAATGAATTATCGAAACTTCAAATACCATTAAAAGATAATAAAACTAATGAAATAGCTGATATTTATAAAAGTTCAACATTACTTTTAAATGTATGTTTAATTGATAATAGAATTTGAAAGCATAAGTTAAAATGTTTGTTCGTTTTTCACATTTTCGTAGGATTTATTTACCACAATTGCTAATTATAAGATAACAGGAGAAAATGTTGCTGTTAAACAAGAATTAATACGTTCAAAAATGAAATTAGTTGATCAAACAGCATTTAATGTAAAAACATGTTTTTATTGTTTGTTTTTCTTTCAATAATTATTAATGTGCTTTTTTTAGCTTAATCATCGTCTAAATCAATGTCAAAGTAATATTCTTCCTGGTTCAATAATACAAACAACTATGAAAACATTTTCAAATCCACAGTTTTCTAAAGTTAGTATTCAAAAGAACAAAGACAAAAACTAAATTTGTATTTCTTCTAATCTTTTAGTCTCTTACACAAGATCGACAATTAGCAGCAGAAATTCATTTACCTGGTGTTAATACTGGTGGTGAATTAGATATAACTCAAGAACAATATCGTACTATTTTGCATGAAGTTATTGGTTGTAATTAATTCTATTAGTATTCTTTAAGTGACATCTTTTTTTTCTTTTCATAAAAATATTTTCCTTTGACAGCATAAGTGTAAAAAAACAAACTTCTCAAGTTTTTATAAATATTTATTTTTTCTTCTTCTTTTTCTTTCCTTTTTTCTTTGTTTTGGTTTCAGGTGGTTGCGTAAACTTAAGAAAAAATTCTAAATAAAAATAAAATAAAATAAATATTTAAAGAACAAAATGAGAATTTTTTTCTTATTTTTCATACCATTATAATCAAATAGACCAAGTTCATTTATATTAATACTTTCTTTAAATGCATTAGCTTCGATTTCATCTAATTTTTCTCCAACATTTGTTAAACTTTTTAAAATTTCATCAACTTCTAGTAAACCACGTTTTTCTGTATCGAATACTTGAAATGCAGGAATGATATCTTTATCGGTAACACTTGTTGGAATACTTAAAACAGCACGAACATAATCAGGAAATTTTAACTGATCAGTTTCTTAAGAAAAGGAAGAAAAAACATGAATTAGATATTGAAATCTTTGTATTTTTATTCGATACTTTGTGAATCAACTTCATTTATTGCTCGTTGAACATCACTTTCAATTGGATTGAAACCGATTGTACGAAGAATATTTCCGAGTAAACTGGCTTTAATAAAACCTTCATTTTTCGTATCATATGTATCAAATATATCTTTCATTCCTAAATCGTTTATTCATAATTTATGTCTTTTTTTTTCTAGTATTATTGAAGTGAGTTCTTAAAATGTTATTTAAAATGCATTATATCAAGTGTACTTTATGTACGTTTTTCATATCGATATTATCATGAAAATATTTAAAATACATAACAG